>CM045886.1:6797500-6840000 GCA_025169545.1 Anguilla japonica
TGAGCAGGTATAAGCGGGTTAGATAATGGATGGACAGATTACTTAACTGTATGTACTGAAGTCCAGCTGAATGCACACTGTACGTAAACGTATGTAAGCAATGCAGAAATCACAAAGCATGAAAGTGGCCATACTAATGCCATGGACCTGTGCAGCTCTAATGGCTGTAGTCTGTTCACATGTGAAAGAGCTGTATGCAACAAACCACATCATAAGGGAGGAAAAAGCTCTTAAATTGGCTCAGAAATGGTCAGTTTAGAGCAATGAATATCCTCCTTGAGCTACTACTCACAGGGATATTTAAAAGGACAAAGCAGGCTAACATCATGCACAATACAATACAATACTCAGACAACCCGAATAACACACTACCAATCATAACCAGCAATGAGAATCATTGAAGGCATTTCACCGTGCTAAATCTCCAAGCCATGAGGTGATCCCGTACAGCATTTTCAATGGGCCCAGATGAAAACCAATCAGTTCGCTCAAACCAAACCAAGGGGGCGTGATCTGTGGATATGGAGAAGTGGACACCCCCTCTCCTCCCTCCCAAACAGACCCCCTGAAGGAGAACCTTACACTAGGCCCATCACCACCACCCCCACCCCCTCTACCCTCTCTCTTCCTCTCCACCTCTCATCCTCACTCTCCCTCTCTCGCTCTCCCTCGTTCACTCTCCCCCTCCCTCGTGCTCTCACTCTCTCCCTCTCTCGCTCTCACCCTCTCTCTTGCTCTCGTGCTCTCTCACTCTCTCCCTCTCTCGTGCTCTCTCACTCTCTCCCTCTCTCATGCTCTCTTACTCTCTCCCTCTCTCATGCTCTCTCACTCTCTCGCTCTCTCCCGCTCTCTCCCACTCTCGCTCTCCCTCATTCATTCTCTCTCTCCCTCTCTTACTCTCTCTCTCTGTCCCTCTCGCTCCCTCTCTCGCTCACTCACCGCACTGAAATCCAGGAGGTCGTTGAGTTCCTTGTCTGTTCCCACTGCGGCCATCCTCTCCTGCTGCTCGGTCATGCCACTCAGTCACAGCCACAAACAGCCCTACGAAAAACAAAAAATGCAAATTAAAATGTAAAAATCACACGACTAACACACCGACCATTACTGGAGCCACTCCGCCACCAGACAGCCATTCACTCACAAAACAGGCTAGAAGCTGCTTTTCAAAAAAATGCACGTTAAAAAAATCTGAAATACAGAATGGAAATGGCTACAGAACACACCCTGCAGCCCGAGGTTAAATGGTGAATCCGACCAGAGCAAGACGGGCTCGGTTCAACCCTGGGGACGACCAGCTCGACCAAACACCTGGGGCTGCCTCAGCAAGCCGGGGATGACTGAACACTGCCCGAGCACACGAGTGACCCAACACACCGGCAGGTGTAGGAACGCTGCTCGACCACACGCGTCTGACCCAACACACCGGCAGGTGTAGGAACGCTGCTCGATCACACGCGTCTGACCCAACACACCGGCAGGTGTAGGAATGCTGCTCGAGCACACACGTCTGACCCAACACACCGGCAGGTGTAGGAACGCTGCTCAACCACACGAGTTATCCAACACACCGGCAGGTGTAGGAACACTGCTCAAGCACACACACACACGTCTGACCAAACACACCAGCAGGTGTAGGAACGCTGCTCGTGCACACACACGTCTGACCAAACACACCAGCAGGTATAGGAACGCTGCTTGAGCACACGCGTCTGACCCAACACACCGGCAGGTGCAGGAACGCTGCTCAAGCACAAACGTCTGACCCAACACACCGGCAGGTGTAGGAACGCTGCTCGAGCACACGAGTTACCCAACACACCGGCAGGTGCAGGAACGCTGCCCGAACACGCACATCTGACTCACACACCGGCAGGTGCAGGAACGCTGGGAGCGCCGGGCGTGTAGATTAACACACCTGAAGTGCGCCGAGCGGCCTCGTGATGAACTTTGACCTCGTCTTTCCCAACGCAAACGCAGCTGCAGCGATAGAAACACAGCCACTTGTGACCCGCGATCATAATCCCCCTCATCACACGCTTACGCATTCGCACAGGGGAACGGAGCCCTTAATGAAACTTTATCACATATTAAATACCGATTTCGCTGGCTTAACCCGAGGCTTAACACACACCGGTGCCTGCTCCACAGTTTCTAACCGTCACTTCCTTGGAAGAAATTCGGGGTGAGCGACAGCCTCGGAGTTCCCTGAGCAGCTCACAGCTACACTGCGTCCCCAATTAATTCAGCAGATAAAACAGCTTTTTGGAAACGACAGCTTTTTCTAGCTCGCTTTCTCGGTTCATTGTGGTCCTGTCATGGCTGTAAAACATTCCAAAATAACCAGGCTGAATTTGGCAGCGTATGACAGCCAATCATGAAACGTGCTCTCAGTCAAACGCAAGGCCTCGGCGAAAGCTGTCAAAAGTAAAGCTGCGCAATGTTTTTGGTAAAAAATTAAACATTAAATTCACCTTACACTCAAGCTTTGAGAGTGAGGATCCATTCAGCACAGCATTACCCAAATGTCCCTCTTTGACAAATATATTTGAGGTTGGGAAACTCCTATAATGTAGTTTATCGATTGCCCAACAATGAACCTCCTACAGCCAGGAGATCAAAAAGTCAACCAAGATCAGTTCCACATAAAATGGCCCCATCCCAAATGCTTGTGCTCAAATAAATAACCTTTCCATTTACAGGAGCGTTCACCTTTCAAGCGTCAACATAAAACAAGACAAAATTCATCTGCCATTCCAACTGAATTTGGACTGTCTAAGCATGAAGTACCCAATTCACAGAATGTGGCATAAGGCACAGGCAGGCCCATCTGCATCAGCATTTTTCCGTACGATTTCCGACATCGTCCGAACGCCGCCTATTCGAACACCACCAATCAGCTGCTCGGCAAACGCCCGCCCGCGATTGGTTCCACTCGGGCGACGTTCGGCACCGGGAAAACGCAACTCAACGCAACTCTCCGGCGGCACAAAGAAAGCGTTTCCGCACTCAACGTGGGGACGGCACAGCGCAGCCCACACAATCCCCCGCACCCACAGCACGACTCCGCACCCCCCCCCCCACAAGTAAAACTAAAGCCGCAGTTTAGCTCCAAAACCATATGCTGGCACTTCTACTCTAACGGAGTGTCGGAGAAAAAAAAGCACCCGACCGAACTCACGCTAACGCAAAAAAAAAAAAAAACCCCACACAAAAAAACCCCAAAAAACAAGACAATGCAAAAAAAACACACACACACAAAAAAAAAAAAAAACCCCACACACAAAAAAAAAAAAAAAAACCCCAAAAAACAGCACCGCGCCAACAGGGCCAGGGTGAACCGCGGTGTCAGCGATGGCTCCAGGGTCACGGTCAGGTGGCACTTCCTCACAGCGCTCCCCAAGGCACGGCCTCTCCTCCCGCGTAGCCCGCCAGAATTAGCAACAGCTAATGCATTTTGGCTTCCACCCCTGCGAGGCACCGGATTACAGCATATTTGCCACAGGCTGCGTAATGCGCTGGAATATTTTTAAACATATCTGTTTATGGGCGCCATTAATCTTGCCAAAATATACCAGGGATTAATTATCCTGACAGCTTGATACTTTTATTAATGCTGCGTAAATATTTCGAATGAGTAACTGTACACAGACCTGTGTAAACTGTTTACGGTTTAAAACCATAAAAAGAAACAATTCTCTTTATATAAACTTGGCCCAACAGCTCGATCCCTCATTTATAGAATGCATTACTGAAATGTACACAAGCTAAAGCTAAATTTATATACTGGCGCACACACACACGCAACTGCACACATTCATGTAGCCGGCCATAAAAATCCAATGAGAAGTGGAACTTGGCTGAGTACATACCTTGACACTGAACTGATGTCAATACACGCAAGAATGCAAAGACATTAACGAGAAACCACAAAAACATTCTAAACCAGGCTGTCTTTGGGAAGATTCCGTGTTGGGAACACAGGTGAATGAAACACGCTTTGCAGACAGAAAGCAGCAGGTAGCAGATTTAAATGTGGTAAAATGGGAAAAACGACATTCCCATGTATTCCTTTGAGGATACTGGCACCCCACACACTGAACATGTTTTTGTTTGTTTTATTGTTTTACAAATTTTTAAAAAAATTGCACTAGCTGCACCGCTACAGAGCTAAAGAATACCAGAATCATAATCCAAACAGCCTGTATTTAGGCCTAACAGTACTCGATAAAACAAAGCCATCAGTTTAACTAAAGTGTAAAGCAGTTAGGTTGAGGGCAACCTGATTGATAAGATTCTGTCCCACCGCAGGCAGCGTCAGGCCGAGGACAGGATTCATTCACTGACGAGTACAATTATGGTCAGCAAACCGGGAGGGAAAAAAAAAACGATTATAAATTATGGGCTGCGTTTACACGCTCTCACGCACGTACAGCGCCACGGCGACGGAATGCCGGATGTCAATCGAGGCAAGATCAGCCAACTCGCCGATGAGACCGGCGTACCGGGGCCGGCGTGACCCCGGCGTGACCCCGCTGGATCGGAGGAGGGCGCCCGGCCCCGCCCACGCCTGATTTATGACCTTGTTTGTTGAAGGTGAGGGTTCTCTCACTGAGTCAGACCCTGTTCTCCCCCTGTATTCAGAACAAACCCTTTCTGCCGGCGAGCACAGCACAGTGTTTCAGTGCAATTTAACTCCACAAGAGATCACAGGGGGCTGTCCAACAGGGCCGAAACCGACCCCCTCAGAGTACAGTAACTCTCGGAGTTGATTTAACACTGACCATTTTATAATGCGGTCGTTACAGAAAGGGTAGTTTGTTTGTTTATTTTTTTTAAAGATCATACTACATGACCATTGCGGACTTCTTCATCAGCTAAAGCAGTATTATTTTGCTTGACGAGGAAGATCTTTTCAGCCAAACAATTCTGGCAAGATTACTGAAGTACTAATAATATCCTTTTTAAACTTACCAAAAAATACTCTGTTACACAGCGGTGCTACTGAGCCTCCGTTAGCCAGGTTCTCAATCAAGCGTGGCTTTGACTGGCACTGACACTTCTGGGGATAATGTTGCACTGAACAAATCTGCAACACTTAAGGCCTAATACACACGTAGCCAAAGATTATCCGGCTTGAAAACAGGCTTTCCAAAAAAAAAAAAAATACGACCAGAGGAAAAACAGCACAGCCTGGGGGGGAAAAAAAATAAAATAATAAAAAGTCCCCAATGTGACAAGATTTTCTGGGACTGTCCCTCCTTGTTCTGCGCTTGTTAGGGCTCCACAGGAGTTCATCCTGCCGTAATTTACCACTGAAAAACCACAAAACCGCGCTCCCCTCACATCTGGACTGATGAGCCCGATAACAAGACGACAAAAACACAAAAAAAAAAAACTGTGTGTGTGTGTGTGTGGGGGGAGTGCCCTTAAAACCCCAGTCACTGCAATGGAGCCAGAGAGAGAAGGCCAGAACAGCCCCCTCTGCTCCTCTCTTCAGGGCTCTACGCTAACCACCCCCCCCACCCCCACACCCCAAGAGCGCGTGCTCCCGAGTTGAAAATTTTAGGAGCACGCTAACACATCCTCAGTGAGTAGATGTGCTCCTAAATGATCATTTCCAGTCAGCACACCCTGATATTTTCAGGAGCAAATGCCACTAAAATGGGAGGCACAGTAGAGCCCTGGTCTTCCAAAGCATCTGGAACAGAGCTGCCCCCTCCACCTTCGGGCAGGTACAGCTTTATTTAGACGGGCGTGTGGAGCACCTGCTGCAGCCCCTGCGAGGACACCTCAGTCCCGCTGCATTATCCCGTCATGAGTAACGAGTCAACGGCCAATCGGATTTCACTTCACCCCCCCCCCCCCCCGCTCTCTCTGTGACATGTGCTGAGTTACTCTGCCACATGCCAGGCTAACAGTGAAAAAGAAAAAAAAAAAAAAAGTGAATAAATAAAATAAACCGCCAGCCGAAAGAGAAACTAACGAGCACCACGGTGGTTCGGGCGAAGGCTACAGAGCGCTGCAGCAGACGCAGTCGCGCAGAACGTTTTCCCAAAAACGAGTTTCACGGAGCGCGACGAAATGCTTGCAATAGTTGGCATTGAGCCCTGATTATATCAGACTGCACAAGAAACTCAGCACCTAAGTACCTTTAAATTTCCTCAAAAGGATTTGAGTTCTAAGACTAAGAAGAACTGAGTTTAAGAGTACTAGCATTTACATTACAAAAAATAAAAAATAACACAACCTACATAATCACTCCTCATTCGACACAATTTGGTTTCACACAGTGGCAACTTGCTCCCACTGTCTGCTTACGGCAACATGGCATGGAACACGACCATACTCATCACAAAACTATAGGCCAATTCTGACCCCCAGACATCACAACTGACCCCCCCCCCCCCAAAGAAGCAGCAGAAACCTGAGGACTGACAAAGCTGAAGCCGATTAATATTCACCATATACAAACTCAACGAGCGATGTGAACCAGGCCATGAACAAATGCCAAAATTCACCTACCAATGAAATGCAATCAATCAATCAATCAATCAAATTTTATTTGTATAGCGTATTTTACAGCAGTTGTCACAATACACTTTACAGACAACCCTGGCCTAAACACCCACACGAGCAAGCCTAAGGCAACAGTGGCAAGGAAAAACTCCCTGTGGCAGATGGGAAGAAATCTCGGAAGGAACCAGGCTCAAGGGGGAAACCCATCCTCCTCTGGTCGGCTCAGGGTGCCGACTGGGGACCAACATGGTCAGTCAGTTTTAGCAACAGGCTAAAGCAACTGGAGTTATGCAGACCCCCAAACGCCGAGCCAGCAAGTTCACAGAACATGCTAACCACCGTTAGCCCTCGTCTCCATACTTAGGACCCAAGACGGGCAGAATAACAAGGATGAAAGAGAGAAAATTAGCGCTCCCAAAATGTATCGCCTCAAATGAGGCACTTGTTGCTCATGATCCGGTGACAGGTCTGATAACCTGGATGCACCAACAACACAGACGAGGGGCTCTACAGAGCCCGAGTACATGCAATGACAGCGTTGGACAAAAAAAAAAAAAAAAAAAAATGAAAGAAACGGCTAATCAGATGCCCGACTGCCTGTGACATCACTCTGGCTGCGCAGTCCTGCAGCACGACAGGTCAGACGGCTCAGCTGGCAGCCTTGCAGAGGGGAAAGAACCGGCTGGCTGACCTCATACGTTCCACAGACGGCGAGCGGTAGTGCCGGCCCTGGCCTCTCTCAGCGCTGATTACGGATGTCGCAACAATGGGAAAGAAACACAATGTCGCCGCGCTCCAAATTAGGCACAAAACAGGGAAACTGTGTGTGCGTGCGCTCACGTGAGCCTGCGTGCGTGCACGCCAGTCGCCAAACCGAACTAAAACTAAACTAAACTACTCAATGCCGCTGAAGATGCTAGAGAAACCAGCTAGCCTGCAGGACAAGTGTGGATAAGAACTAGAGCCAGGGTTGCAAATACCACCAGGGCACTACAGTGCTCCCATTTAGGAGCGTTTGCTCCTAAAAAAAATAATGTGAGCCAACAGGAAAAATAATTTAGGAGCACATCTGCTAATTGGGATGCAGCAGTGTGCTCCTAAATTTTTCAACCTAGGAGAACGAGCCCCTTGGAACAAGTGTTAGCATGAAGCCCAGACCACTCGGCCTGTTTCATACGGACCTAATAGCAACACAATTTCAATTTAAGTATCAGTACTTGTGCTTTTCTATAACAATAAAATGCAAGGCTTTCACATCAGGCCCAAGACCCATGTGAGAATTTGGTTTCTTTTTATTTCTTAATTTAATTAATATGTGGCTTTACATGCTGGTTAAGGCACGTTCTTATTTTTAAATAATTATTCAATTCGTTTTTTTTTTTTTGTTTTTTTTTTAAACTTAAATATTTTTTGTCATTTCATCTGAAAACTTAAAATATTGCTGCTTCCCATTTCGGCAAATACAGTGTCGCGACACGGTGCAAATGTCCATCGTAATTTCACACAGTCCTCATGACAGCCGGAACCTGCGAGATTGCTTTCACCCGTGTGTTTACAAGCAGTATGGCACGAGCACGCATCATCGCCCCCACCCTCAGCTTACTAAAGCAGCACACACACAGCTTCAGCTGCATGCTGCCATAGGCTACATCAGAGGAGGACACTAAGGGACGCACAGCGGAATACACGAAAACAGAAGCAGTGTCCCAGGTGTGTGTGTGTGTGTGTGTTTGTGTGTAGGAGCGCGTGCATGTGTGTGTGTGTGTGTGTGTGTGGGGGGGGGAAATGTGAACTGAACAACATTCTGCTGATTAGACGCAACTGCATGTATTACGACGCAAATTTAAAGCAAAACAATAGTGTAGACAAATCCAACAATGCCAATGCGGAACAACACTGAAATAAATTCAACCTTTTCTTCCGATGGTCAAATTCATCAGTTTGGTCAGTCACACAATTTTTATAGATTTTTTTTTTTTCCAACTGGTCAAAAGAAATGTGGAAAACATATGCTTCTTTGGCAAAGAACCTCAGACATCTTAAACATAGCCCATTCAAATCTCCACATGCAGTTTTGGTGCATATGCAAGTTTGTTTTGCTTGTATCGGGTTATATCCGCAACAATTGTGATGCATTTATAAAACATCTGATTATAACTTGGCATCACCAAATAACACACCAAAGTACAAAAATCACACGTACAGTGTGGTATTAAGCCTAGCTGCATGCATTCTAACTTCCACAATAAGCAATGTATGCACACCAAAAAACAAACAAAAAAAAAAAAAAAACACTTCATTCTGCAAATTGTTGAGGAGGAAGTTAAACCATTCACGCACGTTCGGCTACCCGTGTTCTTAATGACACATTCTCAACAACAAAGCACTGACACATCCCAAATACCTCGGCTATTTTTGCTAAGAATCACCATCTAATGTATTTACAATTGCATGGCTGTTTCCTGCCATTGTGCTCGCAGTCTAATAGGTTTTCAAGTGCTAAGCACTGTTTTTGAAAAGCTTTGAAACTTCTAACCCCAGGGTGCTAACGGCTGCAGCGAAACCTGTCATTACTCAATAAACAAATGTCACTTTCAGGAAATCTGGTCAGATTACATGAAAAAAAAGCCCTAAAATGACAGGGTATTGACAATTCGCACTCCACAGGTCCAATTTTGTGTGTATGCAGCAAGCTGCACTCCGCACCAATATAACATTAAACCGTACAATTTATACTGCCGTAATGACACAAACAAAGTGTGGCAAGGGAAAAACACTTCAGCTCCAACAGGTGGTGTACTTTAACAGGTAATTCTGTACTGGAGCCAACTATCACAAGCACCGCCAAGGCCAAGGGGCAGGGTGTTCACTATCAAAATCAACACCCCAAGCACTTCTACGACAAACCACATGAAAATAGGAATGCAATGTCAACAGTATGCAACCAAATCGATTTGGTTTCAACACAGCAATCACATTGTTTTTTTTTTTCTCCTACCAGCCAATTGGTTGATGCTCATTAGGTCCTTATCGACTATGTCAAAGTTTAAAAAAGGAAATACAGTTGTGTTATTTAGATTTTAAGAGGACTACGTGAATTGTATAAGCAGATGGCACAGGACTACAAAGGGACAGAACCTAGGAACATAATAAAAGCGACATACACATAGGCCATCAAATTTGTCTTTTCAAAATGCATTTTCACGACTGTACTCAACTACTGTCAGTAAAGTCAAGAGATGGCCAATAAAATGTTCTCAAACTATGCAGTGATACGTTGCATTTTAAAATGAAAATGGCCTACTTGTGAAAATATGGCAAACATATGTAGCCTAACTTACGCTCGACACTGCTGTAACTAAGGTACACGGATAGATCTCGATTAGACTTTGCCAAGTCATGTAGACAGCAACAACATGAGCTGTAAACACAAAACTTACCGTTTCTGCCAACCGCAGGGAACATTGGCGTTTTATCAGCTACAAGCTAGGCTACTCTGTCCCGAAGATATATATACATAAATAGACACATTTATTTCACGATTCAAAACGCCATACTTTGTAGCCAACGAAACATACGTTTAGAGCAACCATCCACTACGGCATTTACCACATTTGCAAACCCGTGTGAGGACCTGTAAACCAATGGTCCTTAAGATTATAAAATATTCATGTCAAAACTTGGATGGTTTAACGTTAATACAGTTGGCCTTGTCGTTCGATACGTTTCAACTGCCAAACCACAGGCCGAATATCGCGACTTCACACTTCAGACAAAAAAGTAGTCTTGCTCCATCTCCCATTAAACATTTACTGTAGTTACACAGACAGTCGTGCGCCCTAGCAGTCAACCGATAACAGCCAGATCCATTATAGTTTCCATTTTATACTGCAAGGTGCAACAGTTGTCCCAACATAAAGGAAATTGAATATTTAGCAGGGGTACAAGTAGGCAACCTCTTATCGACGTCGATAAAGCTCGAAACTCAGAGAACTAGTTTCATACCAGTATTAAGTCCATCTATCCATATTTCCTCAAACCCATATCCTTAAGCAACGCTTTCCCGGCCTTGTTCTCTTTATTTTGCCTAGTCAGACTCGCAGACTGAACCCATGTAAATATTTATTCCAAGCTGTAAACGAGTTCACCTCCATTGGCCATGCCCAAGGGTAATAACTATAGATATGCCGTCCAGCTGCAAGCCAACGGACACTGGGTTGATACTTCCATGCACGTCAAGTTACATCACTTCAAAATAAAAACTTTATTGATCAATTTAAACCCGTCAGTGGACGTCGTGAATGACTTCCACAGACTATGCTCTGCGCACAAAGAGTCTGGCCTTTCGGAAATTAGGTTTAGGATAATCCAAATACATTCCGAAGTTAGTTGTAACTAGTTACCCGTTTACAGCTACAAACAGTCGTAATATAACCATATTTAAGTGTTCAAGACACAAACAAAAACTTAACATATGCATAATTTTACGTTAAGGGGTCGCAATTGAGGAGGGATATGTTTTTTTTTTTGGTGGTGGTGGGGTAGGGGGGGAGCTGGGGGCTGTAACAAGGAATGCCGTGACAAATATGCAATAAACACTGTAGCATTACTAATTGAGACTACTGACCACTAACAAAACTATTTTGACCACGAATATTTGGGGAAAAGCGCACACAGCGAAATATTTAGAAACACGTTAAATAACCGGCAAAATAGGACTTGCCCTTCACCACAAACGGGACAGAGAAAAAGACAATTCAGTGTCCCAAATTCCCAAATTCGACTATGCTTTCTTCCTCTTGAGTTAGTTAACTAGCCAATGTTACCATACGTCCAAATGAACACGTTGAAACTAGCGAAGAAGAAATATTTATCCAATTACACTGCCTAGAACCGGTCATAAATTCAGTTAAGTCAACTTCGGTGGTACTTTAAAACTTGTCAAGAACTGAACAAAGGAGTGATATCCCCACGGTAAGACTTGCTGCGGGGACGACATCACTCGTACACAAATACTCAAAACCCGCAAAAAAGACAAAAAACTTAATATTCCCATTTTATATAACCCCCATTCCCAAAACTTTTTTTGTTTTTATTTTTGTTTATTTGTCTATTTTTCTTTTTTGTTGAAAAGTTTAACATTCACAATAAACGAGTATACATCCTCGTATAACTTTAACTAGCCACTTACACTCCATCCAAAAATAAAACATACATGCACTGGAGGAATTACCTTTTTCTTCTCAAATGTCTAGCATCCAGCAGTGAAGATAGCTAGCTAGCTAGACGAAACCCCGTTGGAAAAAAATAACATAAAACTTCAAGAGAATTTCACACCACAGCGCCTCTTCAAAAGCACTGGGTTTCGGAGCCACGATATCTTCCTTTCTTCTGATTTTACCTTGGTTAGTACAGCAATCCACGTCATTAAATTTAGGTTCCCTTTTCACATCCAAACTCTACAACTCTCGCGTCTCCTTTTTTTGTTGCTACAATTGAGACCGTTTCATCCTTCGAGTAGACATCTTAACAACCTCCATCCACATTGTCAACCCCAAAACCGTATCCCTCCGCATGAAATAGGGACCTCAATCCTAGCGGTGTCCAATTTCAAACGCCCAACAATAAGCTTGGACTTTGTCACTGAAGTCCCAGAAACCAGAAAAATATTACAAATACGATTTACTCATCAGACTAGAATGGCGATTTTAAGCCTTTTGAGTCTCGCTGTATTTTATTAATAAATGTGATCTTGGGAACTACGCCTGTGAGCGGAAGAGAACAACAGCAAAGTTGGCTGCAACAAGCGGGAGCAGCACGAGATGGAATGATCAACCCGCAGGGGCTCGGCCAATAGGATGACACACAGTCTTGATTAGCAGTTAATATAGCCAGTAGTCGATCGAGTCTAAACGCAGAACCAGCCCCCTTCTCCATGCTCCCTCTCCCTGCGTGCTCATTGAGGCTGGCTGAAGGGGGCTTGAGCAGCACTGAACGTCTGACATCATTGTAATATTATGGTTAACATTCCCTCCCGTTTCACTCATAGGACATTTTTCGCACACAGGGAAAGTTGGGCAAATAGACATAACACTGCCTACTATTTTGTGAGGTATTATTAAACATTTCTATAAGAAGTACCCTTAGCAGCACAACAGGAACGGTAACAAGACGACCGTCTGCTTCTCATTTTTAATACGCGTAAACTGAAATACTTATTCGTTTTAGTACTGAGTCGTACACTCATCATATAGGCCACCTAGCTAGCACGTGATTTTTTTGCGTGCCGTTGACTGAAATTCATCGCATCAGAGCTTCAAAATCTAATGAGGTCATAGTCTGAGCAGAGGAAAGTAGAAAGTATTTACATTTATTTATTTCACTTTTTTGGCTAATTTCAGTATGCACTTTTGTTGTGTAGAATAACTTGTGGTATAAGTGGTAGCTTCAACCTAGGGAAAAAGTACACAATCAGTCATACATTTTCAACATGTTAACGCATTCTTTTTAAAAGCTACGAATTAATCTTTATACTCCAGTCCTGAATTTCACAGCATACGTCTCATTTGACCTATACCACGGGGACAAAAGGTTATTTACTTTAAACAATAATTTGTGTTTATTTATCCACAGTTTCCGGAGCTGAGAAATTTCAGATTCAATCAACATTGGATTACATCGAATCTAGCAATTTATTGTTACCATAGCAACTTTGAGTTGCTATGGGTTTTATATATATATCGCGGTGTGTTGCGCACTGTTGCGTGGTGTGCGCGCGCGCTGTGGTTTACTCAGAGCATTGAAGTAAACTCCATCTTGCTTTCTTTTTCACTCTAAAAAATGACGTGAACCAAAAAATAAATAGCTTCTGGTCTCACTGTGACTGATTCATAGACCAAGGGTGGGGAGGAGGGAGAGAGAGGTGCGGGATCATAGAGTGCGGGGGATCATAACAGAATTGTGTGTGGGGGAGGGGAGAGGAGGATCGGCAACATTGGGAGCAGGGGAAGTAGGGAAGAGAAAGAGAATGAAAGTAGACGCTGAATGCAGTTTCAGTAGTTAAGTCTGAACAGTCACTGGATACGGCAGACAGCAGAGAAGCATTAACACTCGTAATCTGAACGATATCATGACCTAATATGTGATAGAACTTAGTACGTTTATTTGGTTATCTTGCCGTGTTATCGCCGTTCCTTTAACTGACTTCAGTATCACGTGCGTTTATTCATGGAAATCTTGTGTGTTCCCACGACATAAACGCAGACAGTTTCCTTGCCAATTCAAAAGGTGCTGTGCCTTTATTATTTACACTGCACAAATACGTTATTTCGTGAGAACGGTATTCTGCATAATAATCAGCTTCATGAATGTTAACCCAGTGCCACATCCTCTTTTTTCGTATATATATAAAAAAATATATTGCTGATTGTCTCCTAACCTTTTGCTCTGATCTGTTTAAAATTTTCTCTTGCATGCCCTTTAAGCACATTAGGGTTGGATGCATCTGACTTTTTAGGTTGGCTGCTTCCTCCTGCTGAGCGGGGAGGTCCCAGATTGACCTATAAGGCCCCTGGGTGGTCATCTCCTAGTGCATTGCCCGTCTCTCCCTCCAGCACCAATCGCAAAGGCAAGGAGGTGTAGATACCTGTAATTCCTTGCAGTATGATGTGTTTCATTCGACCACCAAAATCGACGCTCAGTTCCCTGCTGTCCAGTTGTGCTGTTTCACGCAGTTGTTCAGTTGCATTGTTGCTGTGGGGTTTTGCCATATTTAAAGGAGACCCCTTTTTTCCAGTAAAACAATTCAACCATTAAAATGTACTTCTGGCATCACAAAGCAAATTAGTAATAATTAGCTCCCAGGCAGAGTATAGAATAATGTATGTGTCTTCTTATTTTCTTATTTAATTCTGTTGCTACAGTCATACATGTAAAAGTTAACTATGCATGACCCGGCTCTGTTTGAGTATGATAACACAGCCCTGGTTACAGTCATAGAGGGGAAGTTTCACGAATGGGTGGCGCTGGGGGATTGGCCATGGCTTTCAGGGGTTCACGTGACGCCCCGTTTTTCGGCGAGTGAGAGCCTTTGGGGGGGTCCGCTGGGCGTCCGAGAGGAACGGAGCCAGGGTTCGGAGAGGCCTGAGAGAGAGATACCACGAGGAAGAGGAACGGCAACCGAAACGTGACAGGGAGAACAACTGCTCAATACTACCAGCGGCGTAGGTTCTGTTTGAACATTGGTGGGGCGGGGGGGCCTTTTCTGCATCAATTTAAAAGTCCTCTGCTTCCTTTATGTTTTCATTGGGGGGGGGGGGGGGGGGGGCAAATGCACGTGTTCTAAATATTGAGGGGGACGTATCCCCTGCGCCCTCCCCACCCCGAAATCTACGCCTATGATTGCTACCCATAACCCCCCCGCTGGGCCTTGAACCCTAGGAAACGTGAAAACCGTACAACAAGCACACAAGTCTGCTTCAGTTAGAGAGCTGGAGATTTCAATTTAGAACCCCCCCCCCCCCCACCACCACCTTTTTAAAATTTATTTGTAACTGTTCAGGTTGATCTTGTGGGTTGGCATCGGTGACAAAAACCTGTCTTCGGCTGTGTCGAGGCGGAGTGCGTGGAGCGTCGACGAGCAAGGATTTCCCACAAGCCCCTGCATTTCAGTCCTTAATGCAATCACGGGAGCGAGAGCGAGAGGGAGGGAGGGAGGGAGGAAGGGACTCTTAACTGCACACGGGACATATTGGAAAATAATCAAAAAGGTTTCTCCGGGGAGGAAGCGAAGCCCCACAGCGCGGTTTTAATAATTACCCCCCCTGGGCCGGCCGTGTCATGCGCTGGGACTCAGGAAGTGTGAACACTGCGCAGTCACACATGCCCACGGCGATGTGCACAGACACGTCTTTGATACAGTTACCGTGCGATGCCGCTGCGTGTCTGGGCGACACCCTCCCGCCACGGCGTAGACGCGCCATTGAAGAATCCCAAATCCGGCTGGATCGATCTGAATGGGAATTCTTACTCAGGAAAAAGGGCGTGTGGGATAGCGAGCCGCGTAACAGCCTGCAGACATCCTGATGATTTTCTTTTTTTTTTTTCTTTTTTTTCTTTTAAAAGGACAGGTACGCATGCCTGTTCCATTACAACGTCAGTTTATGAGGTTGTGTTCAGACAAGAAGAACGCTTCCCCTCGCAGGAACTGCAGTCCAAGCCAGCACCTCACCCACTGCCAGCAACCAACATGTGGAAGACCGAAAGGTCGTATAAACAGAGCAAGCGATGGCATGTTGGTTTATTTGTTTAAACATGTAGGGCCACATGCCAAAGTTATGCATTCAGCACATTCAGTTGTTTACATGTACACTGCTATGCATGAGTTATATCAATAATGCTATTACTAGCCTGTGGTAATATTTGTATTAGTACAATCACCAATACAAGTAATACTGTCCATTTATGTATTTATGTGACACTACTTAAATTTATATATATATATATATATATATGTGTGTGTGTGTGTGTGTGTGTGTGTGTGTACATACATTATAAAGAATGAGTGAATTCGCATTTCACTGGATGAAAATTCGCACCATACGCTTCGTGAAAACTCCAATCTGTTATATTTTGTAAACATTGAACAGGATTAAGCAGAAACACTCAAAACATTTATATGTACACTAATACTACTTAATATTTATTTTTATTTTCTGGAATTATATTTTGTTTAAATGTGGAAAATATGACTTGTGACTGAAACAATCACTGAATAATTACAGAACAAACCAGTCACATGTATCTTTGAATTTGACATTTTATTCCTGACAGTATTGTCACGGTGTAGGATGCACACTGATCATTCTTAGAAACCTGCTTGGTGACACCGTGATGGTACTGTGCTGTGAAGTGGTACTGTGAAGTGGTTCTGGCCGGGTTGGCCTCAGCGTGTTTTTTTTTTTTTTTTTTTTTCAATGAGTTGAACCAATCAGGTCGTTTTCAGCTAGGCTGCTCATGTGAACTCCAAACTGAAGATGCCACACAAAAAATAGCTACTCATCAAGCTTATCACCTTGTGTTTGTCTCCTTGTAGGCTATGGCTAATTATTTTGAGGAAAAAAGGGGTAACGATTAATATCTTAACACTAACGGGAAATAATTGGATTTTCCTATGCCAAAATGGATTACCATCTAATCACTTTTGTATGGTATTTCATGGCAGGCTATTTAAACTCTCCAAATTTTCCAAGTATCTCCAAATACAGCCACACTGCTGGCCGATACATAAAACCGAGAATGTATATTCTGAGACATTCAAATATAAAAACGGTTAATGAACTGTACCGTAACTGGTGTAGTAGCTGGCGCAGTTAAATAAATAGTAGGTTGCTACACCTTGGAGGGATGTAAACATGCGAGTTATGATAGATAGACAAGTAATTATGTAAATCAATGTCCACAGCACACTTACTCACATGCTTATGGCCCATTTAACACGGGAAGGCTAATGCATGAAGAAGTAGGCTTAATTATACATTATCAAACAACCCCAAAGCTAAAAGCCCACTAAGAAATAATCTATTATGGGACTTAAATAATAGCACTGGGAGAAAATGTCCTAAACGTCTGTTTTTCAACTTAAGTGAAATTCAGTCGTAGTATACGATACGCGGGTTTTCTCCACTCTCGAGGGCTCGTGCGTGGAAAATAACGGGAGGTGTTACTTCCTCGGTCCCCACCCAGGCGGTTAGAAGTAACAGCTGGGGTTGACATGGAGAGTTTGGGGCGATCGGAGTGGAAGGCGGGAGGGGGGTTGACAAACGGAAAACTGGGCGTCTAATGGCCCAACTGCCTTAGCGACACATCGAGAAAATAAATAAAACGCTTCGGTAAATATATTAATAAATATACGAAAACATATTGTACCACTGAGAAATAAGTAATATCTTTTAAAAAACGTATTTGGTCATACTGGCAAATTTGTATCTCATTTGCTGGACTGTAACAACGGATACAGCCGACCAATAACGAAGACAGTAGTTCTAATATGAATTCAATTAAAATGTTGTTTTTTTTTTTCATTTGAATGTAAAATTTTCTCGCTTGTATTTCACCGGGTTTTATTTGATCACTGTGAGTAATATGCTCAGAATGTTTTTGTTGTTGACAAGATTCAATCTTGCGCAGTTGCAAACCATACCCTACATGTCAGTTCATAATTTATTTATTTTTTACGAAGACTCCATGTACCAGCATCCCATCAATACGCCAGTACACTTCCACATCTTATGACTGTACACATTTTTATGCAGTCTATGCTGTAGCTACACACAGAGCTAGACAGTGCTGGCTGCCTCCCGTATCTAATCAGCTACAAGATCTCCTGCAACAGGCAGTAAAACATTAGCTACATCATTTTTGAAAAATCTATATAATGTTCGGGTGTTGATTCTGGCAGTAGAAATAAATCATACTGTCGCTGGTGTGTTTTCCCCTTTTGCCACAATGAATAACTTGTCTACACATTTTTTCCCAAAAGTGAAAGCAGCTAGCTTTCATACGGTGCTACAGCTCACTCTGAAGGCGGTAATGGAGAGACTTGGGCTTCACGCGGCAAAATGGTTAAAGAGCTGGGGCCGGTTCCCTGGTGACCGAAAAACTGTGACACAAAATGCAATATACACTTCATACACATTGACCCGAATGGAGGCCTCTACCTGCCATATAAATGTTCATAATAATACTATAGGTGTTAGAGATGTGTGACACCCCTTTGAGCACAGGAGAAGCACTTTTACACCTTTTTTTTTCTCTCTGGGTGTTAGGGGCTTGTGGTTTTTGCAGTAGCTACCTTAGCACCCTGGTGAGCCCTCCCCCTCCCCCCATCCCCCCTCCAGTCTCACGCTCAGTCAATTGGAGACAGTGCACCTCATGAAACAAAACGAAAAAATGAAAAACAAGAGAAATGTTTTCCCATTTTACAGCTCTTATCTGAGTATCTCAATGTAGATTTTATTGATTGATTTCAGATAGAATCATAGAATTATTGTCACAGAAATAAACAGTTTATAAATGCTAAATCTATAAATTAAACCTCTCTCTCTCTCTCTCTCTCTCTCTCTCTCTCTCCTCCCTCTCTCTCTGCGTGGCGGTCTTCGTAAGGGTGGAGGAGGGGCAGGGGGTTATAGGATTCTGATCAGACAAGAAACTAGGCCAAGCCCAGCACCTCCTCCTCAAACTCTCGCCCCTCCCATCCCCCAAAGCTTTTTTTTTTTTTGGAAGGTCTATGGCAGTTATGTCTTAACTTTCCAAAAAAAAATATTATTGTTTCCGAGTCATTTTCAACCAACTCTTGATCCCCAAAACCACTCTTTGAGTTTACAGATCTTCAACAGAGGGCCTGGGATCATATTTCCATTGCCTTTAAAAAAAAAAAAATTAAAAAAAACTGCCACAGAGAGACATTGCTGTTAAGACAGAGTAGATTGATGGCTTTGGCTTGCTGCCCATAACCCCCCCCCCCCCCCCCCACCCGTCCTGCTCCTATCTCTGCTAAGGGGAGGAGAAGAGAGTCTATCTGCTCTGCTTCTGTTGCTCCCAGTAAACTGACTCCTGCTGAGGTGGCACTATCAGAAG
Source organism: Anguilla japonica (assembly GCA_025169545.1). Classification (NCBI taxonomy): domain Eukaryota; kingdom Metazoa; phylum Chordata; class Actinopteri; order Anguilliformes; family Anguillidae; genus Anguilla; species Anguilla japonica. The sequence continues at coordinate 6,816,653 of CM045886.1, forward strand.
CCGCGTGGAGAACGTCCAAAAGGAGCCCTCAACCCCCCCCTTCCCACCTGAGCCACTCCAGTACAAGCAAATAGCAGCTAACGCTAACTAGCGGCTACCGGACCAAGCTCTCGTCTTTTACCTGTCTAGTGATGAACGGAGGTGTGCGCACACACTAACAATATGCTCCTGAACAGGCTTAGTAGCTACTGCTGTAACATTTCGACCTGAAAATTGACATACAGTACCTGACAAAGACCTTAGCAATATGAAACGTTGCAATGTGAATTAAACCTGTTTTGGGGGGATTTGATACACTCTGCGTGGATCTCATACTGTTCTTCAGCCTGTTTTATATCTTTTGGCACCTGTGAAATTTTCAGAAGTGCACACACGGTCTCCTCTTCACTGGAGCACCTGACTGGGCGGCCCCATTGTTCTAGCCCATGTTTTTGAAAAGATTGCTGCAATGCGAGAAAAGGTTTCTGGTCGTGAAGGGATGCTGGGTAATTCTGAACGGCAGCAACTGCTCAGTGAGAGCAGGCCGCATCAGACTCAGGTGAGCAGTCAAGTGAATCTGACACTGAGCTCAGTACAGATCATTAGCAGTGGCACAGTACGACGGCAAATATTAACTTTCCACTGTTGGCAATATTACGGTTATTATTTCCCACGAAAAAAAAAAAGAGAGAGAGAAAAATAATCCTTCACGTATAAGCTTTCTCTTCTCAGTTGCACAAGCAAACACCACTCAGACTTTGCTGCCTTGCCAGGTAGCCTAATCTGAGCGTGTCACTTCCTCCAAACTGCGTCAAGCTTCTCAGAAGCGAGCTGCACTGCTGGTGCAGAAACCAAACAGGAAAAAAAAAACAAAAAACAAACACTGTTTTCAAAACTAAATCACAACGCAAAATGACACTAATTAGACACAGCAATCTTGAATCATGCTTGATCTGGACAAAAAAGCAACGGGTCAGCTTTTATCCGACCATGAGCCGTTTCTCTGAAAATGACAGGGGGCCTCACGGTTTGGAGACGGGCTCGGCAGGTATTTTACTTTTTTTTTTTTTCTTTTTTTTCTCTCTGTGCGTGGGAAGGAACCTCCTGGGGTTAGCCCTGCGCGCACGGCTAGGCTAGCCCCGTAAATGATGTCAGACGCCCACGCATTTCTACAAAAGCTCAAAATGGCACCGCGTCCTCCTCCATCGCACGGTCGGCGCCTCTCTCTCCCCCGCTCAGCCCTGTCTGCCGGCACGGCGCGTCGGCTGAGCGCTTCCTGTTGACAAACTCAGGTGCCTGGAGCGGGTTCTCCGTGCGCAAAAAGCTGCGGTCACAGAAGCGAGCGAAAAACAGTGCAGCGGGGGTTACGGGAGATGTTGGGGGGGGGGGGGCGGAGCGGTTGTGGGGGGGGGGGGGGGGGGGGGGTATGGGGGGCGAGCGTAATTTTGTGTAAGTGAGGTAGGAGGAAGCCGAGCCTTTAAAAAAAAAAAATGTAAAAAACGATGGCTGTTCGGAGCGTCGCAGGGCGGTGGGTGTGCTTGTGGGGATGCTCTGAGGCAGCAGAGTCGGGTCCCTCTCCTTCTCCAAAAACAGTGCAGTGGGGGTTGAGGGGGGTGTTGGGGGGGGGGGGGGGGTGGATCGCGTGGGAGGTGTCGAGGAAATCGGGGGGGAAGGTTTGCAGTCGGGCCGAGAGTCGGGCTCCGAAACGCAGCCGACCCCGGCAGCCAAACCCTGAGAGCAGCCTGGAAGGGAAGAGCGGGGGCAACTCTGCCAGAGAGGAGGAACTGGAGAAGGAGTGAAAGAGAGATGGATGTGGGTGTGGGGGTGGGGGGTGGGGGGGATAGGGACGGTGGGCGTGGGGGAGCACTGCAACAACAATAACAGCAGTGTGTGCGTGCGAGCGTGTGTGTGTGTGTGTGTGTTTCTGTCTGTCTCTGCGTGTGTGGAAGTGGGGGGGGGAGTTGCCGCTCGCAAAAGTGATGAAATGACATCACTTCTCCACAGTGCAGCTGCTGCCATCAAACTCTTCCTGCCCGAGATACCTGACCCTTTCTTTCCCCCCTTATTCTTTGCCATAGCGTGGGGTCGAAGGTCACTGCGCGCCAGCACCACTTCCCCGTGGATAAACTTTCCGCTCGTCTGGCAACGCAGTTTTCATTTGCACATAGAGTGCGTGCAAGGCTTATTTTTCACCCAGCGGGCCCCTCTTCCTCTCACCCACGGCTAATGACGCTTCCCATCATGCAATGAGATGGAATCTTCCCCCCCTCTCTCTCTCTCTCTCTCTCTCTCTCTGGGGAATTGCGCCTAACGGTACCGATCCCGTTCTCGCGGTCCTCGTTCTACGGTGCGTGCTGCGAGCTCAACCGTGGAAACGGCGGGTTTTGTCGCCGGTCGCCGTCTCCGCGACGACGTCGCCGTGGTGATTCTGCCGAACAGGCTTGCCGCGTCGGCTCGTCAGTGTGTGCCTCGCATGTAGACAGGGTTCCGGCTTGATCTACGTGAGATGCGTTTGATTTCGTTTGATTTCTTCAGACAGATACTCCTCCCCCCCCCCCCCTCCTTCTTTGAGCTGAGGTTTGAGGGTACATGTGTACCCCCCCCCCCCCCAAAACTTCGGTCCTAACTCTGGCCTCGGAAGTTTTGATGGGGAGGATAGATGGTGGTGGTGGTGGTGGTGGTGGTGTTGGTGATTCTTTCATTCTTTCTCTTTTATTTCTTTCTTCCTTCCTCCTCTTCCTTCCCCTCCCCCCTTCTTTGCAGATTAGAATTCATTAGCAATCAAAGAGCCTCTAGAGAGCTCAGGCTCTTAATTACCTACTCATTTGCATTTTTGCATATTAATGCCTGCACAGTTTTTGCCGCAGTGGCTTAAAGGCACCTCGCCCCTCTCTCTTTTCGGGAGAGAGAGACGGCCGGGGGGGGGGGGGGGGGGGGATCCATGCCTTGCTTGGAGCTTCACAACACTGGGGGGGGGGGGGGGTGTGGGGGTGCCTGAAGGAAGTAGGGTACAGGGGTGAGAGGGCAAATGTCCCCCGTTTCAAATGAGACAGAGAAATGCCTGGAGCAACGCTGCATTAGCACTGCATTAAGGTAATCAGCACAATCTGGACAAAAATTACGAGACAAAAGGAAAAGTGTGTCACATCACCTCCACACACACAGTACAAATACTGCTGGCTGTGTGTTGGTTGAACCTAATCTATAAAAGACAAGAGCATTATGATATTTGTTAATTAATTATTTTTTGGTGGGTGGGTGGGGGGGGGGGTTTGGGGCAGCAAGAATTAGAATTTACGGATATGCAACAGGCAGATTTATGCTCTGGTTTTGGATGGCAGGGAAATTCTATGCTGTGCCTCATACAATGGAGCCATGCATAAAGTCTAAAGCGTTGTTTTTTGTGATACCCTGTATATGGATGGACATTTATCAAATAAGCATAACTCAACCCTGAAGGCTCAGACGTCCCAACAAGCAGCCAGGCCATTAAGCATCCTGGACCAGCACAGCTGAACGGCACAATCCTCCATTGCCGAAATCTCACATTCAGTGTATGCCACAGAAACAGTGACACGCAGACCCACCGAGAGCACAGAGCTAAATCACTGAACAGCCAATCAGAGTGTCAATACGAACTGATAGACTGACACACTGGCAGTCTCATTCAGGGCACAGAGCTCACCGAACATTCATTAATTCGTCGATTTTCTTCCATTGTTTTTTCCTGTACCGCAAACATATTAAGGGCTCCAATTTCATACACTTGGTGAATGGCAGTTGTAAAGGTTCGATGTTCGTGGGGAAGAGCAGGAGGTGCCTTTTAACCAGCGTCCGTCCCCGTTCCGTCTCCCCGCCACAGTGTCTGAAAACTCAGAAAGGAGTGCTGCTGGCTCACTGTGCACTTAGCAGCGCGCTCTAATGTCGTTAGGGTGGAATTAGGGGGGAGAGAGAGAGAGAGAGCCGGAGGAGGATGAGAGATTAACGGTGCTCGGGGTGGGGGGTGGGGGGTGGGAAGCCAGGCCTGTCGTCCTGAGGTTAACTAGCAGCCCGAAGGCCCGGATTCCCCACCTTCCCAACGCCGCACGGGCTGAATTAGGGAATTCGGGGACGGGAGGACAGAGGGATGACCTCCCCCCCCCCCCCCCAAGAGAAGACTCGGGGTCACAGCAGTGGAAGTGGAGCTTGTCTCAAAGCATGCTTCCCCCAACGCGGCTGTTTACTCACCTCTGCAGTACAGTGGAAGGTGTTGAGTCATTACATTCATTTACCTTCATGCTATCTCCAGGAAGTGGTCAAAGGTGCTGGGGAAGTCGTCGCCCGCCAATTAACTGAGGTTTGCTGCCACCTTGTGGCAACAGGAGTGTAGAGCGCCTTGCATTTGTTCAAGAGCATCTCATCCCACTTTTCATGGAGTAGAATCCCCTGGAGAACCTAGGGTCTTAAAGGATTTGGACATCAAAGTTACACAGACATAAAATTACTGTACATGTAATCATGGTGTTCCTTAGCAATCTGGGCAAAAGTCTTATTGACACTACAACAAATCTGTTGCTTAAACCATTACTTAATTTTCTTCATAGTACCAGCTGGAGACTAGCTGGAGGTATTTATGTAGCCTAACATTTATATTTCTTTGTATTCTCAAATGTCAGGTGGAACTTCATTAGTAGTGCATAGATGTCTCTATCAGTCCATCTTTTCCAGGGCTTAATCAACACACTAGCAAAAATCAATTGTTGGAGACGTCATGATGAGTCAACTTGGGAATACAAACGACCGTTTCTCCCACACAAATAAACTGTCAGGCTCAAAGGAGATGATCCTCAAAGAAATTGATTTATTTATCTATTTACTTATCTTAGAAAATATACACATAAGATTGAGGTAAGTGCTGCTGGAGGACAATGGAAACGTGTTTTTACTCTGTGTAAATATTAAAAACACTGCTCACAGGCTATGCACAGTTCCTTCATCAACATACGCCGTTTGCAAATTTTCCTTGTAGTGCACAGCAGAGTTTGAAGCTTTTCAATGAATGTAACTGTATTTCTATGAATTTCCTGATTTGGCTGAATTGGAAAAAAAAAAAATCAGCAGAATCAGCCCTAGCCCTAGTGGTAAATAGCTCATTTAAGCTGTACTTGGGTATATATAGCTACCCTGTAAAATACAGCTAAATTCACATTTTCGCTACAGGGGAAGCGATGAAGTGTTTGTGTTGTGTGACAGGTTCGCAGTATCGTGTGCGGGTGGAACAAACAGCTATCGGGACAAATAACTCATTAGAAAGAGCAGAACGGATGCCGTGGCATCGTGAGTACTGTCTATACCCTTTCTTTCACATTACTATTTCAGATATCTCAGTGCTTACAGCCCCTGAAAAGCCCCTGGGTGGCAGTGTAGCACAGTGGGTAAGGAACTGGGCTTGTAACCGAAAGGTCACAGGTTCGATTCCCGGGTAGGACACTGCCGTTGTACCCCTGAGCAAGGTACTTAACCAGCATTGCTCCAGTATATATTCAGCCGTATAAATGGATACAGTGTAAAAAATTTTAAAAAAATGCTATGTAAAAGTTGTGTAAGTTCAGATGATGTGCACTTACAGACACATAAGATATGCACAGGAAGCCACAGACAGTTCATTTTTTTAATAGAAAGATCTTGTTTTCTTTAAACCAGGACGCCAGAGATATTTGGATATATTTTATAAAAAAAAAAAAAAAAAAACAAAAAAAAAAAAAAAAAAAGAAAACAATGGAATTATATAGTTTGGACTATGTCGATTTAGTGGTCTCTCATATACAATACAATTTTATTTTGTAGCCAAAAGTGCAAATTCTCCCCAACCACAAATCCCTTCCACACTTTCAACAGACGTTTAGACTGACAATGAATGGAATAATATTTTTTTTTTTGGAAAAGGACAGAGGTTTTACTGTCCTGTCCTGAGACAAAGGGAATCCTCTGCCGCCCCGTAGCAGACCCTACTGTTACCCTCGTCGGGGTATCAATGGGCCCGAATTCACTGTGTACCAAAAAACCTCTCTAAACCAATGAATGATCCCATGGACAAATATGAATCGTGAATCACCATGAAATCAATTCGGTTCTGTCTGGTGAGTCTGTTGCATTGTGCACAGGTCCTGTAGACCACTGTCTTCCACTGTATGGATCTGGATGTGAAAAATATTTATCAAAGCTATTGCATATTTGAACATGGCTGTTTCCACCCGATAGTCCTGAATGCCTGCTAAACGGCGCACGATGATTTTGCCGTGCACAGTTTTGCATAACACAATTCAGACTCCCCCACATCTGGACGGCAGAACTCGTCTGCCACTGAGCTGCTGTTCGGCGTTCTGCCACTCCCGTGCGCGGCCGCAAGGTGGCAGCACTGTCCGGGAAGTGCTATACCGTCTAAACACTGCGGTCAAGTTAGCAACTGTGGCTAACAATGTGACTTAAAACTTCCAGCGTGGCCATAGAGGGTTTAGTGTCTCATATATTTTTTACAATACAATATCCAAACTTCTCCCTTTGTTGTTGAGCGGGATTATACTTGAGGTGAGGTTTAAGCAAGCATCTGCATTCTTGATTAAGATGAGTAAGCATATTGAAACAAAGTGGGTAAAATGGCTACCACACACTGAGACTGAAAGCATTAAGCTGTTACTTGGCTGTGGTGTGTCAGCGATGTGGGCTTGTAGGGGGGCGGCAGTAAAAATGGACTTCTACCCCAAATATATCAAATATTCAAGTTTTTTTTCATTTTCATATAGTTTTTGCATTTAAATAATAACATTTTATCAATAATAATAAGCAATGAAATATCAACAAGAATTATAACAACAATAATGACAACAGTAATAACCATAACAACAACACACATTTTTTTCGTTTCTTTTTCTGGATGGCCTTTTCGCAAAAAGTGCTTGGTTCCAACGGCAGGGTAACAACAGACAGGGTTGGCTGCCAAAGCTGCAAATCATGGGGCGGAGCAAAGCAGTGGGTGGGGCGAGGTCACAGTCACATGATCTCATGACAGCAGGAAGAACTGGCTTTATCATCCCTGCTCCACCTTTTAAAACACTCGTGAAATGTAGCAGTTCAGCATGAAGAGGAAACAAACAGGCCTCTGAATGCGTGACAAAACCCAATAAAACTGCTTATTTGCGGAGTGGGGCACATACCCCAGCTGTCCTGAACTGTAATTTTTTTAAAAATGGGGATGAATATCCATCAAACAAGTTTGCAGTTGGTTAAAAATAAATGTGCTGTACCCCAAAGCGAAAGAGGAACAGGCGGAATGGATTATCACAACCATGCTCTGGTATTCAGCCAAGAAAAGAAGAATCAGCAAAAAATTTTGACCAGCAGCCCAAGGCCCCCACCATGAGTTTGATAAGCCACTCCCCCCCCTCCCACCCCCAGTTCTGCCATCGCTCTACATGACACCATTACAAACACCCATGAAACACAACAAGACGGAAACATTGCTTCTTACTTCGGCCCGGAATTCAGAACACCGGGCCTCAGCGAATTCCCCTTTGGTTTTCCCAATACCCAAACCCCCCCCCCCCCCCACTCCCTCACCTCTAAGGTTTGTGCAAATCAACTGGTCCCCTCCCCTCCCCAAAGAAGCGGAAGGGGAACTCTCATAGACCTCTTCCACTGCAGAGCTGGAACCAGGCTGGCTTGGCCAGTTCGGGCCGCTGGGTGGTTTTCAGTTATCTTTACCGTCAGTGCCAAATGAGGGCGGACTTTATCAGGTTTGGTTCCACAAACCATCTGGCCCTGCCCTGTTTACAGACTGGCATGGGTTGTGGGTGGCAAATTGTAGGGCGATTTTGTACCAGTAGACAGCTTAATGGCTAGGAGGGTAGAAGGAGGTTTTGCTGATATTCTGTAAATTTCAGATATTGATAATGAAGTAGAATTCTTACAGTCTTCGTCCATTCATACACCTTTGAAGGCAACGCATGGCATTGCATTGCGTATTATTTTACTACAGTCCAGGGATTCCACTGATAGAAAACCAACCAGAGCCCAGCCAGCCAAGCCCAGAGAGGCTCCAGTATGGCTTTGATCAGCATAGTAGTTCCGCTAGTGCAAAAGGGGCTTTAGTGCAAACAGCTTGCTCTGATAGGCCAGGGGGGCGAACTGTACAGCTTGCTCTGATTGGCCAGGGGCGACCTGCGGAAGCGCGGCAGCCAGTCGCCCCCGTTCCACCTCCCTGCAGACCCACGTGAACACACACACCTCGCTCGACTTGTTGTGTTTTATGAGCCTGGAGATCAGGTACGCAGTAACAATGGAAAAAAAAAAAAAAAAAAACAATCTCCTGCCGTCACTCTCCCATTCCACGATTATTACAGTTATTATTGTCATTAAAGTTAATGTGTGTGTTTTTTTGTTAACGCTTTCGAATGCTTTTCTTCTAATAAATAAAAAAAGAAAAAGAAAAGATAAAAAAAAAAACTCCATTTGGATATACACCAGTTATGCCAAGTCTTTTCGCAGGACTTGAGAGAGACAAGCCCTCTCAGTGCATCCGATTAGTGTCTGTAGGCTGAGGCTGAGGCTGCAGATTTCTCCATGGCCTGCAGGGGGTGCAAAAGAGCACAGAACGCAATAGTCCTGTCCTCCGAACTTCTTATTTATGTACATCCAATTTATTTATTTTTGTTGTTCATTTTACTATTCTGAGTCATCCACTGATGTTCCTAAAATGCTGAAGCCAGTAGGCCACTAGCCAGTGAGCTACTGACCAAAAATAGCTGATATTATGACAAGTACTTTCAGAATGAGTGGGAGTTTTGCATGTTCCACTTGAAGGTAACTTCTTTTTGGAACATCAATAGGAGGAAAATTAGTTAAGATATTTCTCTTATTGGTCTTTTTTTCCCCCAGTGCGTAAATACCGATCAGACCAGTAACCCCCTCAAGAGGGTCTGGAATGGTGCACAGGACCACTGTAGGTTTTACTAGAAAACATTGCGGGGGAAAACTATTGGTTCGTATCTCAATTTTTCTCCATTTTAAGGCACATTCTCTCCCCCCGACACCATTTTGTGAACCCCGAGCCTCAGCTCCAGACTCCAGCCGGACCCCACTGAATAAAGTTCAGCCCTCAGACAAGGCCAGAGAGTCTCCTGTACACACAGAAACCCTGCATTCGCCTGTCTGTGCTAGCCTAGCCTAGCCTAGCCTAGCCTCTGGCACCTGGATACACCTCTGTCATTTCCATTTACACATACTAATACCCCGTTAACATGGGGTCTGTAGTTTTCAAGCTCATTAAAGCACTTCACTGAAGTACAATTTAAATCAAATTTCCTTGTGCTGAACATTTACACCCAGCGCGATACAACCGTAGTTTTATGATTTGGAGGGTGGTGAGCGGCGGGTGGGGGGTAGAGATAAAGAATTACAATCTGATTATAGAAATGTTTGAATCCCACACACCCGTTTATGCAGGAAATACGCAGTTTGTACAATGATTATGTGTGTTATTTAAGACATTTGTCCCCACAAAGAATCGTGAACGCAACCACTGTAAATTCTAGGACTGGAATCACACGAATTGAGCTGCTCAATTCTTAGACAGATTCCCCCTGCTGGGCTACTGTGTGTATTACACTCCATGCTCACGGAAACAAAAAGGCCTTGCCTGTCCTCCTCTTAGCAGGACGAGAACATTGTTTTAGTGCAAACTCTTGCTGTCTCAGCTAAAGCACCATTTCCAGTGCTATCAGGCTTTGTACACTCCCTCACCCGCCCATCGCGCACACACACACACTCACATACACACGCACACACACACACTTCCCTATCCTATTTAGGATACTCCACCCGAAGCCACAACCCCAGCCCTCTGCCCCACCCTCACTCACACAGCCATAATTTCTTTTGAAGAAAGAAAAAAAAGAAAAAGAAACGAAAGACAGAAAGTAGTAAAACTTCAGAAGCTTTAGCGTCACCTTTTTCAAAGACAAATAAAACAACAACAAGGAAAATGTAGAAGCTAATCAACCTACAAAATTAATAGGAATCTTACAGTTTACTGGAAAAAAATATGGAACAAAGAGAAATACAAAACAAAACAAACGAAGTCAAGTAAATTACTGTCCGATTCCACACTAATCGTTGCATACGTATCGAGAGGGGGAGGGTGCTTACGGACGTGGCATGGTTCGGGATCAGCCTCAGACTATATATAGAACTACCTCTTAGTCATATTTATAATTTCATGGGGGTGGTCGGGGGTGGGGAGGGGCGAATAAAAGCTGTTTTTTTTAAAACCAGTGTTTCCACCAAAGGCTAGAGTGGCAGCTTTTACTTCTCAGGGTTTTCTACACAGAAGCTCTATGAGGAGGACCAGACCTGTTAATACGCCTCCCCGATCTGGGTGGTGAACAGCGCAACGCACAGGCTAGCATTACAATGCAACTGTGTGTAATGTTCATCACTGGAACTCTGCTCTTAGTGATTCATACAAAAACAGAAAAAGGCCAGAGCCTTTTTTGCCACCTAAGATGGGGGCTGGATTGCAGCACTGCCCTGAGTACAGGGGCCGATGATGTCACTCACGGCAGAGGGTGAGATGTACATGCTGCTGTAGGCCCCGCCCCCCCGGGGAGACAGCACTGTGATGTCACAGGCACTCAGAACAAGCCCCACTGTACTTCTGCCAAACGGAACGGAGGGTAAACCTACACTTCCATCCTGTCCTCAGCGTAAGCTAAAGCTGCACGGACGCGACGCCATGTAGTTTGACGCAGCTGCAGCATTAGAGAAAAAACAACAAAAAAAACTTTCAAAAGTTTCAAAACTCCTGGAGGGCAGTTTGAAACTTCTATGCCCGGCGCCGCCTCCGACCGTGGGCTAGCCACAGACCCGACACGAAAACGAAAACCGACATCTTGGATGTGAGAGCTGCGCACGCGCTGAGCCGCGACGTGCGATATACACACGGCCCCGCAGGAGTCCGCGCAGATGTGCGCGCAGACAAAAACAAACAATCTATTTCAGGTCACCTAAAGACAGAGCTGGAGAGTCTGGCTGACCAGACGAAAGGCAGTCCCACGAGGAAAAAAAAAAAAAATGAGATTCAGGACCAAATGGAGACGCTGTACACAACTGCCACAGAGCGAAGGTGTGCCCTGTTTACTGTGTAAACTGTCAACTGACCAACAGCTATCAGCAGGGGACCAGATGGGGAAGGATAGAGCTACAGTGGGCATGCCCTTTGACCCCAGTGCCACGTATACACACACTGCCCCCCCCCCCCCCCACACACACAAGTGCTTAACCACCCCTTCCCCCTCTCTGCATTAAGACATGAACAAAGACTCACTAACTTAGCTAACTTCAAGTGCAATCAGTTATCGGGGATTCTCTTCTTCTTGTAAAACTTTTTTTTTTTTTTAGTTGTCGTTTGATTTTGTCGTTTCCGTTTTTTTTAGGTCACAGGTTTTTTTAGGTTTCTTAAACCGACTGTTTCCTGTGACATCTCTGTGAGACTCTGCAGGCATTTCCATTGATCTATTTATATATCTATTTTTTTGGCAGCCCGTTGTCAAAAACTGAACAAAATGAAGAAAAAAACGCAAAATGTCTCCTGATGAATGGAGGATTTTTTTTCTCGCTTTCCTCTTTTTTTTTGCTTCAAAGTACCCGTTTCTTTGACAAAAGTGCCCTTCTCAGTAACAAAGTGCATTCAGAACCTGCTTCCTTCCCAGTAAGGTGCAAAGGACATAAACTTGGGGTCACAGCCAAGCAGCAGTGGTAGGGGGGAGGCAGTCTAAGCCGTTAGCTTTCTCTTTGCCCCTGAAACGTCTACAGGTCCACAACGCCAACGCTGCAGCCCGTGGGTGTGCCTGAACACACACACACACACACACACACACAAAAACCGCACTTGCTTATCCGGGCTAAAGGGGAGCGGCATAATCGCGAGATATGGGGCCAACGATCTGCGCTATCAATGTCCACGCAACGAGATACGCGAACGCTCTCCGACTTTATCCAACCTCCGGTCTGGACTCGTTGCACACGCGCGCGCGAGCGCGAGCTCACGCTGCAGAATTTTGGGGACGTGTTTAAACGTTGCCCACGGATTTGACGCGCTGCCTCTCCCAGTCGGTGAGTCAGCCTGCCCTTGATGTGGCTGCCGGAGTCCGCGGCGCCCGCCAAACTTAGCCCTGGCCGCTCCAATGACTGCACGGTCCAGCCTGAGCCTCGCGCTACTTAAGCAGGACCTTCGCTCAGAGATCGGATCTTGGCAAAACGAGTAAGTAACAGAACCCCCCAATTTTGCAATATCCCGCCAAATAGACGGGGCGGGGTTTTTTTTTGGAAGATTGGATTCTATTTTGGAATGCAACAGACATTGTGAAACGCCCCCATCCCCTCGCCCCCCCACCCCCACCCCCACCATGCAGCTGCAGCTGTGCCCTTATTTGGCCTCCCAGTTTAGTACAGGTATTTATTGCTCTCTTCATCCTACAGGTTGTTTCATGGTTTTGTGGTCCCCAGGGCAAAGGATTTAAATTAAATGCTCTCAAACCCTCTCTTCCTCTCCTTCTGTTTCTTTAAATTATACTTTTTCTCTCTCTTAGACTTCTCTTAGATTTTCTATGTGCAAATTTGTAAATAAAAAGTAAAAAAAAAAAAAAAAACAAAAGGAAAAAGAAAAGGTGCCCATCTCTCTTCTTCTTTTCTCAGCCTATCAAATATTTACTGCGTTTGTCTTTCACCAGCTGGTCATAAAACAGACCCCTTTTTACTCCACATGCAAGGCTGATACCCTCAGACCGACACACATGTACACCGAGGAGATCTTTTGGGCAGGAGCTCTATGTCAACAATCGGTTGAGAATGTGTTTGGTCAGGCCAGGAGTTTGTTATAGTCAATCAAACGCTTCTCTACACTTTCCAGTTTTTGCAACACCACCCCGAAACCCAACTCTGGGAAATTTAAAGTCAAGTCAAAAAGGTAAACCCGGATGGTAGTTACACCTCAGCTTAAAAAAGGGGGCCAATATTATCACCACCTAATATACATATATACACGTATACAAACTTAAAGTGTCAAGTACCCAAAGCAGTCAACTCAAAAGGAACAAACAACAATACACGCAAAAAAAAAATAAAAATAAAATTAAAAAATACCATAAAAAAATTAAGACAGATCAGGAAGAATAAAAATGTTGACAAGTGAAAAGGTTGGGCGGGGTGAGCTGGGGGTGGGGGTGGGGGTGGGGGGGGGGGGGAGGTTCAGCGTGTCATTGCCTTTTGGCAGAACGATGGTGGTAGTGCTTGAGAAACACAGACCGCCCTCCCCTTACCATCCCCGTCCCCATCCCCGTCCCCGAAATCAGAAGAGCCCCCAAACATGGATTCGACTCAACGTTTACCTTTTAAAAAGATGAAACCATTTGTTTTATGGAGCAAGTAACACTGAAACCAACTGGTCTGAATCTTTCTGGAACATTCTGAATCAGGGCAGTGCAACCACTGTGTGGGTTTTTTTTCTCTCTCTCTTGTGCATATACTACTGTATTGATATGTAACAATACATTTTTTTTTCGACAGCACAGTAACTCATTACGGATGTTTTCAAACGCGGAAGTCGGTTGGTCGGCTTCCCATTTCAGCTTGAAGGCCAAATCTCATTTAAAACAGTGCAGGTCACACCTTCCTTCTCGTTTTTTTATTTATTTTTTATTTTTTAAATAAGGCTTTTTCCTTTAAATCTATCAGCTGCATAGTTGAACTTAAGACTCCCGTTCCAGCTGGACACGGGAAAGCAATTCTCGCCCGAAACATGAAGAAAGAGAACCCTGACCGCCAATAAATGGTTCAGAATGGACAGACCCTTCAGCCAGCGTGTGATTTATAGTGTTCTTCCCTCCTCATCAGACCACCGACCGTAAGCGTGGCAACTCTGTATTCCAAAAGCAAATGAGCGAGAAAAAAAAAAAAAAATTAAGATTAGATTTTGTGACACCCTGATTTTGGTTTTTTTTATAGAGGAGTTAGTTGTTTGTTTTTTTTTTGTTGTTTTTTTTGTTTGTTTGTTGTTTGTTTGCCTTTGTGTGTGTGTTTTTTTTTTTCAATTTTAAATTTCCTCCTTAATTTCCGTTACCGCACTCTTCTGCTGTCCAGCGCCCCGCCGCCGTTCCTCCGACTCACGGCCCCGCCTTCCCCGCCTTCCCCGACTCCTCCCGCTGCACGGGGCTGGGGGCGGGGCTCCCGGGGTCCCCCCGCGTCGCCGCGGCTACGGCGGCGGCGGCGGCTGCGGCGGCGGCGGCGGCCTCCAGGCGGCGTCGCCCCCGGCCGCGTGGGACGGGCACGGCGTGGGCCCCCGGGTCGCCCTCCTGGAGCCCGGGGTCCCGGACGCGGGGCTTTCGCCCGCGGCGCGAGGGCACGCCGTTGCACCCGTCCTTTTTGAGGTGGCGGTGCAGGTGGTCGGAGCGCACGAAAGTCTTGAAGCAGCTGGAGCACTGGTAGGGCCGCAGGCCCGTGTGCACGCGCATGTGGTTCTTCAGGTCGTAGTTGTGGGCGAAGGCCGCGCCGCACTGGGTGCACAGGTAGGGCTTCTCCCCCGTGTGCTTCCGCATGTGGACCTTCAGCTTGTCCTGCCTGGACACACACGCACGCACACACACACGCACACACACACACACACATACAAACAAACATGAGATCAAACGCTTAGCCTGCCTGAACAGACACATGTGAACATGAGGTTAAATGCTTATACTGTCCAGAGACAGGTGAACATGTAAGCTCCGATGGTCATCCTGCCTAGACACACACACACACACACACAAACACACACATGCACGCACACACTCACACATGCACACACACACTTATTCACTCACAAACACAAACATGCACACACATACTCACTCATACAAACATACACACACACACACACACTTTGGCGTCATTGCGTTGTTTTTTTTGAAAGTTCGTGTCCAGGTCTGTGAATTGTGAGCGAGCGTTTCGTAACTTAACGACTAAATGTGGTTTAATTTGATTCAGTCTCCCCACATGACTAAACCATAACGCTATGTTGATAAGTGCACAATAGAAGCTGTTCTCTGCTGTTTCCCAGAATTCCATTTTTTGGGGGGCTTTGGCACAACAGTGATGATTTACATCTTCTCAGCTCTTAATTAACTAGGCTCATATAAGCCGGTGGGCCAATAGTTTACCAGACTGAGCAAAATGTTCAGCATATGCGAATATCAGAGCAAGGCTAGATGTTTGCTGGACCATCCTGCAGTGTTCCCTACATTTTAATTTTTATTAAAATAATTTCCGAATTCCAAATTTCCAAATCATTGACAGCCTGTTCCAGATGTAAAGGTGGGCCCCACCGGGCCATTTGTGATCCAAGAAAGGAATAGCATTTTAAGGCAAATAAATGTCAAATAATTTATACATATTTTTTGAGGAGAAATAAGGATCTTAAAATTAATTTTGATCGGATGCTTCAGTTACTTCACATCCTTTCAAAGAAATGTATGCTCTTATCCAAGTCAATAAAATAAAATACAAAAAACATGAATGGCAGATTTATCTAATCATATATGAAATCTAATCCTAATTTGATTTTTTTTAAAAATAGATTCACACATTGGAGCATTCTCCTTGTGAATGGTGTTACTCTGTTGCCAGCCTTATTGAATTTCACAGCATTGATACAGGTGTACAAGTAAGACTGAATTTCTGTATTTCAGTAAAGCTGCTTACAAGTTCTTACATCATGGAAGCAAACCCAAACAGACTATACATTTAAATTTACATGGGATAAGACCCGATTTACTTGATTTCTGGTAAAAAAAAAAAAACACTGCTGGTTTCTCACTTGCTCGACGTTATTTTTGCTCTACTTTAAATATGAACAATTACGCAAACCAGATGTAAGGTGAAACAATTTTTTTTTTCTTTCACATGGTTTAGACCCGCTTTCAAATTGTGCAGCCTTGGGCCCTGTTTTACAAAGCGGGATTACTGAGTTAGTCGGATAACTGCACTGAGTAAAACCCGGAACCCTCCCAAATCTGGAACATGGACTGCATTAAAAAATAGCTGTTCTGGGCTTTACTCAGCACAGTTATCCAGCCAGCTCAGTAATCCTGCTTTGTGAAATACGCTCCAGCTGGAAAAACAAATGTAATCAGTCAGTTGGTTGTGGTCCCCAGTTTTCTCCCCAAGTAAGACGTACACATCGACCCTTCCCATCATGCAACAGCAATGCAGGACAGTGACAACCAGCACATACGTTGTCAGCTCCTGAATTCAAACATGTAAATTCAACCAAAAGCTACGCCAAAGGGGACTTCAAGGTTCAGTTGATGTCACAGGCAGGCGTGGTGCTGTAAAAAATGAAGTGGGGCAGCAGTCTAGTATAATGGGTAAGGAGCCGGTCTTGCAGCCTAAAGGTCGCAGGTTCAATTCCCAGGTTGGACACGGCCATTGTACCCTTGAGCAAGGGTACCTGTAACCTACATTGGTCTCAGTGTATACCTCGCTGTGTAAATGGATGGAATGTAAATGTCGCTCTGGATAAGAGCGTCCAATAAATGCCTGTAATGCAATGCGGCAGGGCTTATCCTACCAACTGAAACCCTCCTCATATTTACAATTTTGTGTCACCTCTCCAAGACCAATTCTGGCATGGTCCAGAATATATCCGAACATATTATCTCCCTGCACATGTTTGCCTTGAGCAATGGCATCAATCTGCAGCTCAGTAGCAAGCCCTATTGTAAATGGACTGCATTTATATAGCGCTTTTATCCAAAGCGCTTTACAATTGTGGTCCAGAGCAGTTAGGGGTTAGGTGTCTTGCTCAGAGACAAAACCCTCCGACTGCCAGACAACCGTTCTTATGTCCTGAGCTATGTCGCCCCTCATAGCCCTAATGGTGGTCCATTTTTTAAAATTAAATACCGAATTAATAAGATTATTTTGAATAATCTGAACTGAACCCCAAATCCTTGTTTCCCATACAGGTCTTCTCGTATGAACTCAGTTCAACTTTTTGTTTAAAAAAATTGTGTCAACCATGCAAACGTTAGCACAACGGTACTGTCTAATGCAAGCGTGTGTGGTTCACCTTGACAAGCACCTGAGTTAGCTTCACGCAGTGTAACGAAAAAAAAAAAAAAAAAAAATCTAAACAGTACTACTAGTCTCTTTTTCTCAAACAGAAAATTGATCCCAATAACTTCTGAAACAAATCGTGTCATGTATGTAACGTCGCTTGGAGAGGAAGATATTTCCCGCACTTTGTTACTTTTGGCAGGATTTTTGGTCACTCCCAAAAACATCACTTCTAGTTATATTTTGGAGGGAGAATCACATCTTGCCAGTCAAGTATTACGTAACAGCACATCAATTATTAGAAAACTTTACAGTACATATTGAAGAGGCTGTGACTTATTCCTTGTCCTTACAATGGAACATAGGTTAAAAACTGCAATGTTAAAGGAAAGTTTGATTTAATGTGGAATCCCTCCTACCTGAAATATGTATGATGTGTCAATCATACATGTAAAAACAATGTGCACATGTGTACAATTCAAATAACAGTTTCCAAGAAAATACACTGAATAATGTATTTCAAACAAAAAGCAACAATTTCCATCTGTTTAAATTCAGAATTATGAAACAGAATTGTAATATCGGAAAAGGCCCTTGGATCATGTTGTCTTCCCTAACCAAATTAGTTTAAACATAAAGTATCAAAAATAGTGGGTTTTTCTAATATTGTCTACTATTATGCTACTTTCTATGACTGTGCTAATTTCTATTGCTTTACTAAAGACCACAATCAAAGCATAACTGGGTAGATGCTAGGTTATCTAGCTGACTCCACCAGCAGTCTGTCTATAGTGAATTTAACTAAGGCTGGACAGCAGTATGGTATTGCAGTATGCTTCCGAAAAAAAATTGTTTGTTCGAAATGAGCTTAATCCGCATATATGCAGAAGTTCGCGTCGTAGCCTAATAATAGGTTTTACTCGCGATACGAAGTGAAACTGCGTCGGACCTGTCTAGCACTTTTCTCTTTGTGAAAACCCAGCTGTAGCAGAATAGCTGTCGTAGAATAGCTGAATCAGCAGCTGCACTGAGCGCAGCTAGTTAAGGAGCAATTTAGGTTCTCATGCATTTTGCATTACTGCGCAAGAGGACCACAACTAAAATAATAAAATATTTTTTTAAA
Organism: Anguilla japonica; assembly: GCA_025169545.1. NCBI lineage: Eukaryota > Metazoa > Chordata > Actinopteri > Anguilliformes > Anguillidae > Anguilla > Anguilla japonica. The sequence continues at coordinate 6,834,882 of CM045886.1, forward strand.
TGTAGCTTTTATTGAAATTATTTTAAATATCTTTACCTATAAGCAATAAAACAATGAAGACTTATTTTTATTTCGGCGGTGTTCATTTTCTGCGGAAAAAACAAACTGACATCAAACATCCGGGTGCTGAAAAGGTGAGCAAAAAAATAGGCCGCTTCTACTCAGCCGACCTCGGCAACAATATCTCATTAGAAGGTCACCCAGTGGAGACTGGTCTCAGACCCGGCCGAGGTACTTTCAATTCCTCTCGCTCTTTTCGCCGTTGATCCGCGCTTGTCTGCGGCGAGGTTTGACTGGCACGAAATCCCCTATGTGGCGGGTTTGCTCATAAAGTCACTTTTGTAATACCTAAGTGCGGCCCGAAGAAGTAAACTGCCATTTTCAGCAGCTAAACCATTTTGTGTCTGGTGTACTCCAAAGAGTGATTTTTTTCCCCCTTCTTTTTTCTTTTGGAAGAGTATGTTTACATTGTGGAATTATACACATCTTTGGACCAGATTGACTTGCTTGTCCAAAATCGAGTCTGAAACAAGCTTGAATTATTTATTAGCTGCTTACTGCCTGGCCAAACAAGGACCGCGATATGAACTGCTAGCCAACATTTGCTTAGGAATGTAACATGGCTCACTTAACAGCATCTGGCTCGGACACTAATCATCGGCTATCATTTTTGTAAACAAAAGTCATCTTCGCAGGGCATCCAGTCCTCGGACTTAGAAAGGCTGGGTTCCAGGTGCAGACAACTAGCTAATGGAGTAAATTGCATACATTCTAATACAAGCCCCAATAGATGTACAAGTACAAATGTACACACACACACACACACACACACACACACATATAGTGTATAACGTGTGATCAGTAAACAGCTATTACGTCCAGCCACATTTTTTTACAGTAACTACAGTGTACATCGAACCACCCCCTTGCGATTTATTTTTATAAGACAACAGATCTATTTGCGGTTTTATTCTTTACATAATTCCTCTGCAGGGAAGGATTCAAACGCAGGTTGTCAGCAACGTGTTTGAGTCTGCCTCCCCTCCCAGAGAGCTCGTGTGAAAATTAGGGCCTGCATCCTGCTTGTTGTGTTCAACGTAATTCAGTCTTTGGAGAAATACAGTAAACGACAAGACAATATATAATACCATGCATGTATAAAGCTACACTGCAACACATTATATATAAAGGTACTTGTAACTATCGTAACTACAAAACCTAAATTGATAGTTTTGTAAACACACACGCACACAGGCACGCATGCACACATCCGTACACACGCACACACATACACACGCACACACACCCAAGAATTTATTGCTGTGCTTGCAAGGACTTCCCATTGACTACATTCATTCCGTAACCTCTAACCCTAACCCCAACCACTACATGCCTAACCTTAACCCTAACCTTAACCTAATTCTAACCCTAACCCTAAGTCCTAACCTTAAAACAGCCTCTTGAACTTGTGGGGACCAGCAAAAGGTCCCCACCTTGCGTAATTTTCTTCAACTTTCTATCCTTGTCGGGACATTTGGTTCTCACAAAGTTAGTAATACATGTCCACACACACACACACACACACACACACACTTGCACTTCTGTAAGCTCGAAGGAAAGAAAGGCAAGAAATTGAAACGGACATTACAGCTCATTTACTTCAAGCTCTGAAGAGACATGTCTGCCCTCTGCACACACTGTTTAGGGAACAGGTGCACCCCAGGGTGTCTGCAGGGTCACTTTGGACATGCACGTCCAACCAGCAAGGTCAACAGGTCGATGATGGCGGCAATTCTCTGGCAAACAGCTGAGTAATTAAGTCTCATAAGTATATGCACCCATTAGCAGTGGAGTGACTGGAATGAAACTAGGCGAATGAATGTACCAGTGCAGTGTCATTATGACTGCTGGTTTATGTAAAAAAAAAAAAAAAAAAAAAATTTTTTTTCAACGATTCCATTCAAGAACATATCTCAGCAATTATGTTCACACTGTCCCACAAAAGACCTTCTGTTCTGTACATAAGTACAGCAAAAAAATAAATAAAATGAAACTATTTTATTTCTAGGTATCTGAGATCAGACTGTTATAGGAATAACAAGTCCAAAGCAGCTTGCTGGGGCAATGTTATGCCACCAGAGGTACCTATATTACGTGATTATTCTTCAAAAATAGCATTTTACATTATTTTTTTAGTTGTCAGCTATTTTCCATAACACGTGCGACTTCAAACTGCTGCCCCCAAGGAAAGAACCACGGGCTCCATATAAAAAACTGAAATGTGTGTTTATACTTGTGAATAAATGGTATAAAAATTAATCTGTTCGTACGCACAGCCCCAGGAAACATAATGCCATTGTACAAGCTGCTTGTTGGAGTTGCTGAAGGGTATTTTCTCGGTTTAGACCACAAACCCCAGAATGCCCCTATATCTGCTATTGTAAAGCTGGCAGATTGTCAGAAACCTTTCTAAATGTGTGAATATCCTTTGATGCACAGAAAAAAACTATCTGTCCTGGCCAATGGAAACATACACTGAAACTGTAATAACAGTTTAAAAAAAAAAAAAAACAGAAAGTGATCAATGCCTTTTGACGATAATGTCACTTTCACTTATTCAGATCGAAATAATATTGCACTTTATCCTGATTCACAGCACGTTATTTTGTTCACTTTGCTAAAGCATTTGTCCACTCGACTCACAGCGCGCACATGCAGCCGATATCAAAATTACGCTCAATCAAACGAGGCGATTAAAATTTCTAAAATATCGTACGCGAAGGCAGCACCGCGCAGGCACACGCAAACAGCTTACGTGATTTTTTGCCAGGAAACGGCGTGTCTGGGCTAAATGCGTGAGACAGTAAACCTTCATAAACTGCTGAGAGATGTTCCCAGAATCCCCGGCCCCCCTACGAACGTCAGCAAGATCATCGAGGGATCCGAGCCCCCGCCACCGCGCGTTCCTGATCGATCGCTCGGGGGGGGGGGGGGGGAAACGTCCACGCTTGCATAAAGGAACAGAGTGCTGTACATCGATTTGTAACATGAGAAGAACGACGCCAAATATTTGATAGGAGACGACATCACAAATGAAGTATTTGCAGCGGAGGAGTAATCCTATGAGAGCAACTCCTTTAAAAAAAAAATCTGGTTCCAGAAAAAGTGTAGTTTTTTTATCTTTAACACACAGGCGGCATTAAATTCTAGGCGTGAGCCCATTCTCGAACCATACACGAATCCTCCCCTCCACCCTTCCACCCCCCTGACCCCCCCCCCCCCCCCCCCCCCCCCCCCCCCCCCCATGGTTCAGTTCCCTGCCATGGCACCCTCCGCACCGAGATCCCACCTCCATCTGTAACCCTCTCTGCTTTCCCCCTGTCTGAACCAGGACGACAAACTGTCTTCTCCTTCAAAAATACAAAAATTAAATAAAAAAACCGTAACAGGAAAATGAGTGACTGCTAGCAATGTTTTGAGATAAACCCAGGCGTCACTGCATCTAACAGAGAGACCCGCTCCGTGCTCCACAACCGTGAAGTTTGACAAACCTGTTCTGTAGGCCTAACCTTATCTAACCTCCGCCCCCCCCCCCTCCTCCCCCCCACCTTGCCCCCCCCCCCCCCCCCCCGCCCCCATGCCTCGCCCCCCGCCGGGGCCAGGGCAGAGTGCAGTTAAACAAACCGTGGTAGCTAAGGTGACGGAGCAGCCAGGGGTGCCTCTGTCCTATCACAGCGCACAGGGCCTGGGAACAAAGTGGTGCACTGACAGAGGTGAATTATTTAAAGGACAGGAGTGATTTATTACAGTGCAAGGTGCACTCTTAACCCTGATCAAATAGGATTAAGATTACAATGCCCCCTTCCCCTGGAGTGCTGCATTTAGACCTCAAATTCAGACCGTCCCTCTCGCAGACAGGTTTCACGGGGACATTTTCAGCTTGTGTCTGTTTCCAATGGCATGTCCCTCCTCCCTAATTCATTAGAGGATGATCTGGAGGAGGAGGAAAAGGAGAGGGGAAGGGGGCAAAGGAGAACGTAAAGGAGGTGGTGAAGAGGAAAGTGAAGGAGTACGAGGTGAAGGGGAGGTGAAGGAGGAGGAGGTGAAAGGGAAAGTGAAGGAGGAGGAGGTGAAGGGGGAGGTGGAGGAGGAGGTGAAGGGGAAAGTGAAGGAGGAGGAGGTGAAGGAGGAGGTGAAGGGGAAAGTGAAGGAGGAGGAGGTGAAAGGGAAAGTGAAGGAAGAGGAGGTGAAGGGAAAAGTGAAGGAGGAGGAGGTGAAGGGGAAAGTAAAGGAGGAGGAGGTGAAGGGGAGGTGAAGGAGGAGGAGGTGAAGGGGAGGTGAAGGAGGAGGAGGTGAAGGGGAAAGTGAAGGAGGAGGGTGAAGGGGGGTTCAGCAGCGGTAACACAAAGGAAACAATGCAGACGGCAGGCCCAGCCTCGCTGCTCTGACAGTACACGCCCTGGCTCTGTTAGGCGAGAGGCACACACACACACACATACACACACACACACACACACACGCACAGACAGGCAGTGGGCAGTGACGCGGTTGCCCGGGACACCGCTTTAAATTACTGCGTTCGTGCAGATAGGGCGGAGGCTCGCTGCACCCACCCACCCACCCCCGCCAGACGCAAGCGCTTTATGGCGGCCCTCATCCCAGATAATGGCTGAGCTGCAGCCCACTTTTATAAGACCTCCGCACTGCAATTCCAGGACTTTGTCATGCGGTCTGACTCCATAAAAACCGGGACAAGCCGACTGCAGCCTGACCTTCTACAAAGACAATTATCAAGCATTGCATGTCTGATTAGGAGCGCTGGTAAAAAAATGTAAAAGCCCATTCAAATGAAAGGCGCACACACGCACACACACACACACACGCGCACACACGCGCACGTACGCACACACACATAGACACACGCACACGCACACTCAAAAGGAGTAATACTGGAAACAACCCCCCCCCCCCTCCTAGCTCACATTTTGGTGCCTCTCACAGCATGGAGCAGGGAGAATAAAATATTGTAAACAGCATGTTGCATTAAGATTAGACACCATTAAATTGATTTTCTTTTCAATGCAAGTCGTTCCATTTGCTGAACAGGGCACTTTTCCAA
>CM045886.1:6845000-6957500 GCA_025169545.1 Anguilla japonica
CAAACGATGATGTCAAACGGTCACGTGATCAGAGACGGGCGCTGTTTCAGATGCGCGCGCGCGCGTCTGAAATGCGCATTTCCGCCTGCGTTCATGCGCAGCCTTTCGGCCGGTGCTCTCACTCAGAGTGGCGTACATCAGCGCACAGGAAAAGGGTTTGAGCACTGAGCCCTGCTGAGGTAGAGCAAGATGGAGGTTGAGAATATTGCACTTCATGTAGCAAATGGCTTTTGAAGGTATAGTTAAACGACCTTGGCGCTGAGAAAGGCGCTATATACATAAAACATATTATTATTATTATTGGTGTACCCTCAGGGTACACTGTTGGTATCACAGGAGTTCGGGTTAGGATTACCTATCCCTGACCCTAACCCAATGTTCCTCAGCTATGCCGGGTAAACTTAGGGGTATAGTAGGTTTTAACCGGAGTCCAGTTGCTTGATTGAAGAGCGACGCCTCATTTAAAATATTCCTCAGTCTCATCCAGGATGGACAGTATTTCGAATACAGATACTTGAAATATATATATTGTATATATTTCGCTCATAACACAGGTAGCTCTCCTTTTTTTTTTTGGCCCCTGCGCCACTTGCAAAGGCCACCCGCTGCTCCACTGTCGTCAGTGGACCGCTTCTCTAAAATGAGTCTGGCAAGTCATTTCTATTTTGTAAGAAGAAAAAAAAAAAAATGTATTATTTCTTCGCCCGTCCCCAAGTGCGAAAGATGTAAATCTTCAAGGGCGGGCGGAAGGAACCTGAAGTTTGACGAGAACGGCACAGTTCACGTCGCAGTACGTCTGTGACATTTTTTTTTTTTTTTGTTTGATTGAAAGCAATTGAACGCCGGGGACATTAAAGTAATTACCATCCGGAGCCCGCGACAGCACTTCAGCCGCGGCTCTTGAGTACGCGGGCGAAATGACTTTTTTCTGGGCCGGGGCGAACAGCGGGAATCGCGACCGCTTCAGCGGGCGCTAACAGCCCCCCCCCTCCCCTCCCCCCCACCCCCCCCCCGCGCTGTCTGTCATCATTATCCACTCAACACCTCGCCGTTTATCTCCACTAATGCCCATCGAGCGGTTGTCTTTGCTAATGCCAAAGTTTGGACAGGCGTTTCGCGCGCTGCCCCCCTGTTCCCAGTTCGGCGTGCGCACGAGCGCGGGATCGAATTTTGCCCGCGTGAAGCCCGCTGGCAAAATCAACAAGTCTGCTTTAGCATAGCAATAACCCCAACCCCAACCCCAAACCCCTCACCCTTCCCCGCCACCGGTACCTTCTTCTCGAGCCCCTGGCCAGCCATAGCCGATCCCATCCCACAGGAATCCGCAGCACCACCTCGCGCACTTCAACTCAGGCTTTGCCAAAGCCAATGTGCGCTAAGCCTGAGGTCCAAAGGGGCTGAAGCAGGGCTATGGTGTGATGTCACGGTGCCCTGCATCCAAGTCTCCCAGTACCCTTTGCTGCAGAAACTGGCGCCGGCCAATCAGCACGCCGGCTGCCGAACGCCAGGGATACATGCGCTTAAAAAGAGGCTACGGTGAAACTGAGAATGCCAAACCCACCGGCCAGCTATCTGGTGCTGTCGAAACGCCGGGGTGCACCTGTCTGGTAGGGCTGCAGTCTCCCCGGGGGGGAGGGGGGGGGGGGGGGGGTTTGGGGAGTGTGTAACAGGGACAGGCGCAGTCTGGTACGGACGGCACTGAGCGCGCTCAGTAGGGGTTGGAGTGTTGGTGGTAGTGGTAGTAATGATGGTGGTAGAGGTGGTGGTGGTGGGGGGGGGGTGGCTGGAGCGGGGGGGGGGGGACTGGAGGAGGGGGGGGGTGACGGGGGGGGGGGGCCCTGGGGGGGGGCAGGGGATGCCTGCCACAGATACAGCCAGTGGAAAAACCCCACTGGAGGAGGAGGAGCAGAGGGGGGGGGGGGGAGGACATGCTCGGAGGGAAGGGTATTAAAAAGGGAGGTTGTCAATCCGGTCTGAGCCGGTTACCCCACCCCTGCCTTCCGTGCCAAGTTTCGGGAAAGGCTGTCCTCTTGCTCACGTGTGGGGGGAGATTAAAATAATCGACTGCAGCCGGGGGGGGGGGGGGGGGGGGGGGGGGGGGGGGGGTCTGGAAAGCCAATCGCCTCAATTTGTCTGCAGACACACACACACACATACACACACACACACACAAAAACACAAAAATACACAAACCTCCCCCAACCTACCCCCCCCCCCCCACCTCCATCTGTCACCGGTGGGGGGAAAGACAGGGGGAATTTTATCCAAATAGCATTCCTTCAGATCAAGCCCCCCGGCCATCTCCACCTGCTCAGCACACACTGCCAGCTCCACCTATCCACAAAGCCCAGAGGCCTCATCACACACAACAGCGAAGGCCAAATGAAGATTAATTTTCAAAAATGGCGCTTCAGAGAGTGACGTCAAATGTCAAATTATAATTTTAATAAAATTTGTAGTTGGGGAAGGGGGGGGGGGGGGGGGAGTTCTTCGTTTGGAGACTGTTTCAAAAATGAAACACAACTGACTCTGACGACTACTGCCCTTCATTGTGTCCCACCATAGTGTACAGGAAAACCTACATGAGGTCTTTGTTGTCACCTCTACCACAGTTGTTGAAGCCACAGTTCTACCCAAGGAGCCCCCCCGAAACACCCAAGGCAAACCTATAAACTTCACGCACGGCTGACTTCCTTTTCCCCTAACCACCCCCCCCCCCCAACCCCCCTCCCCAAAAGCTCTGGGTTTAGTATAATGTTCACATCAGGGATGAGTAAGCCCTTCCTCTTTTTCACCAGTGCGATGGACACCAGAGCCTGGCTGCTCATTTCCTATCACTTTCCTGTCCCTTTACCCACCATGCCTGACAAAATCTTCCGGCAGGGCTAGGCCCGGTTCAGTTATCTACGTCACATTTGAATATAGAAAAAAAAAAGAGAGAAGAGAAGGTCACCTAGGCCGTCAAAATGGACAAAATGGACCCCAGAAGAATCAAGTGCCGTTCTCCACCTGAGAATTTGCGCCAACTGAAGGCGGTCCACTACAACCCCCCCATCCCCCCCCCCCCCGACTTCTTGATTTCCCCAATCGGGGGTTTGACATCACTGCTGACTGTGCCCTAAAGTCACATCGCAATGGGGGGGCGGGGGGGTGGTGGACAGGAAGTTTGCGCCTCCCCGTTACCATGGTGCGTACGCAGTCCCTGGTTTAACCTGAAGAGCGGAAAAAAAAAAAAAAAAAAAGAAAAACAAAAAAGAAAAAGTAGGAGGAAACAGCACACTGCAAAACAAACCTGATCCCGACACCTACTGGTAGCGCTCGCATTCCTGATGACTTATTCATGGCGCTGGGTGACAGGGTAGTGCCCGGTTCCAGGGCTGGCCCAGCCTGCCGCGGGCGCACCCCCAGGGCAAGGCACACACACGCGCGGGCCGGGCGGGGGGGGGGGCGGGGGGGGGGGGACGGCCGCTGCTTTGCAAGTCAAACCGCCGCTCTACCGGACCGCGGTCGAGCGCTCGCTATCAAGATGGGCTTTTTCGGACGGAGCCGGGGACTCGTCTCCACAACGTGCGACGCTGCGGTGCGGTGCTATCGGCGGCAGCCCGACGCCGTTCCTGGAGATCGGCCTTCCCGTGGGTTTTTCGCTCCACCCCTAACGAAGCAAAACTCACTCGGCGGCTACAGAGATCTCGCTGAGCCGCTGATCACTAGAATCAGGTGCGCCAAATTGTGGTTGAAATGAAAACCTGCGGGACGGTTAGATCTCCAGGAACAGCGCTGGTTGCCATCGCGTTAAAAGGCGTTTAGCAGACACAACGCTCTTATCCTGAACCGACTTTTTAAAAGATTTCACACACGATCCATCTACACAGATGGGTGTTTACTGAAGCAGACCAGGTTAAGTCCCTTCCTCCACGGTACAGCAGCAGTGTCCTACCAGGGAATCGAACCTGCAACCTTGGGGTTACAAGCCCAGTTATTTAACCATTAAATGACATCACCCCCCCCCCCCCCCCCCCCCCTTGCAAAGTTGTCGCAGTGTGGAAAAAGCCCTGCGTCAAATGGGTTATCCCGTTAGAATTACTCACGATTACTCTGTCTAGTTATGATTTCAAATTTGCAGATACATTCGTTTTCCTGTTTATTTTCAGTGTTTTTGTTGCGGCGAATTACAGCGTGCATTTCTACAGAACACGGTCCGGTGACAGCACAGTCATGATGCAACAGCAAAATTCAACGAGGAAGTACGGCCCTACCTCCCCGCGTTCTGCAATCTGATAAGCATAGCAGTCAGGGGTCGGTTAGGGCTCAGCCACTGCACAGAATTACACAAACTCAGTTTGGCTCTTAGTTTTGTGGAGAGGCTTTTCGGCTGGACCGCAACAGCGGGGCCAGCCCTACAAACTCGAATGTCTGTGACCGACTGAGTGAGTGACTGAGTGAGTGATGAAGTTACATCATTGGCCGGCCAAGTTATGAAGTCGCACCATTGGTCGGCCGGATCACGTGCGTTAGGTCCAGCCGTATAGTAGGTTTTCACCTGGTCTTGTTCTTGTAGGCGTCTCTGCTTGCCAGAAGGTGCCCTGGGACAGGGAGAGGCGGTGGTTCTTATTACCTGGGGTGCACCAAAGCCAGGTGCACCCCATCAACCAGGACAGGACGACTGAGGCTCCGTCTAATATTTAGACAACACACTGTCACTGTCCCGCAACGGGAGGGCCTTTATCTTGTTGTCGGAGGGTAAGACAGGAAAAAAGAAAGAGAGCAAAAACTAAAAGGCCCGTCACATCTGAGCACGTGCACGGTCCACGCGGCTGGACCAATGGCAGAGCGAACGAAGCCGGGGGAGAACAGGAATGAAAGCATGTCGCGTTACCGGTCTCTCTCTCCCACACTCTCTCTCTCTCTCTCAGTCACACACACACACTCTCTCTCTCTCTCAGTCACACACACATGCTCTCTCTCTCACACACATGCACTCTCTCTCTCTCTCACACACAGGCTCTCTCTCTCTCTCACACACTCACACATACACTCTCTCTCTCACACACACATGCTCTCTCTCTCTCCCACACACTCACACATGCTCTCTCTCTCTCACACACATACACTCTCTCTCACACTCACACATGCTCTCTCTCTCTCCCACACACTCACACATGCTCTCTCTCTCACACACACACACTCTCTCTCACACTCACACATGCTCTCTCTCTCTCTCCCACACACTCACACATGCTCTCTCTCTCACACTCACACATACACTCTCTCTCACTCTCACACGCTCTCTCTCTCACACACACACTCACACATGCTCTCTCTCTCTTTCCCACACACACACACATGCTCTCTCTCTCTCTCTCTCTCTCTCTCTCTCACACACACACTCACACATGCTCTCTCTCTCTTTCCCACACACTCACACATGCTCTCTCTCTCTCTCTCTCTCACACACACACACACACACTCTCTCTCTCTCTCTCTCTCTCTCTCTCTCGCTGATTCTCCGATTAGTGGCTGTGGCAGGCTGTGTCGCACGCAGGAGCGGAGTATCTGGGCAGGGGACACGCTCGGTCAAGGTCAAGGCCCGGGGGACATTGCAGGATAATAGGAAGTGCGATGTGGAGGGGAGGGGAGGGGAGGGCGGAGGGGGGGGTTAAGAGGCGGTGGTTAGTTCCAAGAAGTATGGTGGGTTTTGTGAAAGCCCTGTGACTCATCGCTGCCTGGGCTGGTAGGAAGCCCCACTGGCCGCGGAGTGAAGGAGCAGGAAGAGAGAGAACAACTGATAAAAGCGGAGCGGTGAGGCGGGGGGGGGGGGGGGGGGGGGGGGGGGGGGGGGCGGACGGGACGGGACGGGGGGGCGGGGCCGCCGGGGGCCGGGGTCACGTCAGGATCCTGCCAGAAGGCCGGTTTCCGCCCCCACGGCCCCTCCGGGGTATTGGGTGGCGCAATCCAAAACCTGCCATTACCGCTGGAGAGCAGCTCGGCCGAAACATAATTAAACAGCACCGCCAGCCGCACGCAAACAATCCAGCCGATCGTCTCTCAGAGACCGTACCAATTTACGGTCTCTAAAACCCCCCCCCCCACCTCACTCCTGACGCAGGCTTCCTAAACGGAAGAGCAGAAAGTTGAAAAAGCGGCTTCTCTGTTTCTGTCCTCCTCTGTTGCCGAGAAGTCACCTTCCCCTTGCCGAGATCGTTATAATTATTTATTTATTTTTTTTTTTTTCTTTCTTTCTTATTTCGTGTTTGTCAATAAAATTTTACGGCCGGTTCAAAGTTGCCCACTTTTATGAGTGGCATCCAAAGGTCGAAGTTCATTAGAGGGAGGCACTGAGACAGCCAGAATGGCCTCAGAACTGGCTGCATAAACCAGCGGGCGGCAGAGGAACTGGGGGATCATGGGAGGTAACGCCTCTGGAAATTCCACTTTATAGTACAGGTACATTTGCCTGAGAGAGAGAGAGATGGAGATCTATCAGGAAGTGAGAGACCATGAAAAAACCCACATGTGAATAAAGACAGTGTGAAAAAAAAGTGGTGTTGACAACATCCCCCCCCCCCCCCCCCCCTCAGCTCACACACACAAACACACAGGCGCACACACACACACACTCACAAATACACAGACATGCACACAATCACATGCACACACACACACACACACACTCACAAACACACACACACACACACACACAATCACATGCACACACACACGCACACACTCACAAATACACACACACACAATCACATGCACACACACACTCACAAATACACACACACACCCACACAAACACACACACGCGTGCACTCACAAACACACACGCACGCATGCACGCACACACTCACAAACACACACACAAACACACACGCATGCACGCACAAACACAAACACACACACACACACAATCACATGCACACACACACGCACACACTCACAAATACACACACACACAATCACATGCACACACACACGCACACACTCACAAATACACACACACACGCATGCACGCACACACACACAAACACGCACGCGCACACTCACAAACACACACGCATGCACGCACACACACACAAACACACACACAAACAAACACAAACACACACGCACGCACACACACACACACAAACACACACGCATGCACGCACACACACACAAACACACACGCGCGCGCGCACCCCCGTCCCACCGCCGTGGAGCCGAGCGATCCGCCATTCTCTCGCCCTCCTGTACCCAAGCAGGGAGAAGACTTCCTGTGTGTCTGTGGCAGGCGTGTAACAGAACCCCTTCTGTTATCAGATGACCGGCGCTCAGACTCCGCGCGGCTCCACTCCCTCCGTCAGCCCACCACATCGCCCACTTCCCCTTCTGCTTCTGCCGCTCGACAGGCGCAATCACAACCCACTCGCCGGGAATGCACACTGGAGCGTTTCTGCAATGTCCGTGCAAAACGCACGCGCGCACGTATATATCTGCATGAACATGTACACACACACACACACACACGCACACGCACATGTAAACACACACATGCATGCATGCACACACACATATATGTCCATGTAGGAGTACACGCACACATGCACACACACGTGCATGCACACACACACCCACATATATATGCACGTGGACAAACACACTCACACACGCACATACATACACACAGACACACATGCACACACTAACACATGCACGCACACACCCACACATGCGCACACGTAGTCACACATACACACACACACACACAGGCATATATATATATATATGTACATGGACATGTACACACGGCCTAGCCATACCTCTCCCTCAGAAAATAACCCTGATCTCCAGGTCAACCAGCTCCAACAACAACGCCGCTGCTCAAACGAACCCGCATTTTGGGGGCCATGTTTAGAGAAGAGAACGCAAACAAAACGCGCTCCTAATCGATACAGCGGAAGGGGAGGAGACAATGACTGCATCGAAAAAAAAGCCCTTCGGTTAAAAAAAAAGAAAAAGGTAAAAAAAAAAAAAAAAAAAGAAGAGCGATTGTGGGGTGCAGCAAGACGAACCTGCTGGTTACCTTCGGCTAAACCGCGCCGCGGCGACGCGGCCTGTCGAGGGAACTGGGCCTGTAATTACATCAGGTTGTGCAAGTCGTCTGAGACTTCTGCAGAAGGAGCTGCCTCCTCCCCCCCCTCCCTCCGTACCTCACCCCTTACCTCACGCGAAAAACAAAAACAACCCAAGCGTAGGCCCGTGGCCCGGGGAAGGAGTTGCACAAGGCTGGGGTTGCAAAGAAGGTGGGGGGGGGGGGGGATTCTCTTCTTCGCCCCCCTGCGTGGGTGGACCGTCGTCATCCTCGCCTTCCGCAAACCCTCATCCGCGACGTTCCGCGGTTCTCCTCTCCGGCCGCCGCCTCCGCCTCCCCTCCCGAGCGCGCTCGGGGCTTTACCTGCCCCCCCGACGCACCTGTGACTCGTACTCATCTCTCTACCTGGGTCCCCGAAAAAAAAAAAACCAAAAAAAAAAAACCGACACTGTCTTCCGTGCGGACACAACGGGTGACGTCAGTCAGAATGTGTAACAATGACACAATGGCACTTTGAGGCCTTGCCCTTGGGGTTGCCGTGGGACACCCTCCCGAAAATGTTCAAAGTTAAAACCGATGGCTGGTCCCTCTGCGTGATTGCAGGCGTCACGGCACACGCACCACACGCCACACGCAACACACGCAACACGCACCACACGCAACACGCAACACGCAACACGGGTCACACGCACGGGTCACACGCGCAGCGCCCTCAGCGCCCGGCTCCCCTTCCCGGATTGGCCCCAACAGGCCGCCGTACGTCACGGGGAAGCCGGTCGGACTCCTGCGGTCACGGTCGTCTGAGGCGGGACCGACCAATCGGCACGTCGACGCGGCGCCCCCGCAGCACGGGGACGCCTTTCCTAGAACTCGCAGCGAAACAGGGAGCCCCAACCAGATCTACAACCATTTAGTTTTTTTTTTTTTTTTTTTTTTTTGTTGGCAACAATGGCAGTACGCACCCACCCCAGTCCCTGCCCCCCGCCCTAACCGCCTAAAAACAAGTTGAGCAAGCGCAGGGCAGGGGAACTATGCTGGCGCGCACGAATTAAAAGGAAAAAAAGTCGGTTCCCCTTCTCCCCACGAGGAGCGCCGAGCAGAGAACATTCCAGGTGAGGCCAAAGGAATGGCAGGGGCTTTCCTTCAGGTGCCGAGAGGAAGAGGAAGGACGGGCGAGGAAGGAAAGAAGGGTTCCGGCACAGAGCCGACCTGGGACGGCGCCCTCGCCGAAAGCACACGGCGATGGTCTCCGAATGTGTTTTTAATTCTGGTTCTTCTGGCTACAAACGACTTTGTCCAAAAACGCGCTAGCAATACCTTCTAGAGCTAAAGCTAAACTGAGCGACACATAGTTCTCATTCCTGGCGGTATTGTGTCAAACCAAACGGACGCGAGAGAGAGAGAGAGCCTACTGTACATTACACCATCGGCTGCACGGCCCTAAAACTATCCTCTGTGATGCAAATCCATCTCACTTCACTGATGCACACCACCGTACAAAAAACAGCAATTTCCAGTCCCGATAAGTTATTGCATAATTAACAGTCACAACGCCATTAATCACATTAACGCTGGCCTCGGAGGAAAGTGATGACACAACGTCGCTCCTATCATTGCTTTAATCTCATCTAATCAAAAAAAAAACAAAAAACATTATAACATTTAATCTCACGCCCCCCCCCCCCTTTCCTCCCCGTAAACACATTATTATAAACTAGCCCGGTTTGCAACGGGTTAAAAAAATACACGTACACACACACACGCAAAAAAAAAAGTTGGGTTTCTCCTCAGACACGAGCGGCAGCGTGCGATCTCTCTTTCGCAGCACTTTCCATTTTCACATCATCTGCAAGTGGGTCAGCCGGAGTGTCCTCCGCTGAGAGCCCCCCTGCTACACCGTTTATTTTCTCCACCTTTCTCTCCTTCCTGGGACTCGTTCAGTTTTTGTCAGCTTGTTGTTGTCACTGAAACTCTGAAACTGTCACAGAAGGAAAAGTGGCGAGCAACGGGGGAGAAATATGCAGGATTTGCTCTTACCAGCTGGACAGAAATATGCCTCTCCCCCTCTCTCTCTCTCTCTCTCTCTCTCTCTCTCTCTGTCTCTCTCTCCCCGGGCCCAGTCCAGGCTGCCTCCCCTGCCTGCCCTGCCTCCTTGCCTGGCTCCGTCTCTGGGCAGGGCCCTTGTCTCGCTCGAGGAGCCCTCCGAGACAGGAAACTTCCGAGTAGCCCTAGTCATACAGGCAAGCCCTAGCCTGATCCCACAGAAGCAGACACCTACCACCCCCCCCCCCCTCCCCTCCCCTGTATTTTCAGTCCGCGGCTCTCGCTTCCATTCCCCCACCGCGATTGGCCCGACGGGCCATCACTCACCACACCTCCCTGAGCGGATAGGCTGGCGGCCGTTCCCTTTCCTGTGTGGCCAAGGGCAAGGCACTCTGGGATACGGAGTCCCTAAATGCTATTTCACCTGCTTCGTATCCTCGGTCCTAAACTACGAGTCCCAGCTTTTCCTGTACACACCCCCTCCCCCCCCCCCCCTCCTGCCACCTCCAAGCCTGTTCCAACGTAAGCACCCAGGGCTAAATTATACACTACAGTATGTTGCTAGCAGGATGCCAGGTATTGAAAGTACAGAGTAGCCATCAGGCCCTTGCTCCGTACGAGACAGTCATCCCCGCATGGTGCACGAGCCGGAGGCAGACTTCCGAATCCCTCCCAAACACGGAGTGGCCCTGTCTGCGTTTGCCTCACACTTCAAGATCTCTGACCTAAATTAAGACTTTTCCCCCCTTCCACACGACATGCAAAGCTGCATCAGAAAAATTCGCCAGAACATCGCAAAATAAACGCAACTCACTTTTCACCTGAATGTAGGAACCTTCCGAAAAAGTAAATACCATTCCAAAAAGTAGTCCCGACGGTTGTCGCTGTACCTTGTCCTATTCAATTTTTTTTGGTGCTTCCTTGCCTTCGTTCAGATTCCCCTCAACTGCCCCCGGCTCCCCCCCCCCCCCCCCCCCCCCCCCCCCCCCCCCCCCCCCCCACTCCCCGACTCCCCTCCCCTCCCCCTCGCACAAGTACTCACACCTGCAGAGAAAAAAAGTTCCAGCTTCCAACAAATAAAATAAAGTTTGCACAAGCAACGCAAAAAGGGTCAATAGGGGGGAAAAAAAAGGAAGTTCCTTTACAGCATTTTAAAAAAAAGATCCTAAACTCCTGCTTGCCTTCCTCCCTCCCACCCACCATCTCTCTCTCTCTCTCTCTCTCTCTCTCTCTCTCTCCCCCTCCCTCATCCCCTGCTCCTCTCCTCCTCTGCCTGGTCCCTCCCGTCGGCAGGCCACGGGCGAGCGGCGGGGGGCAGCGGGGACGTCTCCGGCTCACCTGTGATCGCCGTGGTGCTGCTCCCGGGTTAGCACAACCCTCCTCTCCTCCTCTCCGGAGCTCTCTCTCTCTCTCTCTCTCTCTCTCTCTCTCTCTCTCTCTCTCTCTCTCTCTCTCTCTCTCTCTCTCTCTCCCTCGCTCTCTGTAAGTGTCTGCTGCTCAGAGCCCTGTGTGCGCCAGCCGAGCAGCAGCAGATCAACTCAACTCCCTTCCTGGTTTCTGGAGGGCAAAGAGGTCCCTCCCTTTCTCTCTCTCGCTCCCTCTCTCTTAAAGAAACAGCATTCCCCTCGTTCATGTCCTCTCTCATCCTCCAGGGAGGGTAAAACACACGCGTATTTTCTCGATCAAAATAACATTGTTGCCAGTGTTGTTAGTCAACACGGGGCAAACACACAAAACAACTGAACGACAACAAGAAAAAAAAATCTTCAGTAAATTTTCGTTTTTCTCTCATTTTCAAATTTTTTTTTTTTTTTAAGAATAAAATTTTTTGTAAGTTACATATTTGGAAAAATTGAGAAAGTACGGTCACATCGAGAGCATGGTCTATGTACGGTTGTAAACGGTCTTTTTTTTTTTTTTTTTTTTTTTTTCTTCCCCTCCCTGAGAGTACAGAGTTACACCCGCCCATCCCACAGCCTGAGGTCATGCTGTCCCACCCCAAAAGCAAGCCCTGGCGCATTCCAGGACACACAGGGGCTGCCAGCATCCCCCCCGCATCTCTCCCTCTCCCTCTCTCTCTCTCTCTCTCTCCGTTTTCTAAATGCCGTGCTTCACTGAGGTCTCTCTGGTGGAGACCCGTGCCAGCTTCACTCCACACTCATTCTTTCCCTTGTGCCCACCTTGGGCCGGGCCGGGCAGCCCCCGCCTCCCTGCCCCCCCCCCCCCGGACCCCTGCCACCCCAACCCCCCTCCTGCACTTTCCGCTACAGTGCAGCAGCTCTCTCACAGCTCCACTTCCTTCTGTTTTTAACAAAACCCCCACCCCCACCCCCCTTCCCCAAAAGATTAAATTAATCTAGGGGAGCATTAGAAAGCAAAGCTAAATTTACCCTGATTGTGGACTGGGGGGGGGGGCAGGTGCCACTGACTGTAAACATACATAATATTTATTATCCAAAATAAAAAATTGATTTGTTGTGACGCAGAAGTATTAATGTGTTTGCTTAATACATCCAAACTGCTTCAGCAGACAGTGCACGTGAATCGACGTGCTCCCCACACCCCCCCTCCCCGACCCCCTGACGTCCCAGGCAGATACACACACAAGGTCACACACACACACTGTACACAAGTTCCCACACCGCATGACTGCATTCTCAGCCCAAACCTCAATACCCTGAATGATTGAACAAGAGAGCTGGGTGTGTCCCCCACCTCAGCTGATAAGCCGCTTCATACCAACCAGAATACAAAAATGACCTGACATTACAGGTTTCCCACCTGGCTGTGTAACCACATTGAATGCAGACTCATATCCACTGCGTCCTGTGCTACACACACACCTGTGCATGCCGTATTGCCCAGGGTCAATGGCACGCTCATCAACACCCAGGAAATTGCAGGAGGGAGCACCGAAGGGGGCGCAGTTACATACACCGGCCACAGAGGGCAGCGTTTGTTATACAGAAGACAAGGAAGCTGCAAAAAAAATATATATATATTATGTATATGACTATGCCTCACCTTTAACTCATTGATTAGGGTTGTTTAAAAAATACAACTAAATTTAACGGTTGAAAAACGTTTCTTTGAACATCTCACCAGATAATTCCCAAAACATTACTATTTAAAATAAATAAATAAATAAATAATAATAATAATAATAATAATAATAAACTTGCCAGCTTGAAATACCATAAAAGAAATATGAAAAGATATCAATCGGTTAGGTTGCTGGTATATTGTATATATAACTGGGCACTTTTATTCAACAACGTAAAATTACAGGTTTCAGCATCAACTTAACCAGATTGACCTTAAAGCCAAGGTCTTGCTTTGATTTTAGAAGTGCCCTGGGTTAACCCCTTGTGTGTTCAATCCATTCATCAAACAAACCAATGCTTTGAAACGGTTCAGCATTAGCCTTCAGGTATTCGCAGACAGACCAAACAAATCCTGATCTGCCACTCTCTACGTTAGAGAACTAGTCCTATAAATAAACTGTATATAATACACACACACACACACACACACACACACACACACACAGAACCCAGATTATGTATTTCCCCATAATGTGATAATTGTCATTGAGGCCACAACAGAAGGAATTTTATAGCACAAATATCAACTCCTATTACACCAGATCACAGACGACTCACACGGTAACACAAATGCAGTATTCATTTATTCATAGTTTATTTTTAACACTTAAATAATACATTCAATCCACATGATTTACCAGCCAAGAGGACAAAACTACATATTTATAGACATATGCATATACACATATGCATACACATATTTCGCAACGTGGTATATCGGCAATGCTTTAGTAATCACCAAAACATCAGTAATATGCCACATATTATATAGTTAAATTTAAAAAAACGGAGGAAAAAAAACAAACTAAAATAATTATATGCTATTCAAATCACCAGTATGCCACATTGCAATGTGGACATTTAACTGCTTATAGAGCGTGATTCACAATAATAAACCGGGCATAAGTAAAATAATACATTTAGAAAATATATGCAAAAAGGAAAGCATCAGACAGAAAATAATAAATCCAGCATGTGCAGAAATCGGATATTTACTGCAAGTGTTCAAGAACACAAGTTCTAAAAGTGAGCGGCAGATGCGTACCGCGTGCGCAGTGCTTTTGATTCGAGCTTCCATTCATATTTGCTCAGGGACGAGTGCATCCGATTGCGAGAAGTACAGCTGCGATGTTTTATGCGAAAAAAAGGGGGGGGGGGGAGGCGGGGAAACCGTTCCCATGTCTCGGGGGTTCTCGTGCCGTCGCAGACCACGACGTCCCGACATAAATCTGACACGTTTAACCCAGCGACCGTCGTACACAGAAAAGAAAATGCTGAAAGGATGTCGCTGTTACGTAAACAATCCGCAACCCGTCGGAGTTTGCTTACAACGGTTATCCACGGAAGCAGGTTGCCAAGTCAATTATGGGGGGAAAAAGGCAGTCCCAGAAACGCAGACTTCCGACAGAGGATGCCGACATTGGGCCTCATTCACAAAGCTTTAAAAAAAAAAAAATTGTTCCTTAAAATGTTCCTACGAAAAACCAATATGGGAACCGTGACACGTGCAGTCCTTTGTTTTTGTGCATATACCAGGTGTATGAGATGATGAGTGCTAACTGTACATTTTATGCGCAATCCAGTTCATGCGATTAGCATAAACAGCCATTTTACACGTGCAGATTTTTAAAAAATTATGAATGCCGAAATTTTCTTCAAAGCGTTCTTATACACAAATGTGATTGTACACGTTTCGTGAATGAGGCCCATTAACTTTAAGCGCTCGACCCTGCACTTCCAAGGTCGTCGCAGGCCTTCCGAGTCGTATCTCAGGAAATCAGCGTGTTCGTTCGTTGAAAGGTTTTTGCCAGCGGGAAGTAATTAACTTGCCAGCCTCAATTTGAAGGTACAGTCAATCCCTGACTTCAAGAACCCGCGCGTAGCGGGCCCGTCACCTACATTATGACCGTTACCAGCATTCCCATGCCAATATTTACACTTTTAACAAGATTTTCTTTTGATGACCGGCAAAAATGACGATTAAGAAATATGACTGACAACACTGCCTTGACATTCCTTTTTAGTAAAAAAAAAAAAAAAAAAAACTCTTTCCCCCTAAACAGAATTCCGCCATTTTTGCAAGGCCAATGGCTGCCAGTTTCACTACAGCCGGGAACGCAATAAAGTTCATCGTCAGAAAAACAGGTGAACAATTATTTCCACGAAACAGCCAAGATATACTAGCATCACTTGTAGTTTAAATAACTG
Source organism: Anguilla japonica (assembly GCA_025169545.1). Taxonomy (NCBI): domain Eukaryota; kingdom Metazoa; phylum Chordata; class Actinopteri; order Anguilliformes; family Anguillidae; genus Anguilla; species Anguilla japonica. The sequence continues at coordinate 6,860,430 of CM045886.1, forward strand.
AATTCTAGGTAGTGTGGAAACCGTCTCTGAAGATAATTTACAAACGGAGATATCCCGGGCAGAGTCTCAGGAATTCCAACGGGATTATGATAAAACCATTCATGCTTTGGTGACACAGCGTCATTATTTTAAAAGCAGCGAAATATGGCAGTGAAATGCGTTTTCAGGCCTCAAGCGAAATTCAGTTACTCTTCCTCCCTTATAAACAGCTAAACATCTTCACACACTCATTTCAAATGTTGTTCAGCCCCGATTCAAGATTCAAAAACAATTAAATGTAACGAGTACCAAAACCTTTGCATCCGTTCAAAATATAATCTCAGAACATACATTATTTTATATAATTTCTATACACTGATTTCTGAAATCTTCACAAAAAATATCTCTTGTAATTAAAATCGCACCGTCCATTTATTTTCCCATTCTTGATTCATCTAACGGAGCCCTACCCAGATGGGAATAGAATGAAGAAAGGTATTGGGAACTGTGAAATTTAGCATGTTGAGAAAATGCTAACAATGCAGAGATACGCATTTTTCATTTACCGCTTCTGTGGTTTTAACACTTTAAACACAGGCAACAGGCTAAGAGCTTTCAGTGTTCTGTAAAGGAATCTCAAATGTGACTTACGTACACAGGATTCGATAAGCGCATCCATTTTGTGAAAAAATTAAGATCTGAATGGAACGGTCATTTACACATGTATCAGTACGCATATAAACATTTCCCAGACACGTGCGGCTGAACTGAATATGATCTAAGGCAGGGACAAGTGCTTCCGGCAACACTCCTCTCATTGCCTCGTGAATATAAAATTTGAAACGACTAAATGGTAAAAAAAAAAAAAAAAAAAAAAAAGTTGAAAAAGGATGTTTGTAGCTTTGGAGAACGGCGGAACTTTGTTCCCTCCCCCAAATCAAACGTGCGTGTATGAGGAAAGATATTTGCGGCTGTGTGCAGTGTGTGTGTGTGTGTGTGTGTGTGAGAGAGAGAGAGAGAGAGAGAGAGAGAGAGACTGAGATCCTGGCGGCAGACGAGCAGGCCATTTCTCTGTTCAGACTGCGCTACGTGTGGGAGTGCTGGGCTGGTTCAGACCCATGGTTTTACACAGCCAGCCTGCGAAGTCGACCTCCTCCACCTCCGAGCGCTTGATGAACGTGTGGCTCTGAGGACGAAACAAGAAAAGGAGGGAGGGAGGGAGTGGGGGAGAGAGAAAGAGAGAAGGGGGAGGTGGGGGTGGGGGGGGGGGGGGGGTTAGGATTCAGCGTGAAGCTATCGTCCAGTAGTGCTCTTCAGCCATACTGCTTTAATCAAATCCCAGCTGCGCGAACAGTTCCTGGTGACGTGTCACAGAGAGAGACTGGCTGGCAGAACTCACTGTTTTCCCCCCGTTGCCCTTCCCCACGAGGAGCTGGGAGTTATCACGGAAAATACGCTTCATTCAGGGCCTGTCAGGTGAGCCTGCCGTCTTCAGAACGGACACGAAACGAATCAAAGGCCAGCATTCAGCTGGGAATACTGTACGCTCGCGTGCCAGTAGCACCTTGCGCCGTGCAGCCCGTATTCACGCACAGACATTGGCCCCGTAGCTCCCATACAGTACATGACTGCGTCATTTCCAATCGCTCGCCGTCAGCAGTCACGTCTGCAATAAAGAGGTTCGTGCGATGAATTCGCAAGCGCAAGCTAAAGAGGAGGAAGAAAAGCTTTCAGGCTCGGCTTCCTGGGATGGTTCGCAGAGCCGGTCCGCCTCCATTCAAACCTCACCGGGGAAGAGATCTACAAAAAGAAAAATGTCCCCCCCTGCTTGAAGCAGACGGTGTGAAATAACCCGCTGTCGCTCGGCGAAAAAAGAAGCCACTTCAGGCCACGGGCAGGGACAGAGCGGGACGACACCGAAAAAAGCCAACGGGCAGGAGACCGGGGAGGACGTCCACTCCTGGAACTGGAGCCAGCGTAGCTCTCTCGGATGGGAGAAACTGGCCGACCTGGAAAGGTTCTCGGTAAATTGGGAGAATCCGCACGGAAGGGTACCACAGCCAAGCAGCGCCGGGCTGTTCAAGCCAGAGCACTTGACAGTTGCCTGCGATGATGACCGTGCATAGACTTGCCTGGTATGAGCTGAATGCAGCAGATAGCTTTGAAAGTGCTGGCCGGGTCCATGGGGGGGGGGGGTGTGGGGGGGGGGGTTTACACAACAGCACAGCACACAGAAACAGAATCAAACAGACTCCGCATTTTAAAAAAACAAGACCAGGTCAAAACCTAGTATACGGCTGGACCGTGTGTGGGTGTGCGAAAACTCGGCCGACCAATGGTGTAACTTCATCACTCACTCAGTCACAGACATTCGCGTTTATAGGGCTGGCCCCGCTGTTGCGGTCCAGCCAAAAAAAAAAAAAAAAATAAATATATAAGAATATATATTTTCCAAGAGATCGCTGTACAAAGAGCCTTGTTTTCCTCTTGTTTTGGATTGATCTCTGGAAACCACTGACTGTAATGAATGAAACTGTGACGAAGCTGTTCCTCAGTCACAAAGCCAGCTGTTGTAAGAGTCATAGTAAATATTATTAATCAGGACAGCGATACGGGCCAGTGCAGGAGAAGCAGAGGGACTGTGACTCTACTCCAGGCTGCCAGGGACATCCTGTCTGCGCATCAGCCCTGTGTGATTCGTCAGCCAGGGAGGGGCAGCACCATGTGATTGGTCAGACCTCAGGGAGAGACAGCTCTGCGCGATTGGTCAGACCTTAGGGAGAGACCGAACCGTGCGATTAGTCAGCCAGGGAGGGGCAGCCCTGCATGACCAATCAGAGCCCAAGGAGGGACAGCCCTGTGTGATTGGACGGAGCTCAGGGAGGTACAGCACTACGTGATTGGTCAACCGGGGAGGGACAGCCTCACATGACTGGTCAGAGCTCGGAGAAGGAAAGCTCTGCATGTTTGGTCAGACCTCAGGGAGGGACAGAACTGCGTGATTGGCCAGCCAGGGAGGGAAAGCCTCCGTGTGATTAGTCAGACTTCCGGTAGGGGCGGGACCCTGAAGTCTGCAGTGGCGGCTGCATGTACAGTTTACGTGAAAAAAACCCTTTCCGAAACCAAGGAGCGATATGAACTGGTGACCTAAGAGCGTAGGAGCGTAAGACTGTCTGCACGCTCCCAATGGGGAAAAAAAAACCTTTTCCCAAACTCGGCTTACATCATGTGACTGGCACATTTCCCACAGGGCTTGGTCAGCCTTACTGTATTGCTGTACTGTACCTGTATTTCCCCATTAACATTTCAGTTGTTTTTCATCATCAAATCATCTGGTTTTTCCCCCCAGTGACTTTATTTATAAGTTATCAGTCGCATAATTTCAAAAAGCTCCACTTTTCAAAGGGGACCGACTACAAAATCCTGACATACTGATCAACGCAAGGTGTAGGCAAATAGTTGCGCAATTATGAGATCTGAAAGAAAAATGTAATGACCAGCTTTTAGCAGTTTAAAACGACAAACCCTTCAGATGATGCAGAGGGACTGGGATGAGGCTTGTAACTTGCGTTCCCAGTTCAGACATGCGTGTACACTCCCACCCTGTCTGACTAACACGAATGAGGTCAAATCAGAACCAAAGGAAGTTAACGCCAGCACAGAAGCCATTCAGTGTGAGCACATTCATCCACACTAGCATGTGATCAGCAACAATCGTGGAGCAGCACACAGCTCTAGCTGGCTTATTTCTCTGCAGTTCTGAGTTCTGGCTCATTTTGATGCAGGCTGCAAAATGGTATCGTATCGGTTAGCGAAACAGGGAGGCCGAAACTCTGATTGGCTGTTGATGGGCGATGCCCGCGAAAAGTTAAACCATGGGCAACCTTTTTCGGGCAACTTTGGTTGCTCGGTTGCCCAGTTGCTCCTGTTGCTGGGCGTCGCTCAGATACATAGAGAAAATGGACTTCCGGCAACTCTGTTGACGAGTTGCTCGCTGTGTGAACGCACGTCAGAGTCGTGCCATTTATCTGCTGCAGCTGGCCTCTTTGTGTTGTGTGATTTTGTACCGACGGTTACTGACTGTGGCTCACTACAGTAACTGACCACCGCAAACAAACCGCCGGTGCTCACCATCAGCATCTTCAGGTCGGCTCGCTCTGCCGGGTTTTTGATGAGGCTAAAAAAAATGAAAATAAAAAACACAAAAAAGGGAAATGTCACATTTCGAACCTCATGGAACCCAGACAGTGGGCCTAAAGAACTGCTTGCGTAATTTATAACTACACACATAAGCATACATGTTGTAGCATAGGCGATAAAAGCATACATATTGTAATATAACAGTCATAAGAATACATATTGTAGCATAAGTTATGAGCATACATAATCGTAGCATAGCAGTTATAAGCATACACATTGTAATGGGACGGCAGTGTAGCACAGTGGGTAAGGAACTGGGCTTGTGACCGAAAGGTCATGGGTTCAATTCCTGGGTAGGGACACTGCCGTTGTACCCTTGAGCAAGGTACTTAACCTGCATCGCTTCAGTGTATATCCAGCTGTATAAATGGATACGATGTAAAATGCTGTGTAAAAGTTGTGCAGGTCTCTCTGGATAAGAGCGTCTGCTAAATGCCTGTAATGTAATGTAATGTAATGTAATGTAATGTAATGCAACTGCAGAAGCAGCTCACTGCTGCTCAGACTCATCTTGCAGGCTGCTGTAAATGTGCCTTGCTGACGCAGGAGCCAGCAGCAGCTGGTCTGAAGGCCTGTGGACGCGCGGCCCGAGCGCGGCCCTGCAACGACATCAAACGCTCGCGAACGCGCTCAGCGCCGCCGCCGCCGCCACCCCAGCGTTTAGCGGGAACCCCGGCTCCCGGCTTTCCAGGGAAGTCTGAGGACTCACCACTTCGTCACGAAGTCCTGGAAGTCCGCGGTGAAGACGCCGTGGGGGAGTTTGGGGGGAGGCTGTGAGGGGGAAGGGGGGGGGGGGGGGGGGGGGGGGGAACAAAAAAAAAAAAAACAGATGCATGACAGCGGTTAAAGAAAAGAAAGACATCCAAAAAGGCACAAAATAGGGGGGGGGGGGGGGGGGGGGTTTGGAAAGGCGACAGCTCCACTGACCTCGTTGACGATGTAGTCCAGCAGCTCGAATATGGCCATGGCCGGCCTGCTGTCCATGCCGTGCCCTGAGGAACAGAGGGGGGGGGTCAGAGAGACGCCGAAACGCGGAGGGGCTGCCGGGACGGCCTGACGAAGCCCAGGCCTGCCCCTCGCAGCCCTGCTGGGCTACAGCCCGTATTCACCAACATCAACATCCAATAGCGTCGGTTCACCAAACGCGCTACACGTACAACTGGCATTTAAAATGGAGGAACTGCCCTTAAAAACCCTGAAAGGAGGCCATGGCCATTCGCTACAAAATGCCTCCTAAAAATATTTCTATAAGCGTCAATTAAAATGGTGAAGCAGCAGGTTGCGGAGCCATAAATTCATTATTTTACTTTTTTTAAATGTGACCTTTTTAGCATTAGGAAATACATACATTTTTAATCACTGCACGTAATCAGGGGAGGATGTTTGCCCACTTGGGAAATTCACCCCCACAGGTGTTTGAAATAGATAACACCTACGTAAAACAGAAGCATCTGATTCTAGCAGGATCGACTCATCTAGTGGCACAGCGGAAATGAAGCGTGTCGATAGATGAGTGAAACCTGTAAGACGCACAGCGTGTGGGAGGTGGCCATATTTTAAAGAGCACCCATTTCACACGGGTAAGGGGGGGCGTTTACTCTAATTCAGAGACGCTGCTCACCGCTGACTGGCCGTCCCGGGACCCTGGGCCGCGGGGAGGTGCTGTGCATCTCCCCCTCCGCCCCGTCCAGCACGGGGCGGCCGAAGATGGCCTCCAGCTCCTTGGCGTCGGGCGGGGGGATGGGGAAGCGGCCGATGGACAGCTCCACCAGGGACAGGCCCATGCTCCACACGTCCGACTGCACAGAGTAGTGCGTGCCCTGCAGTCTCTCCGGCTGCAGGGGGGGGGGGGGGGGGGGGGGGGGGCAAAGCACACGAGCGTCACGAGCGGGAGGGAGGGCGGGGCCAGGAGAGCGCGCCCCCGGGGACCCCGGGCTCCCAGGGGCCAGAGGGAGGGCCCGGTCCTGGGTGGGCATATGCGTGCGCGAGCTCAGCTCCTGGCGGCAGAAGCGGAGGACCGGATTGGCTGACTCACCGACATGTAGGAGCGCGTTCCCACGAAGGAGTTGGCCATGGAGTCGATGAGCTGGCCGCTCACGCCGAAGTCGCAGAGCTTGATCTCACCGCGACAGTTCACCAGGATGTTGGAGGGCTTGACGTCTGTGCGGGGGGGGGGGGGAGATAAGAGCACCGGTGAGACCCTGAAAGTACTGCGCCTGCTGCCATGTTTCTGCAGGACCACCCCCCTCCCCCCCGACACACTCACACATGCATGCACACGCACACACATGCAGAATCACACACATGCACACGCACACACTCACATACGCATGCACACAATCATACACGCACATGCACACGTGGACCCATGCACACTCACTCACACGCACTCATACAAACACACACGCACATGCACAGGTGGACACATGCACACTCAGTCACATGCACTCACACACACACACTCGCATGTGCACACTCACTCACACGTGCGCGCTCACACGTGCGTGCGCCCCCGTCCCCAGCCGCGCCGCAGCAGATCGGAGCGCAGGGAAAGGAGGCCGGTGCGCCCGAGACTCGATCCGCAGCATCGACCGCAGCGGAGTCTAAACCCAAAGGGACGCGGTCAGCCGGATCCCACCCCCCTCCCTACCCCCTGCCCCCCCCCTACCCCCCCTGCCCCCCCCGGAAACAAACAGTCTGGAAAAATACGACCAAATAACGGGGTAGACCTGCAATCTGTCCTTACTGCGGTGACCCCCCCCCCCCCCCCATCCACACCCGCCCACTTCCGAGGAGAGCGAGGGAGCGGTGGTGCGAGTGAGGCAGCAACCGGGAGGGAGGGGGGAGGGAGGGAGGGACGGGGGGGGTGGGGGACGGGGGGGTTTGCAGGGCGCGGCTGCCATGTAATCACATCTGAGAGCCTGTAATTACCGCCCGGGCTTCTAGACAACTCCGCACTCTTCAGCCCTCCAACCCCCACCCCCCCCCCCCCCCCCCCCCCAATCCTCCTGCAGCCCTGACACTAACCCCTTCAGCCCTGGGAGCCCCCCGGGCCCCTGTGTCCCCCCCCCCCCCCCCCCCCCCCACGGTGAGCCCCCGCCGGACCGCTCGCTCCGCCACGTTGACACACAGCGCTCGGCTGTCCCGGGCCTGCCCAGACCGCAGCACCACAGACCCAAAGCCGGGGGGTTATTTTATTTCTTTCGTGTTTTTCTGCTGCGTTTTGCGCGGTGCGCTCCGCCCGCGGCGCAGCCCTGCAGCCCTGGCGCGCTCTGAAAGGCGCAGCGCTGGCCCCCGAGCGCAGCTCTCTCTCTCGCGCAGGCCCTTCAGTGTAATGGCCTCCGCTTCCTGCCTCAGCCCCCCTTACGACTGCAGAGCGCTGGAGACACGGCACTCATCACAGCCCCCCCCCCCCCCCCCCCCTCCCACCGCTCACACACACACAGGCATACACTCACACGCACACACACACACGCAGGCATACACTCACACACACACATACACATACTCACACACACACAGGCATACACTCACACACGCACACTCACACGCAGGCACGCATACACTCACACACACACATGCAGGCATACACTCATCACAGCCCCCTCCCCCCTCCCCCCCTCCCACCGCTCACACACACACAGGCATACATACACTCACACACACACAGGCATACACTTACACACACACACAGGCATACATACACACATGCACGCACACTCACACTCACATACACTCACGCATACATACACTCACACACACACACGCAGGCATACACTCATCACAACCCCCTCCCCCCTCCCACCGCTCACACACACGCAGGCATACATACACTCACACACACACTCACACACACGCAGGCATACATACACTCATACACGCACACTCACATACACTCACGCATACATACACTCACACACACGCAGGCATACATACACTCATACACGCACACTCACATACACTCACGCATACATACACTCACACACACGCAGGCATACATACACACACACATACACTCACACACACGCAGGCATACACTCACATACACTCACACACATACACATACTCACACACACGCATGCATACACTCACACACACGCAGGCATACATACACTCATACACGCACACTCACACTCACATACACTCACGCACACATACACTCACACACACGCAGGCATACATACGCTCATACATGCACACTCACATACACTCACGCATACATACACTCACACACACGCAGGCATACATACACACACACATACACTCACACATGCACTCGCACACACATACATGCACATGCGCACTCAAACACATGCATACACACTCACACACTCGCACACACACACACACACACAGTTTTACAGTGCAGCACTCACCTCTGTGCATGATCTGGTGCTTCTCCCGCAGGTAGGCCAGTCCTCTGAGAACCTGTCACACAAAAAACGCAGGCGCCAAGAACCCAGATCACAGAGAGACAGAGGCAGACCCTCAGTGCCCCTGTAAGCCTTCAATCAAACTGCCAACTCCAATACCCACAGTCCTCTGCTTCTCCCAATAACACCCCACTTCACCTTCCCCTGTAACTGCATCCCAAGCAATACCTGCATTTCATTTCTTCTTCAAACTGAGAAGTGTCTTTGTCAGTGCAGAATCTCAGTCAAAATACTGAAATCAGTCAAAAGAATACTTTAAAGAATACTGTCCTAAATGACAAGAGAACAGTGTTAGACGAGTTATTTGTCTCCCGAGAGGACAAGCAGTGATTGGCTGAAAGCCGGTGATGCGGTCAATGGGGGAGTGGTTAATGCTGGTTTCTGGTTAATGAAGCAAAGTGCACTTCAGTGCACCGCAATTATTTGTGAGCTTTTCTACAAATGCAAAATGTGAGGAGACCACGTCTAGCGCATCTGATAAACTGGCGCCATTCTACAATCGTAATTTCAGGCTCATTTGGCAAATGTATTTAAGAGCAACCCGACACAAGGCAAAGAAATACATAATTGTCATCATTACCATCAGTCATAATAATAATTATTTATGCAGTACATTTATCATCGGGAATAACAAACAGCTTCTAACATCTTCAACCGTGCACGCTCCAGGAGGCTCGCACATCATAATGCCAGACCGAGTTCTGACGAAATTACCTTAATGGCATTATTATGCCATACGCTCAACCAGATTCCTCCATCATGTCTTCCCCATTTGAATAAGGGCTACTCAACACAATTTAAGAAACTGACAAACCGCATGTGTGAATAAGGGTGGAGAGAAGGACATTAACAATTTTATAAATGAATCTATCCAACACTTAATTGTATTCTTGCGAGTTCCAGCATTTTTATTTGTGTGAGGAAAGTAATGCAATTAGTGCAGAAGCACCGGAATTGCTAACATTTAAGTGGAACAGAAAACACACTCCTTAACCACCGAAAAATAAGTGTAAGTCTCTATATTTGAATTGAATACAGCTAGGCGCTAACATTTGCATTTTACTGCCTGGTGGATAAATCCACGCAGACCAGTGAAAAATAGAACTCACTGCTATGCTGACTTTGCCCAAAATTTCCTCTGGGATCCTTCTGGCTTCCTTCAGCACCTGATCCAGCGAGCCTCCGTCCTGCAGGGACACAACGCAGCCCCATTACCGCCACCCCCCCCCATCTCAAAATCTCACATCCCAACCTGCTACCTCCCCCCTCCCCCCGTCTGCACCTGGACATGAGCATGTGATCTTCCAGCGACCAATGGGAATATTTATACCCCCTCAGGTTTAAACCCCCTGGACCCACAGAACTGCATTGCAACTGGAACGGCTATCCAAACCTGTGAAATAAGGATCAGCTGTTCCAGTGTTAATGCAGTTCTGAAGTCTAGAGCAGGGGTCCTCAATCTTATCCAGGAAGGATGTGAGTGTAGGCTTTTGTTCCTGCAAACCTAATTTTACTAATCAACCACTTTGTTTCTAAGGACCCGGATTAGCAGAATCACGGCATGTTACTGCCCGGCTGAAACAAAACCCTAAACTCAGACCCTGCACCCTCTCTAGATAAGATTGAGGACCCCTGTTCTATGGGCTTAAATTACAGCTCAGCACACTGCAATTGATCCCTTAGGAATGCTGAATTAACCTCCTCTGCTGTGCATACACTAGAGAGGGGGGGGGGGTTTCACAGAAAATAACCCGACAAAAGACAAACAATACAATGGATGCTGCTTCACTATAGACATTAAACAAATGGTAAAAAGGAAAACATTTAGCAGGGCATTATATCCTCTGGTATCACTGGCTAATCATTACCACGCAGGGGCAAACCCAACTCTTTCTATGTGCCTGTAAACCTGGGGTGCCCAACTCCAGTCCTGGAGGGCCACACAGTCCACAGGTCTTCAACGGTTTCCTTTCAGTACGCAGCCAATGAAGGCCTTGAGGACAAAGTGTGTGGACCCCTCAGCCAATCGGTGACTTAAATTAACCCGGGTGCTGAAAAGCACCGAAAGCCAGCAGACACTGCAGCCCTCCAGGAACTGTAACTCTGACAACCCCTGCGGTAACCCAGGGAACATCTGCAGGCTACTAGTGCAGGTATTCTAGAACCATCGGGCAACCGGAGCAGTAAAATCACAGAAGCCGAGCGGTCTGGGGGGGAAGACATCGCTAACGGCTCCGTCTCACCATGTGCTCCATGCAGATGCTGATCTCGCCGTCGCTGTAGAAGGCCCCGTAGAAGCCCACGATGTAAGGCGAGTTGCACTCGTGCAGCACCTGCAGCTCGCGGATGATCTGGTTCCTGATGGCCTGCTTGATCTCCAGGTGGATCAGCTGCGGGAGAGGAGGAGGGATAAAGCAGAGCGCTCCTCCGCCGGCAGCACGGCCTCCGCCGCAATTGCACATCGAGGAGAACAAACAGCCGGGAGCGATAACTTTACAGGTTGTAGTGCACGCACAACCTTTAAACAAGGGTGTGTTTTCCACATCTTCGTGCGTATCTTTAAACAAGGGTGTGGCCCTTTTCCACATAATTCGTGCATATCTGGGAAAACTAAGTTTGTAGGACCGTGGTTTACTCCGAGCTAAACAAAAGTGGTTCGTCAACAAAAATCTATTTATTATTTTTAGCCTTATCATTATTATTGTCTACAATGCCAATAGCCAGGCCGCTCGAGGTTTCACCCACCTTTCTGGCCATGACCAACCCGGAGGGTTTATGGCGGACCTTGTTGACCACTCCGCCGTTGCCGGCGCCGAGCTCGCAGATGCGATGGAAGTCGTCGTCCTTCAGCTCGCCCACCTTGGCCTTCTGCGTGAGGAAGGCCTCCAGACGCTTCCTCTGCTGCTCGTCCAGATCCAGCTCTCCCAGCTTCGTCTGCAGGGCCTCCAAGTTGGCCCTAGGCGGCCAGCAGGAAGCCGGGACAGGGGAGAGGAGGTCAGCTTCACCAATACCGACTATCTGTTCCATGTAATGCCCGCTCAGACGCGCCATCTATTCCTCATCTGCGAGAATCGCCAGTGTACACTCACAGCACGGCGACTGTGTCCATCCACAACAGCCTTTGTTGATATGACTTCTGCGCAAACCCATTGATATTAACAAGTTACTCAAACAGCGTGACGCAAGCATTCAAAGACAGAGTGCAATTTTATATATTTTTTATTAAAGTTTGTAATATGGGTGAAATAACTTTTTTTAAAACCCCATCAGATTTTCAATACATTTATTATAAACTTTATATAATTTTATTCCAAATCTTATCCTTGAATTCCTTAAAAACACTACTTTTACTGTTTCGCAAACTTCAGAAACGACATTCAACATTCTACTACACGATATGATTACTTTCACACTACAAGGTGTCGCTGCTTGAAAGTGGCCCCAAGGTTGAGACCCGCATCACGCAAATTCTTCGGAGTGATGTGGGCAATAGCCTACTATTTTTAACGAAAACAGAGAAACTGCACTATAGGCAGGACGTTGGCAAATTAAACGCAAGTACACTGCATACGAAAAAACAGAGAAACAAAAACAGCAGAAGCAACCCGATCACGCTCCTATTTTAATGTACAAGACCCTGGATGACTTCTAGGCACTTTCACGTTTATATTGCACAGCTTCCGAACCATACATCACGTGACTCACGTCTAATAACAACACATGCAAGCGACAGCCACGCATCAAGCAAACACGGTTATCATTAAACCCCAACTAGCTATCAAGATCTGTGACACCGATAGAAAGCTAGCTAGTATTTGGAATGATACTCACTCTGAGGAGGCTTCGATGGTGGTTGACGCCGGCTGCCCCTCTCCGGTGGGCGGGTTTATTGTGAGACCCGGTTTCTTCTTTGGGGCCATATCCACATAGGGTTTTAGGGTCTCTTGCACAGACTTTGCTCTCGAGCAACTGTTTGTATACAACCTATACAAACAATGCCTAGCCACCTAACGTTACCGCGATTTTCAGTCGCTGCCAGCAAGATGATACTCAGCTAGCTATATTTGCCACCTGGCTAACAAGCTACTCAGTATGCTGGAAAAGTAAACAACGTTATATTCTCATACTACCGAACGTTCTTTTGTCCGCTGAAACTTTCATACAGGGTTAAATCAACTTTAAAAAATGTAACAGCTAGCTAGCAAATGTTCTAAGCTAGCCAGCTAGTAATCAGTGTCAGAGAACTAGCCAGCAGCTATCGCATGTCAAGATCTGTTGGAGGCTATCACCATCTCGTACGAACGGTTAGGCTAGCTAACCTGCTAGCTAGATATTTATCCGTTACCTGGCTAGCTCACAAGCTGACCAAATATATGCCGGGCTAGTTTTGAACTTGCAAACTGACGTGCTGTCTCGCAATAAAGGAGACGGCTACTTTAGTAAAAATGAAACATTGCACATAACGCATCACCGCATTTTGCATCCTCTCCATTGAGAGAATCATGTATCGCGCTCTGGTTTCCTCGATGTTGGCCCGGACCAGTCTGCGTCTTGCAGACCGGGAGAGGGGCTGTTTCCACGGATGCCACCCAGTACTCGAGTCCGAGGATGGTCGGCCCACACAGGGAGAGAATTGGGTACTGCAGCGGATGTTCCGGGGAAGAACAAAAACGTGCGCCTAGGATGAACTGCTATGTGTCCGACGGGTACTTCGATTCGGTTCTCAGTTCAGGAAGGAACGGCTAATGCAAGAGGAACACTTTCTCGCGAGACGGTCTATGTACTATCGCGATATTTAAGAAACGTTGCTCAGAAATAATGACCCCTTGTGGCTAGATACAGACTCTGATGCGCGAGTCTATCACTATCCAGGTATTTGACAGCGGCAATGTGCGACCAGAGGTTGTTGTAATAATAATAATAATAATCTAAAGACCTTTTACAAGGAGGGTAAAATCTAAGAGCACCAATTTAAGATTTTAGAAAATCGTAGGCGATACATGATAGAGTTTGCTTGCAAGCCACGCAGGTTTTAATATAGTGGCGTCACCCAGTCGCGGCTTCTACGGTTCCTAAGGCTAAGGCGCCGCCCACTGGTTATTGCTATTGACCTGTCAAGTTATGAAATACGACCTTACAATCCCAGGGCTCTCAAATGAATTCACCGTTAGTACTAAGCCACCTGACAGTGTCTTTATGTTTATCCTGCTTCTGGTTTTCTTCGTGATATGTGTTCTCAAATGGATATATTTCATGCTCAAACACAGTTCAAGATTTGAAGAGCAGGTTCCCTCCAAGGTAAAACAAAAAACTCACAGGGCCAAGTCACTTGAAAGTACTGAGGAGCCATGTGATAGTAGGTAATCGTATTTTTTTACAAGCAGCTTGCTTGGCAAAAGCCGGAGGACAGATTTTCCTATACGAAACCCATTAATTGCAGGAACCAGATTATCATTTAAAGGAGTATTAGCATGGCTTGATTGTGGTTTTTTGGGCTGACCACCTAAAGACCATGGTCATTAATTCTGAACAGGAAATGACGTGAGAGTAATCACTTATTTGATCACTAGTGAAACAATCACGATGTTCTGGTGGTTTTTTGTTACGTCTCTTAACTGAGTAAATCCACGCGAACACGGGGAGAACACGCACGCTGGGAGGATTCGGGCCAGCGCGGACTCGACCCCAGAGCCGCCTCGCGAGGTAGAAGCGCTAACCACTGCGTCACAGTGCCGCCCCTGGGCATGTTGGGATGGAATGGAAGGTTGGAGTCAGTGAGTGATACATCTCGTGTGACTGGTACCGTCTTCTGCAGTGATGCTTGCCCAGCTGGATGTAAATTTGCAGGGGGGAGACAAAGGGGGGCAGCAAAAGGGAAAAAATAGCGAAGGGGGGAAAAAAATATCTCGTTCTGCACCTGTGCAAATGTGCCTGACTGTATAGTGAAGCTTCAGTTCTTATCGCAGGTGCTTCTATGAATGTTTTTTTTTTCCATTTTTTTTTAAAACATTGCATTGAAATCAGTTCAATGTCACATGAAGGTGGTAATAAAAAGCCTTAGGCACCCAGACCTGAATTCAGCTCTGCCTTACTGCCAGAAGCTTCTCAAGCTTCACCTCACAATGCCTTCGCTCCCACAGCACAGTTTCCTGTGTAGGAGTTTAATCACACATTTAGCAGTCAGGTGGTGAATTGTTACCGAAAAACATTTATGACATCAAACCAGTTCTCAGTGGGCATTGCAACTGCAAAAATGGGCAACTGCAGTTGGTCATGGAGAACATTTTTCTTGGTCAGATTTAAACATGGCATACATATTTACAAACACATTTTGGACCCCCAGATCAAAGACATTGTCAAAAAATTAAAAACTATAACAGTAACAATGTTATCACAAATGTGATGAATACAAACCATGATACAGAGTAAATTTCCCACAGTCAAGTTTGCAAGTCTCTGCAAGTCAGATTTACTTTTACTTTCATTTACCCTGTTTATTTAACAAAGTCCACCATAATAAAATAAGTAGCAAGACAGATGTTAATTTTTAAATTAGTTTAATGTATCATTCACACATAAAACAGGTGTTAACGTGTGGTCATACCGAAGTTCAGATTAATTCGATGGTATTAATAGAAGGTACAGCAACTAATCCCCCCCCCCCCCCCCACACCCCCCCCCCACCCCCCACCGCACCCGCCGTTTCCTTTATGACATCACGCCCACGTCTTTAACCGTTTTCTCCCCCCCCCATTCTCCCCGATAAGCACCAACTGCACACTGGGACTTTGACACTCCTTACCGTTTTGGGAACAACTGGAGTCAAATCAGGGTTTTGATAACATATCATTTATTAATTCCGTTGGCTTTCAATATGAACATATAAAAAAAAAAGACTTAACACACAAAAACATCTGGGATTGCAAGCCACACAACAGCCCGTGTTTCTCTATAAGGTTTTAGAATCGGCAAGGATGCCACTAAAAATGATTTCCATCGCACTTCCTGCTTCCAGCCTCCGTGATTCCAGCCCCGCCCTGAATGTGTACTAGCCGTTCCGTTTAAAGAGCATGCTCACGGCACGCGTCCCAGTCGTCCGCACTCTCGCTACGGAGCGAACCTGTGGCTCTGAATTACTTCTGCAGCGGCGTCCTACACTCCTATGCTTAAAGGATAAAACAATAAAAGTCACATCAAATGTACACGTTTTTCTCAGCTACACGGTCCCCTGCCCACACACAGATCAATTGGCTGGCTTCAGAGAAAACAAATTATTTTTCAGAAGGTAATTAAAAAAAAAAAAAAAGTGTGCCGGTCATATTCACAACCATAAACTGGGGGGGGGGGGGGGGGGTCAGAGCTCAGGTAATTAAAAGACTCCATGAAAATCTTTTTCTTATGGAGTGCCTGGTGCCTGGTGTTCTTATTAAAAGCTTCCCTCATATCAGAAACCAACATGGCCAGGTGTAATCAAACATTCTGACGGAAGACCGAATCAAAGTTAAAATACATTAAAAAAAAAAAAAAAAAAAATCATTGGAAATATCAGTCTACAGCAGTGGGACAGCTGGACAGGTCTGGTTTCACATCTGAATGATTTGAACCGTTCAGGTTGTGGTCAATGTTAGGGAAAGGACTGAGGTAATAACGGCTAGCCCCTCTCACTGCTTGTCAACAGTGACCCTGATGTTCTGCGTATCACGCCTGGTGAACGTACAGCCCTCAGCAAATATCGCATTTGAGTATCATTACTAACCAAGAAGAAAACATGTCTGCCACTGTGGAACGGACTGCTTTCTCACACCTCGGATGAGCTCGGCGCGCATCATGTGACCGACGGAAGTGAAGCAGAGAACAGTTCTGACGTGTCTCTCTGCATCCATACCTGCAGACCTGCCGGTGTGGAGAGAACTGAGGAAACAGCTGTCAACCTACAGAGCATTTGTTCCAACGCAATAAAAGAGGTTATGTTTCTGGGTACTTTAAACCAAATATGTAAGCCGGGGCGGGGGGGAGGAAAAAAACAAAACAAACACAAAAGAAAAGGAAACACCTGTTTGTGGGTAAACACAGGATAGGAAAACTCAAATCTGACTATAGCGCGTTTTTTGAGATGAGGAGTCGGTCGACTACTCCCGCAGACAAACAGGTCATCACAGCAAAAATGGGGGTGGGGGGTGGGGGGTGGGGGAGGGTGGAGGCCAGACTCCCCCAGCACCGCAGCCAGGTCCCGTTTAAACACCATCAACGTTTCGCTCAGCGGCGGGAAGAAGCAGAGAGAGCGAGCGCAGAGAAACGATCGCGTGCGCGCCTCGCGGTTTCCTCGCCTGCGCGGAGAACCTTCCGGGAAGAGGAGGCGACCCCCTGCAGAGGAGGCGGGGGCTCGGAGACGACCGGTAAAGCCCCGACCGATCGATCGCCTCTCCCTGCCTTCATCTGGCCCGACAGGAAACGCATCAGACCCTCGAGGGGAAACGGCGCCGCTGGCATTCCGCGCCCGAGAACACGGCGCAGTCTAAAGCCGCGCCCCCGTTTCTGCAGCTGCTAAAACAGCGGCAATCGTCGATCGAAAAACCGCCATTAAATTAAAATAGACACGTTACAACAATTATCAATTAATAAATACCGCTTCCTCTGAATTCTAAGAGAGAGAAAAAAATAATAACAAACAAAAAAAAATCTGCGAGGAAGTTCTCTCCATTTCAAGCGTTAAGATACGTTTTCCTTTCCCAAACATCACAGCATTCATCTTTTTCTGGGTAATACAGCTCATCTCAATAATTTGCAATTCCCTCCGCTACCCACTCTACCAGCAAAAACGCAAAACCAAGACACCCAGGCCAGGGCCTATACCGAGCACAGGACACTCCCCCCCCCCCCCCCTTTGCATAAATACTCAAGTTCTGCAGTGTTTTCAGTGTCATCCACTGCTCAGTATACTCATACAGGCTTTAGCTGCTGCCAGGCGCCAAACAACCTTTACCAAACTGGACGCAGGTTAAAATAAAATCGCCTGGACTACAAAAAAAACCAAAAGCAGGATGGAGCCAGAAGTATCTTTCACCAATGAAAATCACTGTGAATTTTAATCGCAGGGATAGCAAAGCGCCTCGATTTTCATCCAGACCGCAACAGCTGAAGAAAAAAATGAAGCTAACTGCACTTTAGGCTACATGAGCGACCAGCAAAACCCCCCGTAAGAGTAACTCGATCAAAACAAGTGCATTGGCAACAAGGTACAATGGAATACGGAATTAAATATTTCAGAATGAGTACTTCAGAATGGGGGGGGGGACTTTACGGATTAAAAAAAAAAAACCTATCCCCCATCCCACCAAAAGATGGCAGGACACAGCATGCAGGCACCAGTGAGATGATTCTAGAACCTTCACTCCAGGGAGATGATTCTAGAACCTTCACTCCAGGGAGAAGATTCTAGAACCTTCACTCCAGTGAGATGATTCTAGAACCTTCACTCCAGGGAAATGATTCTAGAACCTTCACCCCAGGGAGATGATTCTAGAACCTTCACCCCAGTGAGATGATTCTAGAACCTTCACCCCAGGGAGATGATTCTAGAACACCTTAACTCCGGCCTCCTCTCTTTCTCAAGGTCTACGCTCACTGTAAAGCACTCAGCAAAAAAAAAAAAACAACAGCACTTCACACTTCTGTGAGCGGATAAAAATGGCACAGTAAAAACTAGCCCCTGTGGTGCTGTGGCACCTCTCCCCACAGCCTGCGATCCGCTCTTCCACATTACTGCATTCCAGACCGAGAAAACAAAAACCAAAAAAAAAAAAAAAAAAAAAAGGTTCTAGAATTCTAAGGATTAGGACAGTGTGCTCAAAATGAAGCATGATTCTCTTTTTTTTTTGCCGTAAGAGTTTCCGCTGAAGGTAGAGCATTGACCTCTTGGAGGGGTTAACCTACTTTCGCGTGTCCTCCGGGTAAAACAGTCACGCACACCTCTGCGCAGTCGCAGGCAGTCGAACAGCGAAATGGTGTCAAATGCAGCAGCGCACCTCTCTTTCCGTAACTCCGCCCCCCCCTCGCGGCCAGCCCGGCGCAAAGAGAAACGAGGAGGGAAGGAGAGAGACGCAAGCCCCCCCCGAGCGCGTTCAATCTTCACGTCTGGAATTCCACAGCGAGCGACGCCTCTACTGACAAAGCGAATGTTCTCACCTCCACCGGCGGAGGGGGGGCAAAAAGAAACACAAAATAAGAACTTCAACAGAACCCCTCCCTCCAGTGTTAAACCAGAAGCAGAACTCCAGTCAATTACTGCCTCCTGTACCCCCCCCCCCCCCCCCCCCCCCCCCAAAAGTAATTTTCCTGTCAGGTTTGCTACATTTGACTGAGGTAGGTTGCCAGCTCCTGGGAACAAAAAAAATAAAAGTAAAATATTTCTTTCAAATATGAACCCAAGAACAACAATCAATTCAGTTAAAATGACTTCTTTATACCTTCCCATACCAGCTAATTCCATTAAGAACAAAGTTGAACGTGTAATGGCCACAGATGAGGGGGGGGTGGGGGGGATTTAATATTTGCATCTAATCCCACCGTTAATGTTTTTCGAGCCTGACTAAGGAGCAAGCCCTCCTTCCTCAAACGCCGAACGACCAGCTCAAGCCACTGAGTGCACAACCAGAAGATAAAACAAAGATGTGATTAAGTGTGCAATGGAGAGAGGGAGAGAGGAAGGAGGGAGCGCGGGCAGGAGTGAAGGAAGGAGAGGGAGATAGAGAGAGAGAGAGAGAGATAGAGTGAGTTTAAATGACGAGGGAAAGACAGCGGTGTCTGGGTCAGCTCTTTTGTAGCAGTGTGCACACTGAAGGAGTCTTAACAGCTCCGGAGGTCGGTGGTACTCGTGTGTGTGTCTCCTGTGTGTAAGTGGGGAGGTAGGGGGGGGGGGGAAAAGCGGATGGGGGGGGGGGGGGGGGGGGGAGGTTTAGGATCTATCGAATGCTCTCAGCAGCTCTAAGCCCCGGCTGCTGTGTCAGTCTGTGTGTCCGTCCGGTCAGTACGCGGTGACCAGGTCCTTATCGTAGCCGTATCGGCCTCTTTTGGGAGGGGGGCTGTCCTGGCTGTCCTCTGTGTCCTCGCTGTCCCCCGCCGGCCCGCCCCCGTCCTCCTCCTCGGAGGAAGAGTCCAGAGTCAGATCGACCACCGCGCCGCCGCTGCCGCCGCCGCCGCCGCCGCCCGCGGCTCCGCCCACCGTCGCCACGGCGCCGCCGCCCCCTCCGGACTTCCCGGTCTGGCTGGTGCTGCTGTGCGCCGGGGAGAGGCCGTTGGCCTCCGAAGAGCCTGCAGAGGAGAGGGGCGGGGCCAAACGCGTTAACGCCGTCGCACCGCAACGGTTCCTTTTTCCACACCGCCGAGCTTTACAGACGCGCTACAGCACAGACAGAGCTGGCTGGAAATGCGCTGCGCTGCATGTCGCCTGCTCCCTGTCCACCGCAAGTGCTGTTGTCTAAGTCGCTCTGGATAAGAGCGGCTGCTAAATGCCTAGCGGCTCAAACAGTTTAAAGTTAAAGGTCATTCTTCCCTCAACCAAAAACAAGCATACACACACACGCATGTGCACACAATCATACACATGCACGCGCACACACACACACACAAGCACACACGCATGTGCACACAATCATACACATGCACGCGCACACACACACACACAAGCACACACGCATGTGCACACAATCATACGCATGCACGCGCGAACACACACACACACGAACACAAGCACACACGCATGTGCACACAATCATATGCATGCACGCAAACACACACACACATATGCAAATCAAAGACTATATTAATGTTATACAATGTCTTTGCTAGACTATTTATAGAAATATTAAGAGCTGCTCTGGGCGCTAAATGGGAAGAAATATATTGCCGCTCTCTGAAAAAGGACCAAGAATAACACTAACATTGTTCTTGGCATGAAATAGCAATTAAGAGAAAAGAGTTAAGACACAACCTCTTCAGGCTCTAACAAACAAAAACAGGGATGTTTTCTTTCAATTCAAAAATGAAAGTTCCATCGAGAGAACAAGAGCGTGTAGGTAATGAAAGTCATCAAAGTCAGAGGTAAACTGAAATCAGGAAGCGTTTGTTTACACGGGGCCGTCAACGTGGGGAACCGCCTGCCAGGATAGTTAGCAGAAGCGCGCGCCCTGAGGGGTATTCCAGTCCAGGCCTGACACAGCGCTGGAACCTCTGCGAGCGTTAACGAAACGGCAAGCCCAGACAGGCAGGCGGGTGGGTGAGCCGGCCTTCATCGCCCTCGCACTCATCGCCGCACGCTAACGTGCTCACGGCACGCTAACATGCTTATGGCGTGCTAATGGCACGCTAATGTGCTCACAGCGCGCTAACGTGCTGACAGTGTGCTAACGTGCTTACTGTGCGCTAACGTGCTGACAGCGTGCTAACGTGCTTACAACACGCTAACGTGCTAACGGCGCGCTGCCAATCCGGCCCCTGCTTTAGCGGAACGGGGGTAAGCGCGGCTCTTACAGATGTCCAGCACTGGGTAGTCGGGCGTGTTGCTGCGCTCCCGCTCCTTGTCCCGCTCCTTCTCGTCGCGGATCGGCCTCCAGGAGCCGTCGGTGAGGTACTCTATCTCCTCCACGTCCTCGGTCTCCTTCAGGATCTCAGACAGCAGCCTGGGTCCGGGGGGGGGGGGTGGGGGGGGGGAGAGAGAGAGAGGGAGCGAGAGAGAGGGGGGGGGGGGGGGGGAGAGAGAGGAGAGAGAGAGAGAGAGAGAGAGAGAGAGAGAGAGAGAGAGAGAGAGAGAGAGAGAGATTTCACAGTTATACTGGGGAAAGGGCCCACAGTGTGGAAGGACTCAATAAATCAGGACTGGGAGGGAGGGGGTGTTTGGTGTGTGTGGGGGGGGGCGCTGGACTGTGAACAGCAGCAGTGGCCACACGGAGACCTCAGAATCAATTTGGAGAATAAGGGCGATATTTTACCGCGCTTAAATTGGGATTTTATCGCTTCAGACTTCCAACAAAAATGGTCCGAATACATTTATGCTCAGCATATTGCCTTAATTAAACGGAATGGAAGGAGGAGGAAGAAAAAAAAGATTGTACAAGTCACATAAAATGTTCATTAAAGGCACTTTTGAAAAATATGGGAGCTCAATGACAGGAATTTGGGAGGTGTGTGTGTGGGGGGGGAGGGGAGGGAGGAGAGGTTGGCTCATCCTGCTGAAATATTGTTTTAACACACGGATAGGCCATGTGGTCTGGTGTGGAATTTGGACCATGCCAGGGCTTACCGAGGCCAGCAGCCCCACAGACTAGCGCAGTGCTGGTGGGCTTCAGCCAGCCTGAATGACAGTGCCTCAGTCACACACACAGCGCCCCCTGGAGTTTACCAGCAGAGCTGCACATGAGGTCCTCTGCATAATGATGACATTTGGTTTTGTGCCCCACTGTCAGATGAACATTCTAAATTTAAGAAATGTAGAGCCGCCCCCCCCCCCCCCCACCAAGCCACCTGCTGTACTGGGCAACCAATAAGGAAATAAACCACAGAGAAACACTGATCTGGCAACTACGGCAGAAAGCACACTTCCTGGGTCAGCAAGACCTCAAAACCACTAAGCCCCACCCTCTTTTGTTCACATGACACCACAAAGCTCTCTCCTGCCAATGGCCGATACATTTTTGGATCTATCTGAATCGACACTAAACCAGCAGGATCAACACTAAATTCAGACACGAGTGCTTCACACTAGGGAAGGAGAGGGTGGCCTGGGACAAATCTTTCGGCAGAGGGCGCTGGGGGTGGCGTTCCCGTACCCGTCGATGGTGAGCAGCTCGAAGGGGGCGGGCTTGTCGCACACGGGACAGGTCCACGTGGGCTTCTTCTCGTTCATCTGCAGGAAGAAGACGGCGTCGAAGCACTGCAGGTGCGCACAGGTGAGCACCCGACAGGGCACGCCCAGGCGCATCTTCACCAGCTGAGAGAGAGAGAGAGAGAGAGAGAGAGAGAGAGAGAGAGAGAGAGAGAGAGAGAGAGAGAGAGAATGAGAGAGAGAGAGAGAGAGAGAGAGAGAGAGAGAAAGAGAATGAGAGAGGGAGAGAGAATGAGAGAGAGAAAGAGAATGAGAGAGGGAGAGAGAGAATGAGAGAGAGGGAGAGAGAGAGAGAGAAACAGAGAAAGAGAAAGAGGGAGAGAAACAGAGCAAGAGAGAAAGAAAGAGAGAAAGGGAAAGAGAGAGAGAGAGAAAAACAGAGAGAGAGAAAGAGAAAGTGAAAGAGAAAGAGAATTTTTAAAAAGCTACGATGCTACTGAGTGAGATATTCAAGATTCAAGGTTAACTTTATTGTCCCACAAAGTGGAAAATTTGGCTTGGGCTTTCACCCATGCTGCAGCCGTAAAAGACAAACATTCCACATACAAAAAACATACAAAGATGTTAGTGAATAAAAACATACAGCAAGGTTCCTAAAAGCACCTATACACAAACAGAAAAACAAACACATCTATAACAGCAAAGTTCTGCACAAATCCCTTTAATAAAAACAAAGATCCTCCAGCATCCATCCTGGCCTATTATACTACATAACATATATCTCATAAAAGACATTTGCGTGTCCCACATTGGCCAGAGAGGGTAAGAGGATGGCTTAGGGTGACAGATGTATGTACAGAGTAACAAACATACACACCCTCAACAAAAACCGAATTCCACCCCAACCCTGGTCCTGGAGATCTGCCATCCTGTAGGCTTTCATTTCAACCCTAATTTGGCACACCTTGGCACACCTACTAATTAGCAGCTCAACAAAGATCTCTAGCTGTTGAATGAGGTGTGGTTTGTTAGGGGTGGAGCGAAAACCGACAGGACAGTAGACCTCCAGGAACAGGGCGGCAGATCTCCAGGAACAGGGCGGAAGATCTCCAGGATCAGGGCTGGGCAGCCCTGGTCTAGCTGTTGAATGAGGTGAGCTTTGTTAGGGGTGGAGTGAAAACCTACAGGGCGGCAGATCTCCAGGAGCAGGGCTGGGCGGCCCTGGTCCAGGCGGAGGTGCTCTGAACGCCCACACTTACCGGACAGATGAGTGACACGCGCAGTCCCGTGGTGGCGATCTCGCTCTCCGGGTCAAAGCGCAGCTTGTCCTGGACTGAAGACAACACCACCGCATCACTGCATGTTCACGTTCACGTTCACTGCCCGCAATCAACCGTCTTTTTCTGTTACAACTCAGCTGGTGTTCTTCATGTCTACACACAACTAACAGCGTTCACCCTTTGCTTTTTACAAAAAAAAACTGGAGATAGATTTCTAATAAGTGCAATAATAACTATAGCCTTTTGACCTCAACATTCAAATGTGCTCCAGTTACGCACTACATGGTTTTCAACCTTGGAGCAATATGCTGTCCTAGGGGTATCGAACTCATGCCCTGGAAGGTGATGATTACTGTAGGTTTTTGTGGCGTCCCTTCAGTCAGCTGGTGTGAAAATGAGAAAGAGCAATGTGACTGCATTCTCCATTCCGGCTCAACTCACTGCAGCCGCACACAGGGCCCTCCATTATGTGGTGCAAATGCACCGCAGACCCCTCCATTCTGGCTCCACTAAAGGCTCTCTGTAATCTAGTGGGACACTACTTCAGTGTATGTAGGGTACTGTACTTGCACACACAAACACAACATGCACACACACACACACACACACACGGACAGGCACGCTCGCACGCACGCACACACACACACACACACACACACACACACACACAGGCACGCATGGATGCACGCACACACACACACACACACGGACACACACACACACTGCCCCATACTCACTGCGTTCTCGGCAGCGCTCGGGACTCTCCACAGAGCAGTGCTTGAGCTGGCTGAAGAGCTCGGCGGACGTGAAGACCCTCACCAGGTACACCGCCACACAGTAGCGCTGCGAGCACAGGGAGGGGGCGGGGCAAATTAACCATGACCTCATCACGATCACCTGCTCAAACCCAGCACGTTCACTTACACACACACACCATCCCTTTCACTGACCTGCTCAAACTGAACACAGACACCATCCCATTCACTGACCTGCTCAAACTGAACACAGACACCATCCCTGTCACTGACCTGCTCAAACTGAACACAGACACCATCCCATTCACTGACCTGCTCAAACTGAACACAGACACCATCCCATTCACTGACCTGCTCAAACTGAGCACACACAGACCTGCATCCCTGTCACTGACCTGCTCAAACTGAGCAAACTGAACACAGACACCATCCCATTCACTGACCTGCTCAAACTGAACACAGACACCATCCCATTCACTGACCTGCTCAAACTGAACACAGACACCATCCCATTCACTGACCTGCTCAAACCAAGCACGTTCACTTAACACAGACACCATCCCATTCACTGACCTGCTCAAACTGAACACAGACACCATCCCTGTCACTGACCTGCGCAAACTGAGCACATTCACTGACATGCTCAAACTGAGCACATTCACTTACACACACACCATCCCACTCACTGACCTGCTCGAACTGAACACATTCACTCAAACAGACACCATCCCTTTGGGAATCACTACTAAGCATTACATCTAGCTCGCCCCCCCCCCCCCCCCCCCCCCCACACTAACAATCCAGAAAACACTCCGACAGTAATGCAGTCCCCACAGCCGACATGGTTAATGCACTTACTTTAACTTAAAAAAAGAGACCGCAAGAGCGCAACAACAGTGTAAACCGACACTGAACAATCCATTGTGTAGCAGGACCATTTACAAACACAGCGAATGTGTGCCGTTTAGGTACACAAACACAGCAGAGCACTCCAGGGCTGGAGGACAAACGGGGAGGCCACAGACGTAGGGGAAGAACAGAGTGGGACAGACAGCCAATCGTACGGGAAGCACACAGAGCAGAGCGGGACAGACAGCCAATCGTACGGGAAGCACACAGAGCAGAGTGGGACAGACAGCCAATCGTACGGGAAGCACACAGAGCAGAGCGGGACAGACAGCCAATCGTACGGGAAGCACACAGAGCAGAGCGGGACAGACAGCCAATCGTACGGGAAGCACACAGAGCAGGGCGGGACAGACAGCCAATCGTACGGGAAGCACACAGAGCAGGGCGGGACAGACAGGCGGTCGCATCTGCGTGAGGGCGAGAGGCGGACCTTTCCGAAGTTGCCCCAGGTGACGTTGATGCGATTGGAGGCCGTGGAGAGGTGCAGCCAGGGCGTGATGTTGATTGGGCGACAGGGCCGACGAGGTTCCACGCCAGGCTTATTGGAGGGGTAGTAACCCTGGAAACAGCACAAAGGCATAGTTAGAGGGGCATCCCAGTTTATCCCACAGCGCTGACGATTTTAAAACAGCTTTATCTTTTAGATATAAATAAGCAGACAAAAATACACCTTGTTCAATGACTACGTCAGTGTAAGGATGTCCAGTGCACACTAACACACTGCTATAACCGTATAGTATTACTGTACTTCAGGGCAGCCAAACCCTCTTTCCGGAGAACTACCGTCATGCAAGGTTTTCATTTCAACCCTAAATTGGCACACGTGATTCTACTAATTAGAAGCCGGACAAGATCTCTATCTGTTGAATGAGGCGTGCTTTGTTAGGGTTGCAGTGAAAACCTACATGACGGCAGATCTCCAGGAGCAGGGCTGGGCACATCCTAACATGAGCTGAGATGGTTTGGTGACTGGATCACTAGATGCTGCCGCAGAGTCTACTGCACGACTTCAGAGGCTCAGATTGGTTGACGTCTGCTTACCGGTACATGACAGTAGGACTGGTTCACTTTGACGGCAATATTGGGTGGGTACTGATCCTCTTGCACTCCGATGGTGTCTGTGTAACAGATTCTGGAACAGACCGGCATCGACAGTCACACCGCAGTAAAACCTCACACGAAAATATCAGCGCTATTTGGAGGTCATGATTCAGCCACCACAAGTCGTTTGTTCTTCGTCTTATCACTCTTATTCCAGAAGGGACACAAAGATGTTGCTATTAACTCCCACTAAAAGCAAGGAGGAAAAAAAAAAGCCCTAATCTGCAAAACAGGGGAATATGACTAACTAGTCTACTATCAAGTATTAACTTTCAGGTTTTGAACAAAGGTCTAATGCTAAACCTGAGTACAGAATGTTTGGAGTTGTATGGTAATTCACATATGGTCAGATTTGGTTTTACACAAAACTCTGTCTCATCTGACATTTTCTCATTTTGCATAAGGAGAAGCCGGGCCCTGCCACTCCATTTTCTCCGCTCTGGGGTTCCTTAAATAACAATAGCTCGCAGGAAATTTCCATTAGTAACCTAATTCTGAGTGCGCTTGCCTACACCTGTGGAGTCTTCGTGCTTAAAGTGAGTCCACTGACGGACTTCGCCGAGGTCACTAGCATCTCTGGGGGGGAGGGGGGAGGGAGGGGCGGAGCTCGACCGGCCTAATTGGTCGAGGAGAAAATTCTCGCATACTCACCGAAGAACCACCTGGACTGATTTTACCCCCGCGCGAAGTTCACTGCAAGAGCAAAAAAAAAGAAAGAAAAACTGATGTAATCCAAGTCCAGCACAGCCCAACACACTGCCACTGTATGCATTCTCCCTGGTTTGCAGGCTAACCGCAAGCTAAGATAGGCTGGATGACGTGCCCCTTGTCATTACACACTCTCGTGTTCTATGTCATCACCACAACAGTGTCACACATCATTACATCGCAGGCATTTAGCAGACGCTCTTACACAGAGCGACTTACACAATTCTTACATGGCGTTTAGATTGCACCCATTTATACATTATATATATGAAGCAATGCAGGTTAAGTGCC
Source organism: Anguilla japonica (assembly GCA_025169545.1). NCBI lineage: Eukaryota > Metazoa > Chordata > Actinopteri > Anguilliformes > Anguillidae > Anguilla > Anguilla japonica. The sequence continues at coordinate 6,887,905 of CM045886.1, forward strand.
TTGCTCAAGGGTACAACGGCAGTGTCCCACCCGGGAATTGAACCTGTGAACCCATCATCGCCAATCGCCCAGAAAACAACTAGGTACGGACTGGAATTACCCAATAAAAATGGCACGCAAAGTAGCACACTTGAAAAAAGCGCTGCTTCTCCTCAAGCAAGCGGGCAAGGGTAACCGCCGCTGCATTTGCGAACGCGACGCTTGCACGCCGCGCGTGCGGGCGGCGTCGGAGCGGACGGCGACGGCCTGGCCCTCCTCCGCGCGGCGAGCCGAGGAGGGACTCACCTGGAGTTGCGGATCTGGTCCACCTGGCTCTGCGTCAGCTCGAAGACGCACGGGCTGTCCTGCAGCTTCTCGCTGTTCTGGGCAACTGCTGGGACAGAAGGGGCGGACTCAGAGAGGGGGGGGGCGGGGCCTCGCCAAACCGAGACAGTATACCAGGAAGCAGGCTTTTCCAAGGGATGCCGTGCTGAAAATTCTTTTAAAATTTTTTATGGAGGAAAAGATTGCGCATCGTGTGAAAGATAAATGTTAATCCTATTTTCAAAAAAAAACCCCACAAACATTACATATCTACCTGTTACGTCCTTAAAAAGGGGTTGATGTTAAGCAGTGTGAACAGTTTACAACTCTGTCTTTGTCATTCAAAGTTATGCCACAAGTCATTGAAACACACTGGGCTGGTTTCCCAGGAAAGGATTAAGCCTAGTCCAAGACTTAAGTTTTCTTTTTCAGCGAACATCACTACTGGGGAAATGTTTATAGATTTCTAATCCAAGACTAAGCTTAATTTGTGCCTGGAAAACTGGCCCACAATGTTTTACTAAGGCGCTCCCCACCCCTCCATACCTGATAAAATTATGCGACAACAAATATTCAGGCTATATCAGGGGTGTCCAATCTTACTCAAAAATGGCTGGTGTTGGGGCAGCTTTTTTGCTTTAGCCCAGCACCACGATACCAGATTCAACTTAATTAACTAATCGCGGTCTTCAACCAAACCCTTGATAAGTAGAATCGGCCGTCTTGGCGCTAGGGTAAAACAAAATCCCGCACCCACACCCCCCGGCCCTTTTCGGATGAGATCAGACACCCCTGGTCTATGCAGTTCAGTCGCCACGGCGACTCACTCAGCTCTGTCGGGGCCATGAGCGTCTCCAGGGTTTGGTAGAAGGGCAGCGAGACCAGCTTGACCTCGGCGGCGGGGGTGGGGGACGGCTTGGGGATGCCGTTGAGGTAGTCGGTGCCCAGGGCGTTGGCGTTGGCGGCGGCGGCGGCGGCGGGGGAGGCGCTGCGGGCGTAGGCCAGCGGGACCCCCCCCTCCGGGCGGCGGGCGGCCAGCCAGCCCGAGGCCTTGGGAAAGCGGGACTCGTAGAGCTGGCGCACGTTCTTCAGCAGCTCGGGGCTGTGCTCGGTCTGGACCAGCCGCAGGGCCCGCCCCACCAGGTCCTGCTTCAGCCCGCTCTTACTGCGGCCCATGGAGGCCAGCAGCGTCTGCAGGTCAGAGACTCGGAAACTCTTCACCATGTTCTGGGCGGGGAAAGGAGAAGGGGAAGGGGAAGGGGGGGGGGGGGGGGGGGATATGCAGCGTAACAGGTGTGAAGGGTGGGGGGGGGGGGGAAGGTGGTAAGAAAGAGAAAAGCAGCATTTAAAAAAAAATGTAAGAAGGACATAGGAAGTTTTTTTTAATCACACTTCATTGCAATGGGGCTATTGGGTATAAATGTGCTACTTTGTCCAATATGACTTGTTCTACAGACAGTGTGTAAAACAAACTCCACAAGTTACTGCATGCTTTAAAGATGCAATGTGCTTACTCCAGGAAAAAGTATGATTCCTTAAAAACATATTTATATAGTTATAAATCACATGACTGAAAAAGCATTATTCCTTAAAATTGTACTTATACAGTTATACATTACAAGACAGGCCAAATACCTATGGATGAAAGCCAAGATCAAGTTTAAGATGGGGTTTTAACCATTTCAACATTGAGTGAACATACAATTTCCACTTAAATACAATGTGGACAAACTAATTTACTCATTGAATGTCAACTAAAAGTATAATAAATGTGAAAAATAAATAATTCATAGTTTTAAAAAACTGTCATTTACAACACCATCATCTCATGACGGGCCGTTTCTGATAAATCTCTATTACATGGCCCAAACCTCAGCAGATACAGAAAGCTAATTAGCGAACATTAACCACAGACACCCCCATTGTTCTTTCATCCATATCGCTAATAGATGTAATCCCTGTGGACATATAGTATCTACCCCGCAGCCCCAACGATGGTACAACACAGCTGAATATTCCAGGTTGCGCCGGCAAGGCTCACATTGTTAGCTAGCCTTAGCAGCCCACCACACTGAAACCTGGACCTGTTCACTGTTTGAGGACGCACACACGCGCAGTTTCATGCTGACCGCCGCTCTATATTGTTCACACTAGCTGCCTAGCCAAGTGCGTGTTAGAACGACGGAGCACACGATTATGTTTCCCAGCAAAAACACTTAAAAGTGCCCAACATATTGTGTCGTCAATCCTCAACAGCAATAACAAATACATACAGCTAGCAAAAGTAACATATAAGTTCAAGAACAAGCTTCATAATTAACTAGCTAACTACAACAGTTTCGCGCCGACTCCTTGTGATTGTTTTTATTTATGGTTAGCTAGCCAGCCAGCTAGCTAGCAAGCTATCATCATTCATTTCCCATATGTCCCTAACCTAGGCGCACTTGACAGCTCTTAGTACCCGGTTCCATATCTTTTACTATTATAATAAATTCGGACGGTGTAGGGTCCACCCCCTTCTCGTCTCTCATAACAGCCCGCCGTAACGCCCCTGCCCCGCAGCCCCTCTCCTGTCCCTTGCACCCGGGCGAACGGAGCTCAACTTGCCATCGCTTCCACCAGTTCGGCCGCCATCTTCATGCAGCATACCCGCGAGAGCCTAAGCTGAAAGCCCGTTCCTCTCCAATGAGAGTCAGACAGGTCACGTGTCCAGGGGCTAACAGTACCAATCAGTGCGACCTTACGTCACAAAACCAACAGAAAGCGTTCTGAAGGGGCGTGATTACGAGGTTTTAAAAAGACAGTGCCGCTTAGAAAACAATCCGAAACAGGCTTCCGCTATAAAAGTAGGCCACAGCATCTCGGAAACACCCCCAGTTTGCTGTGAACTCTGCGAGCTTGTTTCCGGAGCCTGATAACCTTGAATCTGAACGGAGCAGCGGGATTACAGGTACCTAGATTTGACATATACTCTGCACCGCGGAAGAACGCAACAACCATGCCCAATCCAATCCTTGACCTGAATTCCACTTCACGATTTTCGAGCAACCCTAAAATGCAGGGTCTGTATTAGCCAGAAAACACAATCATGCAGAAATAACTTCACAACTCCAGTGAGTTTTATAAGAGTAATGTCTCTGGTATTTAAATATAACAAACGGAAATGGGGCTTTAGGACACCGAGGTTGCACAAGAACTAATGACAATGAAACTGCATCCAGACTACTACAGGGACTATGCAACATAGAGCGTTTAAAAGCTCCATTTCGGGTTTTACTTATTCCAGTGTCGTGCTGAAGACAATCAGTTAATGTATGAATGCGCTTGTATTTATTTGTCGGATACGTGTTTCTACTAAATTTGCCAAACAACTTTTAACTTTTTGACCTTACAACTTGCTATACGAATGCAGATGACTAATGCTGCTGTCTTTTGGTGGTTATATTCAATCATAAATATAAATTCAGAAAATAAACAGAACTATTTAATGTAGTCATTCGCTAGTTTTGTTGTAGAGGAATGTGTTGTGGCTGAGCTGACTTCGTAAAAAAAAAAAAGTAAATGATGCAAGTATTACACCTCTGTTGAGATAAGAAGGGTTGAACATGTCTGCGGCATTGTCTAATATCACGCTTTGCTGCTGGTAAGACATGACAGAAGACAGAGTGCACTTGTTATAATGTGCTCCCTTGTATGGACAGAAGGGGGCGCTATACACCACCACTCGTGAAACTGCTTGTAGAAATGTTTCGTTGTGCTGAAAAATCCCCCAAACACATTCTTGTTTTTCAAAACCACATGACGTGTGAAATGTAATCCTGTCTCCTAAACCCTGTGAGCCCAATGATAATGTGCAAAAGCATTTCCTGTTACCCAGAATTGTCATATATATATATATATATATATATATATATATAGTATTTTTTATTATAATTTTTTTATCATGACAAGACAACAGCACGTACACCTGCCACAGTGTATATAACCAATTCAGTGTTTAATTTGACTTATGTAAATGTCTTTGAAAAGTATATTATATACAGTAGTTTTTGTTTTAATCATATGTATCACATAACCAATCGGAACCACTCTCACAGTCCGGATGAACAGTTAGGGAACCAGTACATTTGACCACTACCTTTATTTTTTACATTCTCTGCTACTATCTAGGTCATTTCTCGTAAGTTAGAGACCCTCACAACTACTACAACAGGGTTGCCGGGAAACATGTGATGCACACCACGCATTACCCGGAAGTTAAGAGACGCCATCTTGTGCACCGGGAGAAAAGCCAACTGGACATATTTACTTCGATGTACACTTACAAATCCTTGTTTATTCTTCTGTATATTAAAAGCATAATTAGATTGTACTGTCAAGTTCATCTTATTGACAAAAAACACTTTTCACATGTGCCAATGAGCACCATAGTCTGGTATCAAATCTGAATTTTGCCAGTGCTGATTGTGGCTGGTGAACCTATAGGATGGTCCTGCCCATGGTCTTGCTCAGAAAGAATTTAATTGGCAGGAACCAGTGTCTTACTGCACAACAGCAACCCCGTATGGTCAATCAGGTAACAACAGTCTACGTGCACTTTAAAAGTCCTCCAACTCAGCATCTTACTTTGACCAGCTTATATGGTAAACTGTGGAGTGAAATCGCGCTGTGGCTGATATCATTAGTTTCAGAGGAGGGCATATGCTGATATTCACCCCAAGGTCAAATACCAAGGGATTAAAAATGCCTAAAAACAGAGCCTGTTTTTTTCTGAACGTGTTCTCTGGTCAGCTTACTAAATTCGTACAGGAGGGATATGCAATCATGACATAAGATGCAATGCAACTCATATTTCACAGTGGTATGAGTATGGAAGAGTCATTTTGATGGATTTACAGGGAAATGCACATGACATAAACATTTGCAGCAACAACATAAACTACAAGCCTGAGAGATACAAAGCAAAAAAAAAAAACCCTGTCACATTACTACACATCGGTCATTACAAAACAATTTGATAATGTATGTACAGTCAGGGTTTTTTAAAAAATACTCTCAAATATATTTTTTGTTTGAAAATAAAAAAATGCCTTTCCAAAAATGTATCCGCAAGCAACACTCAAAATGGTGGCGGAGTAGGTTGCTTTGCAGGGGGCAGAGGCGTAAACCACGCATAAAATAAAATACATACATGCAAATGCATATTCAAATGCATTTCAAATACGTGCATTTGAAGCACTGCCCATTCCAAGTATTTCAAATGTATTTCAAAGACGTGCATTTGAAGCGCTGCCTATTCCAAGTATTTCAAATGCATTTCAAATACATGTATTTCAAATACTGCCCATTCTAAGTACACTCTTACACTCTGTGCTCCTGCATTCGCTACCATGGCATCGATGCTTGAAGTGCTTTCCTACCTCCTCCTACCCATTCATCCGTTGCCCACAAGTCACTTAAGAGGGATAAAAGGGTCCGGAAGCTTCTTGGAGCTGTTATCCTATAAACACCGTGTCCTGCTAAATCTCAGTGTGTAATCTTTCATAATTACTGAGCTTTGCTGGTGTTGTAGAGGAATGTGTTGTGGCTGAGCTGACTTCGTAAAAAAAAAAAAGTAAATGATGCAAGTATTACACCTCTGTTGAGATAAGAAGGGTTGAACATGTCTGCGGCATTGTCTAATATCACGCTTTGCTGCTGGTAAGACATGACAGAAGACAGAGTGCACTTGTTATAATGTGCTCCCTTGTATGGACAGAAGGGGGCGCTATACACCACCACTCGTGAAACTGCTTGTAGAAATGTTTCGTTGTGCTGAAAAATCCCCCAAACACATTCTTGTTTTTCAAAACCACATGACGTGTGAAATGTAATCCTGTCTCCTAAACCCTGTGAGCCCAATGATAATGTGCAAAAGCATTTCCTGTTACCCAGAATTGTCATATATATATATATATATATATATATATATAGTATTTTTTATTATAATTTTTTTATCATGACAAGACAACAGCACGTACACCTGCCACAGTGTATATAACCAATTCAGTGTTTAATTTGACTTATGTAAATGTCTTTGAAAAGTATATTATATACAGTAGTTTTTGTTTTAATCATATGTATCACATAACCAATCGGAACCACTCTCACAGTCCGGATGAACAGTTAGGGAACCAGTACATTTGACCACTACCTTTATTTTTTACATTCTCTGCTACTATCTAGGTCTTCTCGTAAGTCTCCTCACAACTACTACAACAGGAAACAGTGATGCACACCACGCATTACCCGGAAGTTAAGAGACGCCATCTTGTGCACCGGGAGAAAAGCCAACTGGACATATTTACTTCGATGTACACTTACAAATCCTTGTTTATTCTTCTGTATATTAAAAGCATAATTAGATTGTACTGTCAAGTTCATCTTATTGACAAAAACACTTTTCACATGTGCCAATGAGCACCATAGTCTGGTATCAAATCTGAATTTTGCCAGTGCTGATTGTGGCTGGTGAACCTATAGGATGGTCCTGCCCATGGTCTTGCTCAGAAAGAATTTAATTGGCAGGAACCAGTGTCTTACTGCACAACAGCAACCCCGTATGGTCAATCAGGTAACAACAGTCTACGTGCACTTTAAAAGTCCTCCAACTCAGCATCTTACTTTGACCAGCTTATATGGTAAACTGTGGAGTGAAATCGCGCTGTGGCTGATATCATTAGTTTTTCAGAGGAGGGCATATGCTGATATTCACCCCAAGGTCAAATACCAAGGGATTAAAAATGCCTAAAAACAGAGCCTGTTTTTTTCTGAACGTGTTCTCTGGTCAGCTTACTAAATTCGTACAGGAGGGATATGCAATCATGACATAAGATGCAATGCAACTCATATTTCACAGTGGTATGAGTATGGAAGAGTCATTTTGATGGATTTACAGGGAAATGCACATGACATAAACATTTGCAGCAACAACATAAACTACAAGCCTGAGAGATACAAAGCAAAAAAAAAAAAAAACCCTGTCACATTACTACACATCGGTCATTACAAAACAATTTGATAATGTATGTACAGTCAGGGTTTTTTAAAAAATACTCTCAAATATATTTTTTGTTTGAAAATAAAAAAAATGCCTTTCCAAAAATGTATCCGCAAGCAACACTCAAAATGGTGGCGGAGTAGGTTGCTTTGCAGGGGGCAGAGGCGTAAACCACGCATAAAATAAAATACATACATGCAAATGCATATTCAAATGCATTTCAAATACGTGCATTTGAAGCACTGCCCATTCCAAGTATTTCAAATGTATTTCAAAGACGTGCATTTGAAGCGCTGCCTATTCCAAGTATTTCAAATGCATTTCAAACACATGTATTTCAAATACTGCCCATTCTAAGTACACTCTTTGTGCTCCTGCATTCGCTACCATGGCATCGATGCTTGAAGTGCTTTCCTACCTCCTCCTACCCATTCATCCGTTGCCCACAAGTCACTTAAGAGGGATAAAAGGGTCCGGAAGCTTCTTGGAGCTGTTATCCTATAAACACCGTGTCCTGCTAAATCTCAGTGTGTAATCTTTCATAATTACTGAGCTTTGCTGGTGGTTCTATTAATCTTCCTCTCCAAGATGGCACAAGCCCCCCCCCCCCCAAACTCCCAGGGTCCCTCCAACTGTCCTTCTTCGAGAGGGGTGCATTTGGGGACATTTAAATAGAGGCAACTTTCCAAAGAGTGTAAAGGACACAGAGAAGCACAGGTGCAACCGCTGAGGCTCATGGGAAACATCTGAGGCTACAGAACCAAAAGATCAGGCTGTGCGTTGAAAGAAGGACGTCAGGTCCGTGACGCGCGTTTCCGGTCAGTTTTGCGCAATCTGGGGGGGGGGGGGGGGGGGGGGGGGGGGATGGAGATGAACCCTGACATGTTCTGACCGCCTATAATAGCACGAGGCCACATTTAGACCGACGTTCATCCTTGGAACGCCGGCAAGACACAATACGGGGTCCTGCTCTGACTTGCAATACCCTGTGAAGGGAAGAGCCATTATCAGTGAAAAACAACATCACATTTTCAAGTAACAACTAACCTGAAAGTAGCTGCTGTTGTTCCACAGTGTAGGGCAGTTAAGAGCCGTGTCGACTTGCAGATAGACACTTGTGTGTGTGCGCTGAGCCGTTTGGCACCTGAGATGGAAAAATCAGCGGGGACAACAGAGACCGCGGGCGGCAGCGGTGGACGGGAGCGTTTGGGAATGCGCTTCACCATCGACTACCTGCTGTTCAACAAGGGGCGGGACGGTCCCGGGGGGGAGCGTGAGGTACGGGCCCACGCAGCGAACGCACAGCCGCCCCGTGGCATAAACGGCGAGCCGGGCCCGGGGAGCCCAAAAGAGAGCTTCAGCCTGGGGCTGGGGAGCCGGGAGAGCCTGGAGAAAGGAGCCGATGGATCGGAAGAGAGGAACGAGGGAAACGAGGAAGGAGGACAGGGGAGCACCGGTTCAGATAACCCCCAGGACAAGCCGAGCCAGTCCTACATCGCCCTCATATCAATGGCCATCTTGGCCTCCGAAGAGAAGAAGCTGTTGCTGTGTGATATCTACCAGTGGATCATGGACCACTACCCGTACTTCAAGAGTAAGGTACGTGCAAATCCGCGGAAGGACCTAGAAGTGGAAAAGGGGTTTAAAAAAAAAACCCTTTTTTAAAAAGTACGAGTGCGTTTGAAAGGAAGACGGGGAGCCAGGAGCACCAGAGTGGAGTCTTTAGATTAAACGTCGGTTCCATTCCGATGTTTTCAACCAATGTGCTGTACAACATTAAATTCTGAAATTCAGCAATTCAATTCTGAAATAAGAACTACATGCTGTTATCCACTTGTATATGTAAGTATATCCTTATATTACATATCTTATAGTATAATTTATGTTATAAAAAATACATATTTGAGATATTACTTTTGAAATTTCTTAAATTTCTCATCTTCAGCAAATGTGATCCCCAACCAGTAAGAGGCTAGATAATTGACTAGGATTTAATACAGGGGTGCACAACAAGGGCCAATCCATTTCAGGATTTTGTGACAACATTTGCCAACATTTATTGAATTGGCCCAATCATATCTTGATCTGACATGTGTATAAGCACCAGCTACAGTCGCAGTCTGCCAGTTTATCCAAAATTTCACTGTGCTCAAGTACAGGAGTGAAGCAGCATAGTTTATAGAGCTGTAAGAAATTGTAACCAGTTGGAACAAAAACCAGCACACAGATCGGCCCTCCAGGACCGGAGTTATGCACCCCTGATTTAATACATTACTTGATTCATTTTTTTTCACTTCATGCCTTTCGAAAATAGATTGTTGTTGAATCTGTTCAACAGAACTAATCGCAATGGTTACATTGAGCAGGTGTACTTGATTTCAGGGCTACCTTTTATACAAAATCACCAAATAATTATAACGCCGTGATAAAGGCCATATGAAAACCTTGATTTTTTTAGCACACAAGCCAAACAAGCCCGAATCCAGGAAGTACAGAGGAAATACGGCCTAAGACTGGCCAGACAGTCTCAGTCAGTCCCAGAAGGCTGACGCTTATCCCGGAGATCACACGAGCACCCCTGAATCAAAGTTATTGCCCCCGACGACAACGCCGCTGTGGTGGCAAAGGTGCGACGTCAAAGAAAAACTGCCCGCTCAAAGAGGAAGGGGCGTATTTTATACCACGTAGTAAACTCAACGGAACAAGGCGGCGGACAAACCAGGTTATGGCCATTTTACATCATATTTCAAGGCCACGACTAAAGCGACTTCTCAGGCACAGTGGCAGATGTAGCTGCACTCCGTGTGTGTGTGTGTGGGGTGGAGGACTGATCTTGTTGTTGGGATGTCTGTTGAGTAACGCAATGGTTTGGGTAATCCAGTTGACATAAGGCTAACTGCTTACTGCTAAGAACCAACAGGAGGTCTTTGCCAGGGGAAACAAGAGATTTACCAGAGAGGTTTAAGGTGGTAACATATGACAATGGCTTCTCAGGAGAGCGGTTATAGTTAAAATAAATTTTAAAATCCACCTTGACCCGATAACGCAGTTTGTTCCAATAACAAGTTGCAACTCCAAGTCCACTTAAAACGTCTGTCTTTCTCAACTTCTGACCTTTATAAAGTTATAAAAATGGTTTGACAAACATGAACAAACAGGCAGAGATCTTGTATGACATCGTAATGCCGTTAATCCTTTTTACTTCTGAAGTCTTATTCTCATTTGATGGTCTGGCCTCAGTACCCCTGACCTCTTCTAAGCTGAGAGAAGATAGAGAAGATAGCATTATGCCATGCTTGCCTTGTCCCTATGGGAGAAAGGGATGTAGTAATGGGCATTAAGCAGATGTGCTCTCCTATATTGGCTAGCATCTCTTATTGGTTGCATCAAGCACCAAAAGATTGGTGCTTTTAGTGATAAAATTTGACTATTGCTCGTATGAAGAAATCAGTCACAAACAATCCACTCCAAGATCTTAGGTTAGGCTATTTATTTCAATTCTATATATTCGACATATTGTTTTGTTTTTTGCCTTGTAGTTTGTTTTTCCGTATGTTCTGGTGCAGTTTGAAGAAGTTTTGTCAGGTCTTTTTTAGCGATAAAATCTGGCTATTGCTCATATCAAGAAATAAGTCACAAACACTCCACAAGACCTCAGTATTCTTAGTGTGTTCTGGTGCAGTTAGAAGGTTTTGTCAGGTCTTTTTTAGTGATAAAATCTGGCTGTTGCTCGTATTAAGATCTCAGTATTCTTAGTGTTCTGGCGCAGTTGGAAGTTTTGTCAGGCCCTTTTTTAGTGATACAATCTGGCTATTGCTTTGCATTAAGAGTTAGAGAGTATTAAGAGTATTCTCTGTGTGTTCTGGTGCAGTTTGAAAGTTTGTCAGATCGAGGCTCACTCCGTCCCATTTTGCGCCCCCTGCAGGATAAAAACTGGAGGAACAGCGTGCGCCACAACCTCTCCCTGAACGAGTGCTTCGTCAAGGCGGGCCGCAGCGACAACGGCAAGGGCCACTTCTGGGCCGTCCACCCCGCCAACCTGCCCGACTTCTCCAGGGGGGACTACCACCGCCGTCGCCGCGCCCGCCGGAGGATTCGGCGAGCGGCGGGGCAGATCCCGTACCCCGCGCCTCCCCCCGTCTACCACCCCGTCCCCCGCTCGCGGGGCACCCCGCTGTGGGGGCTCCCTCCGGACCGTCCCCTCTCCTGCATCCCAGCCGGGATGTACTGGAGCTGGGCCACTCTACCGGCCCCCCGCATCCCACCCTACCTCTCTCTTATCTGAACGAGCCCTTTACCGCTATACTATCTTGGTGCGCACTTCTCTGCTCTTTGCTCCTTCCCTGTTGGCTGGGGAGAAGGGCTGCATTTGAATGCACTGCACTGGACACTGTGATATTTCAGCAGTGCTGTACAGTGATACTGTGATCCCAAAGATTTATATAATGCTGCTGTGTTATTTTTCCTAGAAGTTAATACTGAAAGGTACTGTGTTAGCTTGTTATCCTGGCAGAAATAAGTGTCCCAAATCTTGAACAAGATTTAGTTTCAGTTGTTTCATGTTTTACATGTTGATGTTTGTTTCTCTTGTGTACTATATGTAATGTTAATGTTATTGAATATAATGCTGTAAATAACTTGTAAAATACAAAATTGTACTTATATTTTATAAAATATGACTAATAAAAATTTTAAAATTTTCTATTTCATTTCATTCTGTTAATCTATGTCATTGTATAGATTAGATCAATTACCTGCACAGTTTGATCAAATATGAGGTCATTTCAGTTAATGAAAATATCAAGAAATATCTGTATACATCATATGTATACTAACTTAGCTCAGAGGTAATTTCTGTATGAGCATCAGCCAGTGTTAATAGTTGTTGCCTTACATGACACCGAATGTAAACTTAGTATCTTCTGTTTGAATCTTCAAGGTTGAGAGATTATGTTAAGATCATAATCAATAATGAATGCTTTAAAAAAAAATCTCAAATGTATTGCATTTCCTGTAGCTGAAATGCAACAAGTTAAGATGGCTTTGCCTTCTCAGGGAACCTCAACTAAGTTAGGACGCCATTTAATTTTGAGCCAAGGAGCTTACGTTTTTAGACATCCCTTCTACCCCACTTTTTAAAATGTATTTATTTATATATTTTTTTTAAGTAAGCGAAAGGATTTGATGCACTGATCAAAAATGCTCAGGTTATATCCCCTATCAGAGAAGTCACTCATTTCATTTTCATGCAAAAACACATCTGCCGCACACACGTAGGTATACAAGATGTGCATGTATGTGCACGTCATGCTTATCTGCCCGTGTGTCAGTAGTCTGTAGTGTGTTAAAAGTGAACACAGCCATTTGCCAGAACTCAGTTTAAGAGCTAATCTGGATCAGATCCTGGGATGGCAAATCTTCAGCACTCAAAGACTAAAAGCAGCCTGTCCAAAGCTGGCTTTGGGGATAAGGCCACAGATAAGCTCTGAAATCTCCCAGTAGTTTTTCGAAAAATAGGAAGCTTATCACACAGCGTAATCTGCTAACTCGTTCTGGGGATAACACTCATTGTCGAAGCAGCAGAGAGAGAGAGAGAGAGAGAGAGAGAGAGAGAGAGAGAAAAAGAGAAGAGAGAGAGAGAGAGAGAGAGAGAGAGAGAGAGAGAGATGGGACAAGAAGACACAGGGGAAAAGAAAAATGACTGGAAAAGCGAGAGAAAAAGAAAGGAAAGAGATGCAGAGATAACTTTTGAATGGTTTCAGTTGAAAATAAAAATCAATAAATGTTGCCAATTTGATTATTTTTATTCAAACAAATGAATGGCAAAAATAGACAAATGTGTGTTACTATTGCATGGCAAAAATGGCTGGTGGAAAGACTATATATACTTACTAGCTGGCCATATTCTCTTATCCAGAGCGATTTACAATGAGTGCAAATGAAGAAAAGGCCTATATTCCTAGGCGTTATATTACCAACATCCCAAGTAGCAACAGGAGAAGGGGGAGAAATTCACTTCAGAAATCTAACAGTCTGGTATGCTCCAATTTTAAAGCCTCTTATTTCCCTCTGATGCCTGCCCCAGGCCCCCCTTTTTAATTAGATGCAAATCCATCTGACTCATTTAGTACTCAGTTACCTTTTTGTCTATTTTGTTTGTGCAGAAGCTGAAGCTCCTAATAAAGTCAAGGGAGCAAATGAAAGGAGGGTTGCTTCAGTTAAATGAGCAGGAATTCAAAAACGGAAACAGCTCAAACAGGTCGTTGTAAAATATCTTTTTTCACAGTTACCTTGTCACAATGAATTCCAGCCAAGCTTGATTAATACAGTTGTGGCCATATTAAAAACCAATGAGAACCCAGGAAACACAAAAATGTATTACTAAGAAGCGGTTGCAGATATTTCTTTGAAGATTTTTGGAATTCCCTCTTACTTTTGGATTGAAACAAGGATTCTGGCACAGCTGACGTCTTTGAGGAATTAGAGGGTCGGGAATATTTCCTTGAGGAGTTTATCCCACAAGCTGATAAATCTACGACAAACCTAAAAACATAAGACGATTGTCTGTATAATCAGTTAACATTAAACCCTCAGGGAGACTTAATATCTTAAAGGTTTTTAAAAGGACTAAGTATGCAAGTAATTTATTTGGTGAGCCAGGGTGATCTCAAGATCATCTAGCAAATTATCTGCCCTACAGGACTAATTATAATAAATTTAAATGAGCTCTAGTCATTAGTTAATTAAAAAAGGAAAACCTTTTTGTTCGTATTTTAGACAGATGTTGTATTCATTCAAAATACACAATGGGAAAACACTGCAACAGCAAACTAAGAAAAAATTCCCCCTATTTGTGTAATGACCAATCCATCTAATTAGAATTTAAACACCCAATCAGACAAATCTGTCCATTGGTTCAGTAAAAAAAAAAAAAAAACTAATTTGGATGACTAATTTGTTTAAGTCCTAGAAAATGGCACACTGTAGTAAATCCTCTTCCATTTGCCTGCTTTAGGGTTTTAATTCCAATGCATATGCTGTACGCTGGCAAGAAACAGGGAACAAGTCCCCAACACACACACACACACATATGCACACACACACACGCACACAAACACACACACACACGTACGCACACACTCCAGTCCTTCATAACTTCACATACTTAATTCAATTCCTCGTGAGTACACAATATGAATTTCTGTAAGCCTAAAGGTAATATTCTTAAATTTAAAAAAGATATAAATATAATATATATGAATATGTGTTTTTAAAATTACCATTTCTTATTGCTTACTGAAAACACTATGTTCGCATGTCCAGAGTGAACATCTATGCAGGGTTTTGTGTCTGATTACAAATATTGTATTTGTGGGATTTTTGAAATTGTATGAATGGGCGAAAGCTACATCGTTTCATGAAAATATTATTTCTACATAAATATGACATTTAGTAATCTAATATTGCCATTGCGCTTTTGCAGCTGGGTAATTTATTTGTGTAAATAAATGGCCCTATTCCTCATGTTTGAGGGATATTGCAGTAATTGCTTTTAGACTTTGTGGTAATGAAGACCACAATCTTGATTGTGTATCCAAGCTTCTGCCAAGTAATAAATATCCGAAACCAGTTTTATGAAGGAGACAATATTTTTCTGGACGGAAATTACTGGACACATCTTAAAAACTGAGGGGAGGGGGGTGGGGGGTAGATTGATTTTCTTTGTGACACTAATTCACCATAGAAAGTGTGGTTTCAGATTCATATTCCAGGGTTTCTACAGTTAATCTAATCCTAATCCAATTAAATACTTATTTCCATTTCATTTTATGTATATCAAGAAAAGATATAACATCAATAGCACAACACCTGGGAAACCCTCTCCTTGCCTAACAGCCTAATATGATGATACAGTACATGGCAGGAAATTACATATTTACAGAATTATTTATATTTTAATTATGTTAAATATTTACCACTATTACTTCAAAACTTATTTAAATATATTTAAAGGTTACAAAAAAATGTATTGAATGTTCATCATTTATAACCACATTTCAATAAATTATTAGCCCACATCAGGTAACAATCAGGAGGATTATCTTTCAACAACGCAGACAGTTTGTCTCAGAGTATCGTGAATTCAGGTCAGGGTGTTAAGACCTGAACGACACGCCGCACAGTAGAATCAAGGAAACGGATGAAAGAGGTAAGTCAGGGTTTGTACTTCATCTTTTTTACTCTAATAGGATAGGCAGAGGGAAAGAGGGCCAAGATTACTGTCGGGGACTTAGGGCCCGATTAGCAGAGAGTGAGCTAAGAAGATGAGCCTAGCCGCGAAGAGGGTCGAAGCATTCTGCTCCTTGTTCGGTTGCGCTCAACATTCCAGTGCGAATCAACCACGCTGTTGGTGCGCGCTGTCAGTTAGCATCATTTTCTCTCTCAGGCGAGCTGATCCAAGACCACGTGGCGGTTTCAGTTTCGCCGAAACGGCGCACTTTTAATGACGTGCCGCTAATCGCAACCTTCATTACCGAGGAGCTGAAGCCCTCTTCGCTTCAGGTCAATTGGCGTGCGGGGGGAATTGGTTTGCTCGTTAGCGGGACAGATTAATACATTTTAATGCAGGGAACCATTACAGGTCTGAAAGTCAAGTGAAATTCCAGCATGAGCTTAATCACAATCATTGTCCAGGTTCACCACGGTAAACAGACTCTTATTTATTGACACTGTAAAATAGGCTCTGTCTTAACTCGGCCATCTTGTGTTGCTGTGAACAGATTCCCCATTAAACGGCAGGGCTCCCTCCACTCACAGAACCCGCTTCAGTAATTACCACCTGTAGGGCAATATATGTGCTTCAGAGACATAGCCTACATATAAAGCCATCTACACGTTCAGAGCACTGAGACACAGGGCCAGGAGTGGCCACTGTGGCTGGCAGGAATCACGTAGGTCAAACAAGTGTTACAATTAAATGCATGTTTGAGTGAAGTAATTACAGAACAAAGCAAAACAAAACAAGGAGTAAACTTTAGTAAAATCTCCCGCATCTGGACTTACACACGGAGCCTCTTCTCTCAGGTTTTTAAACCAGTGAGAATGCCCAGAAACAACAAAATGCAGTCTCGTCAGAACACATTCTTTTGCAAAAAAAAAAAGAGAAAAAAATATGAATTCATTGATTAAATAAGAATTTAAAAAGCAAAAAAAAAGCCTTCTTGACTTACAACAGGTTCTTTGTCATTAAAAAAACACAAATATGGACATTTTTGCCTGAAATTGTCAATGACGGACATACGTTTCCTCATGCAGTCCTCTCCTGATTTCACTGACAGTTGGTTTGGAGATCCTTCTGTTCTCTTTTCATCGTCTCCTCTCGTCCTTCCTTTCATTGTTTACCTTGGGATGCCAAGCAGAGGAAGCCAAGTAGGGAAACAAAGATGACAGAATTTGGAAAAAGCAGAGTTCCTGGAAGGTGTTCCAGGATTTGGGAAACACACTACAAGCATTCAAATAGGAGAAGGAGCCATCTCTGCTCCTTCCCCACGCACTCTTCACATCACAAACATGTTTAACGTACAGGATTCGCCCCCGATAAACTGACTTACATTGCCTTGCCTAAAAAAAAAAAAAAAAAAAAGTCTCTGGCTTTGACCTTTGACCCTTGTTTTGAAAGTTACACTGCAGCCTTGTCTTCTCTTTTCCCTACCTGACATGATTATGTTCACCACCAGGGGGCGAAGTGCCACAGATGCAGAGATTACAATAAGGTTTCATCATCATCATCTGGCATGCACTAATGCTGTCTGTTCACATTCTGATCGTGAGAACTGTCTCGAGCAGCTGGCCAGCATCAAGGAAGGTCAGTTTTGCAACAGCGATTTAGCCTAGCTGGAGTTGCTTTCACTGTTTGCTAACCCACATTATCTACAAAGTGGGTATCTTGGGCATTTGTCTTGGAAACAGCGTTGCATCCTTCTGTGACTACCATCATTCTAAGTAAGCAGTAGAATCCGATATCCCCCCGTGGAGGTCGAGACTGAGATGAATTAGGAGTCAAATATCTTTGTTTAGTGTGTGAACAGATGTAAACAAAGACCACAGAGCACTGGAGGTGAAATGGATTTTTAAATTGTAATCGCAGAAAGATACTTTTCATGCTAACAATCAATATCAAAATGAAGATGGATCATAAAACTGAAATCAAGACCTTGGCGATGCCAAACATTGTCTAAATATCAAATCAAACAGTAGGCATAGGCCAGTAGGCCTACGAGAAAACAAGAAATTAAGTAGAACAGCGTTTAAATAATGCAACTAAAGTTACCCACCACTTTATGTCACCGCCCATCTACAACAATCAATGATTTATTTCCTAAGTGGATTCCACACCTCTGTACCGCTGTTTTATTCTTGCATACATTTTGAAAGTACCTGAGATGAGCCAAGACAAAATGGTGGCTGACAGGCAGAGCAGAATGTTGCATTTAGATACTGCGTTGCATTTTCCCTATTGGAATGCAAAATACTTGACAGTGTCTCTGCACTGAGGATAGGTAAGGCAAACGAATTAACATTTGCTTGCACAAACAAGTCGTTAAAAAGGTTAATTGTGACAATTTGACTACCAGAATTCACAGCTACGGGCCTAACAAATTTCCGAACTAGCACGCTAGCAGTAAGACAGCCCTGCAAACTAGCTTGCGAATATATGGACAAGCGTGTAATTTAAGAATCAATGACGCTACCTGTAAAAAGAATTCCCACAGCCCTGACCTGACCAAACCGGTCTGTACGATATCCAGTTGCATGTTACCAAGGTCAATATGCTTTCACTTTCAGACTGCTGTTGTGACCATGACCACAGTAAACATATTCTGTTTCAGTACGCCAGTGAGAATACCACTAACGCAACACGCCCTCCGGCTTAAAGCCAGTCTAAAAGGCCCAGCGCCTAGTGTGTTCCATATTTACGTCCACATTAGAAAACAGAATACAGTCCCTTATTGAAATACCAGCATGTTTTCTCCCCCTATGTTTTCTCCCTTATAACCCCGAGGTATCTTTTCAAAAGAGTTCGCTAATAATGAACAAAAAAGTATTACTTGACAAGTTAAAATGTCCCGTTTAGACAAAGTTTGGGTCTAAATTTACATAATGTGCGTTAATTTTCATTCATTTTCAACGACTTAATGATTGTATAACTATAAACCTAAAAACAACTATTGAGAAATAGTGTTTGTTAAAAATATTTTTACTCTAAATGTTCTGATTACAACGAGGGCCAAAAGAAAGCTAGCCTACTCCAAAGGTTGCACGCTTGCGCACGTTTTAATAATTTAGGTGGCGTCCAGACGCTAGCCGTATGGAACCAGGCACGACAGAAAAACGTGAAGTGCAATAAACACAAGGTAGGCCTACTGTTTACCTTCACAAACATCTGAGGACAGATCTGTAGAGGAAGTGAACTTGTACAATGGCATCATTTCTACAAAGGAAGGAACCCCCCGTTGTAGAATAGCGCGAGTTTTGGGGGACAAAGGCCACTGCAGCACCGTCAAAGGACCCATAATAGTCAATCGATCATCATGCGCTATTCTACACATTACTCCAAGCAATAATTTGCCTGGGAGTGCACCGTTACCAATCCCCCCATTTCCATCTCTGTAGTAATGTTTTAAATCCTTTCTTTTCATCTGCATCTGTCAACCCAGTGGTGCACTGTTTGATCTCTTCCCCCATTCCGCCTTTGCCTCCCCGGGGTCGCGTTGACCTGTTGATTGGCAGCTGGGCTCAGACATATGGTGAAACGAGGCATCGACCGGTGCTCCCGGGAGAGATAGGCAGTCCGTGAGTGATTTTTTTTTCTTCTGCGGGAAGACGGCAACGGAGGCCAGGCGGAACAACAGCGCTGCAGTGCTTCTGGTTAAGGTTAGTGTTCTGACCAACCGCCAGATGGCGCAAGACACGCATAAAAGATGAAAAACGGATCGATGAAAAAAACAGAATTCAATTCAGTACGATACCAACTAGTCCATATTCTCTCTACATACATACAAGTCCACTGTATGTGCATTCAACAGTACTGATATTATTGAATATGTTGAGAGTGTACATTTATTTATCTTTACCCGAGTGTGAGTTATACAACCAGTAGCAGTCTGATAAAAGCACTCTTTTGGTAAACAGGTTAAATGAAGCCTTGTTTCCCCTTGGCTTATTTCAGTCATACCTCAGATGAGGTGCCTCCTCATGTCTGAGTCCATTTGCCTCAGATACATCAGACGCTGTCAAAATATGATTGACTGGGTAGGAAAGAGTGAGGGCAAGATGCATGAAATCGTCCCAAGAAATGATTTGTAGGGAATGATTATTTTATCACTAAACTTACCTTTGTCTTGTAATATTAAGACCATGAGTGTTATGTTCTTTAATTTATTTGATTGATGATACTTCTCAAATGCACCTAATCAACTAAAGTGATTAGGTCTTCAAACGTCTACATTCTTTTTGGAAAATTATTAATATTTAATATTAATATTAATATTTACTGCTATTTACAAATTGTGTGGAAATATGTTTTAGACAAACTGAAGTGTGGACCCTCGATTACCATTTCATTCCTGCCTTGCTGAATGTAGCAACATTTGAGTTACAGAATAGATTACAAAAAAGTGGACCTCTGTTCATCACGTTTAAATTATTTATTTTTGTGCTGTTGCTAATGTATGTCAATTATATTGGGTTTCAAGAAAATATCATATGAGTGTGATGTTGACTATACTAGTTTTTCAGTTTTTTGAATTGTATTCTGAATTTCTGCTGTTTAGGCGACTGTGTTTTATAAACGTTGTTGTCTTTTTTGATGAAACTCTAAACCAAGGTTCTGGCTCAGATTGTGCTCATTACAATTTAGTCGCCGAGCAGATTCTTTTAGCCAAAGAGACTTTTAGAAGTGCGCTTCACATTATAAGCAAGCACCACGAGAGCTAGAGAAATCGGCGGAGTCACAATAATGAAAAGCTCCTCAAAAGGGGGTAAAATGCCTCAAAATGCGCAAGATGAAAGGAACAAAGAGTTTTTTTTTCGTTTTTTAATTAAAATTAAAGATTAAAGCGCACTTATGGCGAAGAGCAGGGGGTTTCCCCCCGGTGTCCTGGCAAAATTCCCGAAACTGGCTTTCTCATGCTGGCAGCCTAATCGTCCCCCAGTTTAACTGGCTCAATAATCTCCTCCCTCTCCACCTATGCTAGAGTGTGGAGAGGGTTCTGGCACAAAATGGCTGCCGTGCATCACCCAGGTGGGGTGGGTGCAGCGTGCTTGTGGTGGGCGAAATTTTCTCCCCTTCATTCGGAAGCACTAGGTGATCATGACCTGAGAAGCGCTATGTAAACACAATCTGTTATTATTATTATTTTATTATTATTATTATTATTATTATTATTATTATTATTGTATGTGCTGAAAACTTCTCTTCACATATTTGATGAGCAAGTAAACAAGATGGCTGCAGCCCACTTGTGAACTAGTTGACTGAATTTGTGCATTTATAGGCCACCTAGTTATTTATATTTAGCCGTATGCCTAACTTTTCTTAATAATCTGAAATTTAATTTTGTTTTACAGAGTAATGTTAAATCATGACTCATGGCCTATTGTGCTAGATCTTTGATCGTTGTAAACCTTGCTGAAAACAATGTCGGAATTATAAAAAGGTTTCTGTCTGTGATAAAAGCACAAAATGGGAGATGAATGGCATGTGCAAAAAGTCACTTGAACATCACCAATGTGGTAATGTAGAATGTAAGTATACAGACATTGGCATTACTTCACCTGTCAGCATATCAATCGTAGTAAAAGCACAAACAATGAAAAGGACAATTTTCCTTGAACGGCTGAAATACATGCATTTCTGAGGTCCACCATCAGTGTGTACAGAGACAGAAAGGCAGGACCCAGCATCATGGGCTTGGCGCAGTATGTTTCAGATATATATGACTTGTTATTAGGTTTATTGTCAAAAGGATGAAATGATGTGAGAAATATACATGGTTTATAATACATATAGTGATATAATACCTTCCTGTTTTGTTCTCGTCCAATCAAAATGAGGGTGTTGATCCCCAAGTGCTCCAGAAGGGGCAGCTCAGGCTGTATTGACATCATGCAGATGTAGTAGGATAGAGAAGATAGAGAGAGAGAGAGAGATGCTGGTGTGGGGTCCAGTGCCCTCTCTCTCTCTCTCTCTCAGGACAGTGGGGTTGCCATGGCGACGCAGCTCTCCGGCCAGTGCCCGGAGTGATCCCTGTTGACCCCAGATGGTGACCCTTGACCTGTAGGCCACGGCCAGGGTCGAGAGGTCAGCGGTGGCCGGAGGGCGGGGAGAGAGAGAGCGCACTTTCCCCGATTGGCACTCTCATTTGCATCCCTTCTTCCTTCGTCCGCAGCGTTAAGCAAACTACCGAACGCCGCATTAGCATAACGTCCACAGTCACAGTTCTACGCGTCTTAGCAGCGTGTGGAAAAATATTAAAAGGACGGAACTGGAACGCCCATCTATATTTCACTGCGCGCGGAGAAATCCATCGTGCTATCTGGGCGAGAGAAATCAAGGTAAACCTGAATAATGCAGCCTGCGTGACATGTACATTTAGTCCTGCTGTGTTCTTCATACTTAACACATGCCCATATGCATGCACACTGGCTCATGTGCTCATAATAATAATAATAATAATAATAATAATAATAATAATAATAATAATAATAATAATAACAACAATAATATGATAATCACAATAATCATAATTATTATTATTAGTAGTAGTAGCAGTATTATTATTACTAATAATAATTCTAATAAAACATTTCTCATTGTAATTATTGACCAGTGCTGCAGTAGTAGCAGCAGCACAGTTTTGAACCCCGTGCGGCAGCCACACGGCATCGGGTGTGAGCCGCCGTACTGGCGGACGTGTGCGGCCCGACGGTGTGAATATACGAGAGGGAGGGAGGGAGGGAGGGAGGGAGGGAGGGCCGGACAATGCGGCACCTCCCTCTCTCCTGGGGAGTAATTACGGAGATCCCGGGCGCCCGGGAGTCACGTGGTCCCGGGCCTTCTGCTCCCGAATAATTTATCCCCCCTAGCTGATGGCTCGTCAATATCAATTTATTAATTTAACGGCACCGGACTGATAAAGGGACCCGAAGCAGGGTTAGAGCACCGAAGGAAGGGAAGGGAAGGGAAGGGAGGGATGGGTGGAGGGAGGGAGGGAGGGAGGGAGGGAGGGGAGGGGAGGGAGGAGGTTAGGGATGCGCGGGGAACACGGCCGCAGCGATGGAGAGGGGGAAGATGGTGAACGATTGATCGCAGTTTGTGGGAATGGAGGGAGAGCCACGGAAGAGTGGAGCGGGAGGAGGAGGAGGAGGAGGAGGAGGAGGAGAGGAGAGGCGAAGTGGCAGGCGGTCTAAACAAGGCTTAATCACTCCTCGAACGTTAACGTCGGCCGTTGTTTAATCGTCGCCTTTGCTTGGGCGTCGTAAGCAACGGGGGGGGGGGGGGGGGGGGGGGGGTTTGCAGGGGACGGGAAAGAATCTTACGGGTCGTGCGGTGCGAGGGTTTAAAAAAACCCTGAAATATGTCAGCATTAACCCTGACCCCCGCGGAAACCCCAGAATGCTACTGAAAAAGAAATAAAATACATCCGTTCTGAGACAGACCATAAACATTATGACCATCCCCCCCCCCCCGCCTCCCCCCATACAATTCCCATAGCCATTACGTAACATCCCTCCAGGAAGCTAAGAGGTATTTTAACAAGACCACTGCCCTGTGACCTTTCACCCCTCACCTCTGACCCTAACCTACTGACCCCACTTACACTAGCAGGTGACAGCGCTGGCACCGCCTTTCACCTCGGTTCCCCTTCGGGTCCGGCCAGCGACGGAATCGGCCTCGGTCACCTCCCTCCTCCCTCTGCGTGCGTTTCCTCTCTCATTCTCTCTCTCTCTCTTTACCTTTCTCCGCTCCCACAATCCCTCTTTTTTTACCCCTGCGTCTGCACGTTCCTGCTAAAACTGCATCGCCGTGGCGATGAGGGGTGAGAAAATGGCGGTGAAGGAGACGGTGTGTGAGGAGGGTGGAATCTGAACACGGTAAATGCTCTTTTACTGTAGGTTTGCTTTGTGCGTTCTTGGCTGGGGTACGCAGAAACCTAGCCTCCGTGCTAAATGAAGCTTCCTTTGTTAGAGTAGCCCTGCTTTCTTAGCTCAAGAACAGCCACACAGTAAAAGGTGCAGTGTTAATTTGACTCTTAACAGAGAACATACGAGTCCAGCTGGGCCCATAGGTACTCTGCAAAGAGTCGATTTAACGCTGAACGTTTCAGTGTGTGCTCGTGTCCTCGGTTAGCTGTAGCCTGGCTGGTGTCACAGGGCAGGAGCTGGAGTCGGCTCAGGAGCTGGAGTCGGCTCTCTCTCAGAGCGGAGTGGAGGGTGTTTTTTTCCGAGTGGCCGGGGGGGGTTAAGAGGTGTCAGGAGATGATTGTGGGTTTTTTTTGAGGGCTCTTCAGCAGAGGCCTACCCTGACCCACTCCTGACCCACTCCAGGCCCACTCCTGACCCACTCCAGGCCCACTCCAGGCCTCTCTTCTCGTTAGCGTCCCCGGACCGCCCTAAACGCTCTTGTTGACCTGCGGCGCCGACACAAGAGCCCATCGACTCGTCGCTGCTTCCCTCTCTCGCCTTTGCCCGAGTCGGGATGCGCTTTTCGTAGTCTCGCCCGTGAAAAGGGTCCTCAGGAGGTGAAATCAATTAGTCGTGCGGCGAACATAAATGCCCGTGCGATCGGTGTAACCGTGTAAAGAGTGAAAAGGCCGTTCACACACACACACACACACACACTTGTCCGGTCAGGATTTAATCGCTTCAGTCCAAATCCTGCTCCCAGTGGCCCACAGACTCTACTCGCTCTCAGGTTGCGCTGGTTGTCAGGTCGGGATCTGGGTTTCTCTGGCTGTGGGTACTGAGGCACCCTGTGCTGTGCGACTGGAGACGCTACAGATTTAAAAGCCTGTCGTGTCTCCAGCTCCGCATTGCCCAAACACATCTGCTGTGCTGACATACTGTTAGAATGTGAGACATTGACTTGCACATGCACACTCATACACGCTCATATGCACACACACACACACACACACACACACGCACATGCACACTCATACAAACGCACACTCATACACGGTCATATGCACACACACACACACACACACACACATGCACATGCACACTCATACACACACACACACACGCACACACACACACACATGTTCATATGCACACTCACATGCATACAAGTGCGTACACACACACACACACTCATACATACACACACACGCAGTCATACGCACACTCACATGCATAAGCGCACACACACACGGTCATACGCACACTCACATGCATAAGCGCACACACACACAGTCACACACTCATACATGCACACACACACACACAGTCATATGCACACTCGCATGCATACGCGTGTGTACACACACACACACACACTCACACTCATACACGCGCACACACACACACACAGTCATACGCACACTCACATGCATACACACACAAACACACACTCATACACACACACACACACACACAGTCATACGCACACTTACATGCATACACACACAAACACACACATATGCACGCACACACGCACTTTTTTGTAACAGAAGACGCGTCCGTGGTGCGGTGCGTTGACGGTGATGTAACCCCCCTGGAGTCCGTGATGAGATTAGCGCCCCCCACACGGCCGTCTTTGCGCAACGGGATAGCCGGCCTGGCCAGAGGTTACACTCCCACGTGACCGCCGGGTTCGACAGCGCGATCCTCGCTTGTTACGGAACAAAGACTCCAAAACGGCAATGTAGCACACGACTAGCACCGCGTCTGCGTTTGACGACGAGCGATAGACCTCCTCTTGGATCTGTTTTAAAATCCGACGGTGTGTGATACGCGTTTTACACGCGATACAAATCCATTTCGCTGGCTGACTGCGTTCAGCGCTGAAATGATTATGTTAAAGATTAATGTGATGTAGACCGACTGAATAATCGAGCCTATGGTCTAGCGGTACTAAACCAGCAATTGCTATTTTCTACTTCAAAAGAGCATCACAGATGGAAAATGTGTG
The DNA here is from genome assembly GCA_025169545.1 of Anguilla japonica. Taxonomy (NCBI): domain Eukaryota; kingdom Metazoa; phylum Chordata; class Actinopteri; order Anguilliformes; family Anguillidae; genus Anguilla; species Anguilla japonica. The sequence continues at coordinate 6,913,443 of CM045886.1, forward strand.
ATGCCTGGGACTTGAACTCTGACCTCTCTGGTCACATGTCCATTAAACTACAATACTTCCCAGCATAGCTTCCCTGTTCCCTGTCACTTATCAGCATACATCCTCTAGTCCTTTGTGAGGAGGCTGTATTTTAAAATTTTCTCTTAAAGTAAAAATTATAAAAATATTTTTTTAGCACTGCTCTCTGCCTGGGTCTGGTTCCTGATTGCCAGCCATTCCAAGAAAAGGCCTCTAATTTGTCTCTGTTGTGACCTTTGACCTCTCACACATAGGACCCAAAAACCCAACCTGCCACTCTCAGTCTTTCTCTCTCTCTCTCTGTGCTCATCATATCTCGTTTTTCTTCAAAGACTCAAGGAGATCAGCCTCTTCTTTCCTAAGCAAGCAAACACCCAAAATTAAACTCATTGGAGACCAACACGTAGAGCTAAAGATGCAATATAGAAGACAAACGACCCCACCCGTGTCCTACTAGGCCAAAGCAAAGGAGCAGGCTGAAGGTATATGAACGGTTGTGTGGGGTGTAGTGTCTTTCCCTCAGTCTCCTTTCTAAGCTGTTATTTTTCTCTTTTTTTCCCAGATATTTTATTAGCCCTGTCATATTGTAATTGACCCAACTGTAAACAGACAGAACGGGCTTAATTAAGAATTTTTGAACGGGGATACAGTCAAGTCCGGAAACATTAGGGCGAAGCAACTGGGTGTCGTAAAGATTGATTGATTGAGAGTGAGAGAGAGAGAGGATGGAAGGATGAGGTAGAGGTATAGGGAAGGGAGGAAGTGAAGGGGGGGGGGCAGGGATGGGGGGGCAGGGTTAGCGTAGCACACCACGGAGGTGTATTCATCTGTTGCTCCGGACAGTGTGTGGCGACAGGGTTTGGAAAGATAGAGCCGAACGATTTTTAATGCATTAGCCACCTGGACGTGTAGGGCAATAACCGTAGCCAGATCCGGCCTAAAATGTTTGACATCCTGCGTGGAGATCGATGGCCCCAACTCTGCTCATTAGCTGGGCAGGTGTGCCCGCGCCCGCGTATCCGCCCGCCCTGCCGCCAGGATAGATAATGCCCACGCACACCCCGTCGGTCAGATAGCACACCCCCACCTCCACCGCCCCCCCCCCCCCACCCTCCCCCCACCCCCCGAACACACGGGCGCACGGACACGCTCCAACGCGAGGTCCGCGAGGCCGGCCGAGGGGGAACGGTCGATCGTCATCGATCGTCGTCGAGGCCCGTGAAGCGTAGTGGGGTGTGGAGCTTCGGTCGCCATGGCGTCGAGGTCCGTTTCCACCTTCCACCTGTTTCCACCGTCCAGGCCCCCTTCTTGATTTGAGTGGCGGGTCAGTTCAGACACACTGCTGAGAAGAAATAACCGACATCGGCACGTATTTAAACCACCGGTGAGCCCAAGAACACTCACGGAGATAATCACGCGGAAGAAAACTTTGCTCGAAAACCAAGTATTGGCCAGTGAGAATACGTATCGTGTAAGACCTGGCATGTTTTAAAGTCGGAGGGTTGCCGGTTCAAACCCCACCCTGGGCGTGTCGAAGTGTCCTTGAGCAAGACACCTAACCCCTAACCCCTAACTGCTCTGGCGAATGAGAGGCATCAATTGTAAAGCGCTTTGGATAAAAGCGCTATATAAATGCAGTCCATTTACCATTTAAAGCGATTTGTATAAACTGGTGAAGTACCTGATGGGAGAAGACTCAACAGCAGTTCTTTACACCCCTGTGCTTCCAAAACGATGGGCTCAGACCACCTCTGTGCTTATGGTTCCGCTGCTGGTCACCGCCCCGGCGATGAGAGCTGGTACAGGGAGGAAGGGGGACCGGTTCTTTGGTGATCTAATGCCCGCTTCCACTCCACACGCACGTGCTGGACTGGCTGAGGGAGTCCGCAGCCCTCGAGCAGATTTTCCGGGGGCTCCTTGTCCTTTTATCTTCATGGAACAATCCAGAACACCGCTGCCCCCCTGGATCTCTCATTCGCACAGCCCCCCCCCCCCCCCCCCCCCCGGTCTATCGCCCTCACCCACCGTCTCCCTTCTCAACCTCATCCCTCGCTCCTCAAATGTAGCATATTATCTTTTTTTTTTTTTAATTCAATTAACTGTGCATTCACAAAGCAGAACCTGTCCTTTTGAATTATTTCAGAATGATTAGGGGTCCAAGCAGAAAAGCTGCTGGAACCCTATTGTTTTTATTGTGATTTTTTTTTTTCGGTTTGATATCTTAAAAAAACATGGCCAACATTAGCCAATCAGCTTTTCAGCAGCCATTTGACAGGCTTAACAATGGATGACTCTCAGGGATCAGTCAACCATTAGGGGGCACTATATCAAAAATGCTGGTTTTTCAAAGAGTGCATCTTTGGCTATGATTCATGTGGAGTCATATAATTTACATAAATAGATCCTGCTCCCTCAGATGAACAACTTTGCCTTAGGAACTGACACTGGCAACCATTTTGATTTTCTGCCATTTAGAATTTTGACAAAACCTACTTTTGCAAATTAGTCTCGCAAGAATCGCCGGAGTGACTGAACCTCAATAATTATCAAAAACGTTGACCTTTCAAAATAATCTGGCTGCAACCTGCCAAACAATTGTAGTGGGCAGGGCCGTTGTTACTAAAGCAGCTGTGAATCGTGAAAGCTTTGTCCGATCATTATGAAACTTGGTACACACGTGCAAAAATTCTTTCTAATGCAGCATGTTAAATATAGGCTAGTGGCCATAGCTGGTGCTATAAGAGGGAAATAGATAAAAAAATTCCTCTAACTTTTCAGTGAAGTTGAAACTTTGCATGTATGTCTTTTGTGTAAGGCTCCTATTGAATGTACAGTGATAAAGTCAAATCTGAAAAAAATATATTCGCCATCAGCCAGTTGTCAGCCGGCTTATGACAGGCTTAGCAATGATTTATCATCATGAAACTTGCAGGTACAGTATGTTCACCTCTCAACTAGGTACTGTCTGCCAAAATTTTAGGGACACTGACTGAAATTCTGGGTACCATTCATCTAATATGTGTCCTTACAGCTTAAAAATTAATCATTGGAACATGCTGATTGGACCCCGTTAATTGCTGCTTGCGGTTATGTTTATTTGCGTTATTTTCATAGATACGTATGTATTTTTTTTGCTGCACGTTCTACCACGCGCTTGTGCTGCAGATTGCAGATTTCCATTCACGCTTTCCGCAATGGCGGCGTCGTCTGGCCCTGTTGTCTGAAATCCATTTTTTTTTTCTTTTCGGTGTCGCACTTGAGACTCAGGACGTGACAAAAAAAACCCCAGAAAACCTACGAGCTCCTTCTGAGCTCAGTGGGTTTTTTTGGACGTGTGCGATTTTCGGTGCTCCCTCCGGTTCAAAAACAGTATTTGTCATCTTCAGAAGAAAGGATTTTTTAAAAGTCAACCCCCCCCCCCCCTCCCCTCCCCTCCCCTCCCCTCCCCCCTCCCCCCCTTTCCCGCCTCAGCTCCCTCCATTTCTCACTCTCAATCCCCCTGATGCTCCCCAGCTTCGATCAATAGGCTATCGATCAGCTCTCTCTATCGCTGGCCCACCAGACTAATCACCTTTACACAAGCCCCACACACTCTTTCTTTCTCCCATACTGTATAGCACCAGCATTTCACCACGGACAGCCATTTTCCCAGCCTTCACCACGGATATCAATCCGCCATATTAATGTTCAGAATATGTGTGTGTGTGTGTGTGTGTGTGCGCGCATGTGCTGATGTAAGTGTGTGTGTGTGTATGTATGTATGTGTGTGCGTGTGTTTGCGTGTGTGTGTGTGTGTGTGCGTGCGTGCTGCCTGTGTGTGCGTGTGTGTATGTATGTACGTATGTATGTATGTGAAATTAACACACAATGCTATGTTTACCCCTATTCCATAAAGTTGACCAAATGGCCACCCACACACATTTATGCATCTGCAATGGCCCCTTGTGTTTGATCCGCTTTTGTGAAGTACAGGTTTGCTGGAAGAAGAAGAAAAAAAAAAGACTCGTCAGACATAAGCATAGAAACCTAGATATGAATACAAATCCCTTCCTCCCCTCAGCCTTTGTATGTGTGCTTCTTCCCCCTCTTCCCACTCTCTCCCTCCCTTTCTCCATCCCTCTCTCTGTTCATAGACAATGCTACAGGCAAAATCAATACCTCCAAGAAAGAAAAAAAAAAAGAGAGGCATATTTTTAGCTTCTTCTGATATGACTGCTGCGAAGAAGCAGGTTTTTGTGAAAAGAGAGAGAGAAACGAGGTGGGAGGTCGACCGGTTGTGAGGATGATGGGGAAGTGGGACAGAGGAGGAGAGAAAGGAGAAAAAAAAACAAAAAAAAGAAATGAAAGCTTGAGTGTGAATGAAGAGGGTGAGAGATAGGGAGATGGAGGAGGAGATGGAGGAGGAGGTGGAGATGGAGGAGGAGGTGGAGATGGACGAAACGAGGCGAGGAGGGATGAGGTTTTGGGGGGAAACGCCGGAAAAAACGATCGAGTGCGGGCGAGATGAACATTAGACCCGAAACGCGGGAGGCCGTCTGGACGTCCTCGGCGACGCGACGCGGTTGTTATTTCCGCATCGCACGCGCGCGATGTGCTGTGCGTTTTGCAGCACGGTGCAAGCAAACGCGGTCGGCCATGTTCTTGGCCCTATGATCATCGAGAAGAAAAACGTATTATTCTAGAGCTTTAAAATATTTTGGGAATGTTATGGTGTTCTGGCATCTGCAAAGTTTTAGTGTACATATATATATATATATATATATATATATATATATATATATAGTGTGTGTGTGTGTGTGTGTGTGTGTGTGTTCATCACGTTGGCATCCCCAAGGATTTGGCTTGGTTTGCAAATAGGTTTTTTTTCCGAACAGACAATGATCCCAAGAATACCTAAAAATTACCCTAGAAATAATTTAATGGCCGCAAAATTTGCAAAGGCCTTCTCACTCTCCAGGCTTGAACCCAGTGAAAAAGATTGTGGTTTGAACCGAAAAGGTCAATCCACAAGTGTAGCCCAAATGTAGTTTCTGTATTGCGGAATATGTTGAACACCCTCTCCAATATGCTCACTAATCTCTTAAAACACCACAGACCACACAGTAGTCTTATCTTATTGTGAAGGGAAGGTGCTCTAAAGTACCAAAAACAGGTGCCAATAATTTTGACGCACACCTTTTTGGAAGGTAAAAAATTATGACCTTTTCTCTGAACATTTGTAAGCTTTAAATAAAATAATTTTTCTTTATCAAATTTGCTAATAATTTAAGAATTTTGGAGGCTACTGTCTGTATGAATAACATATATAAGAACAATAAGTAATGTCTGCATCTGTTTTAAAAAGCATATACTTTACGTCATATATGTTTAAACTCATGCATAGATTTACAGATATTACATGAAGAATGTTCGGCCCATATGCACCATTTTTGAAAACAGGAAAAAAATTCCAAGTTGGAAAACCCTGCAGTGCAGCAGTGCAGGACCTATGTATTGTTGCATTGTGTTCCAGAGTGTGTTGTCTGCGTGCATGCATGTGTGCGCATGTAATCATGGTACAAGCGCTACTGCATGTGGCATCTTGCGTGTACTTTATTAGCTACTGAATGCAAAACGAACACATTACATTACATTACATTACATTTATTTCGCAGACGCTTTTATCCAAAGTGACGTACAAAAAAAGTGCATATCATGGTCGTATGCAACTGCTGAACACAAGTTCAGAAAGGTATAATACTTATTTTGTACAGCTATTTCTAGCCAAGAACACAGTTCACACAGTGAACACTATTCTAACCTAACCTCTGCAAGGCCAACTAGGCAGAAGAATAAGCTACAGTATTAGGACAAATACAAATTACCAAAAGGTGCTGGGATGGGGCATGAAATATCGTGTCTATGTAACTGAGAAGTTGCACTCTGTAGCAGAATCATGCACGTGCATAAAAACATCGGTGCTCTTCAGTCCTGCTATGTGCTATACTGCTCGTAATAATTCTCTCGCCAATGGGATTGTGATTGACTCTCTGCACAGCCTCTAGCGTGGCTAACCCCCGGTTGGCCGTCAGTCTGCCTAAATCCGTTCTCCTATTGGCTAAGGAACTTCTGTCAGTCGAACATTAGAGCTGCCAATTGGCCGGGAAGGCACAAGGGGCAGGTCAAGATTGATTTATCTGTGGGTATTAGGGGATCAATTAATCCCCATTGTGTGTGCCAGTACAGATAGCATACAGTGTCTTATTAAGGACAGCTTGTTTCTGCCCGACCAAGATTAGAGCCTCCCCATCTCTTTCACTATGGACCTCAATTCAAATCAAAATGCGATACATGGATGGGACCCAGCAGGTGGAGAATCACAAGCTTGATAGACCTGGAGTTTATTACCAAAAAAAAAAAAAAGTTTAATTCACAGTTTTCGTTCCGAATGAAAAACACTGTTGCTATGCCTTGTGATAAAGTTTGAGAATTTAATTCTGGGTGTTTATTTAGGACGTAGACAGTCTATAAAATGCCGTTTGCGCGTGTAGGCTGAGATACAGAGCTGCTCAGACAGGGAAAGCTGATACTGTCCCGTTGCCATAGAGATTTGAAAGATGTTTTTCTCCTTTCATAAGAAATCAGTGTTTCTCACCACCCCACCACACACACAGACACGCACACAAACACACACACACACACACACACACACGCATACACACACATACATACTTCCACACACACACACGCACGCACACGCGCACACACACACACACACTCATGTGCACACTCACACACACACGCACACACAGACACGCACACACACAAACACACACACAAACACACACACACGCACATGCAAACCCTGCTTTTCCAGCAGGCTGTAGACGGGATGGCGCACTCTTTTCCCCGTCATGCTGAGGGGAAGGGGAGTGAGAGAGTGAGGGAAAGACAGAGAGGAGGAGTGGAAAGTGGGGAGCGCGACGGCGTGTTCGCACTACCTGGAAACGAGTGTGAGGAAGATGGGACGGGGGGATAGAGTTGGGGAGGTGGGGGGAGCGGGATGGCGGGGGGGGGGGGGGGGGGGGGGCGCTAATTCCTACTTTTCACTTTAAATAAAGATAGGAGCTGGATAAAAGCCATTAAGGGAGAAATCAGACTGGGCGTACTATGTAGGACAAGGGCTGACTGCGGGGAGGAGAGTGGAGGGATCGATACGCGGTCAATACACTCAACACCAAGCCCTGCGCAGACACGGGGGGGGGGGGGGGGGACGTGGCGAGGGTGGTGTGTGTGTGTGTGTGTGTGTGCGTGCGCGCTTGTGTGTCGGGTATGTGTGTGTGTGTGTGTGTTGGGGGGGGGGGGGGGGCGTATGTGAGTGGGTTTCTGTGACTGTTTGTCTGTGGGTGCCTGCTTTTATGTGCATGTGGCCATGTGTGTGTGTGTGTGGGGGGGGGGGTTGTTTGTGTGTGCATGCTATTTTGTGCATGTGACCGTGTTTGTGTGCGTGTGCGTGTGCATGTGCGCGTGTGCGTGAGCGTGAGTGTGTGCGTGTGTGTGTGTGTGTGCATGTGTGTATGTGTTTTCATGATGGCTGGGTGAGCAGGATAAGCATTTTGGAGACCCCTTGCATATATGCAGTTTATCTGGGAGTGTTACATTAAGAAAGGCATGCCATGGGGAAAGTGTGACTCATAATTAATTACGAAATTAATATGGTGAGCAGAAAATTAAGAGCCAGACAACTCTCAACTGGAGTTAGCCAACGAATTAGCATACGGTAGCGTGCAGCTAACGCACATTCATCATTGCAGAGTAATTTTTAATTTTTTTTTATTTATTTAAAAGCTGTCTGTCACTAAATCACAAATACAAACAACATCACTCTGCTTCTGCCCCCTCCTCTCTCTCTCTCTCTCTCTCTCTGTCTCTCAGTCACTCTCTCCTCCTTCTCTCTGTAGAATTGATCGACTATGCCTTCTCAATCCATCTCTCCCTCTGTCGCTTAGCAACCAGTGTTCTATCGGGTGTGGAGGTTGGGAGATATTTTTTTTTTTGGGGGGGGGGGGGGGGGGGGGGGGGGGGTCATTGTATGTTGTGTGTGTTAGTCTATGTGGAATATTGTAGCCTCAGATATGGATGCACCCCTTCTTTCCTCAGCTTTTCGCTTTCCTGAGATTTTTAAAAATGTTTTGAGGAACAGAGCGCAGGTCTGGTATACTGTATTCTGTCTTTTTAAGGACCGATTTTAATATATTTAATGCATTTGTTTCTAAACATTCCGTCAATATTGTGTCTGTATGTGTGTGTGTATATTTAATGAATCAACGACAAAAAAAAAAAAAATGATAGAAAACCTTTGTTTCACACATCATATCAATATAGATGGCTCCCTTTGATGCACAGTGCCAATATTAACTGCATGAGCGTACGGACAGTTTACCCGGCAAAGATAAGTCCGATAATTGGGAATTTCTGTTGAAATGAAAGTGTGTTACTTTCTTAAATTCATTAGATTCACACGGATTGCAGGTGTGCTGTTCACCTAGTGATGGGCAGGCCCAGTGAACCGCATTTTCCCCGAACGCTTCGTAGAAGTGTTCATCCAACAGTCACGATTTTTCTTTCGACCATGAATTCACCGCAGGATTTTCTCTCACTTTTTTTGTGTTCGATTGTGCTCATAATTTATATCTTCACCAAGTGACAAAGTAGATAATTAGTCAAGTATATATTTTTTATTCCACTTCTTACTTTGTTTTGTACAATAAATGTTTGTGTTAAGCTCCATCTATCAGCCTTATCAGTGCTAAAGCAAGAAAGTGTTGTCAGAGATGGGAGTCTAAAGATTAATGCAGGATTGTTTGGTGTATGGAGGGAGAGGCGTTCTTTGACATCGCAGTAAGATAACCTTCTGACTTTGAGGACAGTAGATAGGAAGAGGGCGTGAGATCATGTGTGGGGATGGGGGGTTGGAGAGAAAATGAGTGACAGATCTTTAATTTTGTATTCAGAAATGTAAGCTCTCCTTGCTGGGTGGTTTTCTTCACTGATGATAATTATCAGAATAGGAAATGAAATGGTGTATATGACGGTGCTTGGACAGTAAGTACCGCTACACTATAAGAGCAATGGCAACAGTGGTTTTAATTTTTATATACGGTGTTGTACTTTGTAATGCACATACTGTGGACACAAGGAAGGAGATAGATAGAGAGAGAGAGAGAGAGAGAGAGAGAGAGAGAGAGAGAGAGCCATGTTAGAACCACTTTTATGTGTGAAACTGCATATCACATTTTCTCAGATTATATATGACAAAAAAGTGCATGCTATCATCTACACCCCTATCCAAAGACTGATCAAATGAAGGTTCAGTTTTTAAACAGACTGATCATGGTGCGCAACTGTGACTAATTAAAATTAGACTTGAAAAAGGAATTGCCTAGATGTGCAAAGTGAAATGCCCAGTGTTAATTCAACTCTTACAGAGTACTTATGAGTCTAGTATATGGACCATTGTGTACACTGTAAGAGTTCATTTAACTGAACCTTTCACTGTGTGATGTAGACTTGACATTCTTCCTTTCTTCTGTAAGATTGACTAGTAGTAACATGGCTGTCTCTATATTTGTGTGCCCATGTGAAACATTTAAAAGTACAAGTGAGCATTAATGGTCCCCAAAGTAGCAAATCTATTTTTGTTGTGCAATATAGCACTAATATTTAGAGAATCAGACTGAAATAAATATATTTTTATATTTCTTATTTTTCTGTTCTGAAACATCATTCATAGGGAGAGGTGAGAGGGGAATGGCAGTGGATACTGTCACAAACTCATTACAAAACTTAAGCGGAAACCGTCCTGTGAGGTAACAGAAATTAAACGTCACTGTTGAGCATTTGGTGTAGCTGCACAAACCACTCCATCACAAACGCAGTTTTTTAAGGAATTCAAAAACGAAGCTGCTAATTGGACTTCCGTTAACGCATAGCCTCTCATACAGGCCTACAACAGCCTACCTAACCGGCCTTGTGTTGGTAACAAGACAAATAGGTGGTTTATTTAATATTTCAGGCATGGCCACCTTGGGTTTGGAATTGAGGATTCGCGCGTGGTTTCACGAGAATGAGTTTGATCGCGAAGAGGAAGGGAGGGAGTGTTTGCGCGTGAAAGATAAATGAGTCCACGATTCTCTATACAAGGCTACGCATTGATTTCTCTCTCCTTTCGCCATTTTTTTATTCAACCACAGAAAAATAAAATGGTATTGGCCACGAAAGTATAAACCGACGTTTTAGTGCTAAAGACTCATCTTCACCAAGAAAAGGCTAAAAGAATCCCTGAGAAGAAGTGACCTAGAACTATATGTCTTAACCTACTCATGTCTTCGTTTTATGTTTGTGCATTGGCTTGATATTGGCTATGCGCGTAAAGGTTCGTGTATTATTTTAGCCACTCCACAAACATATATTTGTGGAGTGTCTAAAATAAACAAACATCCCAACCTGGCCCCATAGCGCTAGCAATTCATATGTCTGTGGTTTTTGTTGCACTGTATACTACTGCATGCATGAACGATCAAAAAGAAGTGGAGTTATATTATGCATATACCGTTTTTATTTGGGGAACATTCAATTTAAAGACAAGCGAGTTGAAAGTACTTATTCTAACTTATTTTTTAATTGTGTGTGTGTGTGTGTGTGCGCGCGCGCGCGTGTATGTGTGTGCGCGCGCGTGTGTGTGAAACTTCAAAAATGTACACAATTGTATATTTTATAATGGCAAGTTTTGTTCTAAAACGTTGTAAAGAAAAGGTCACCGTGTTATTGCACTTTACCGTAACCAAACATTTGAAAACACAGACTCTGTTTTAAGTGGATGGCAAATTGTTGTATCAATTCGTGGCCATCGAAAGCGGGTGATTCATGATAATGGGAATAATTACGCAGGATCTTCCCCAGTGATCCGTAAACATTCACTGTGTTACCCGATACGATAAAGCAAAATCAGGAAATGGCCATGGCGACAGATGCAGCATATGGTAAGGGTCTGCTATAGAGTTCCCCCTTTTTTGTCCTTCGCTTGTAACCCTCTTCCATTATTATTATTATTATTATTATTATTATTATTATTATTATTATTATTATCATCATCATCATTCGTTGTTTTAGTTGTAGCAGGAAGAAGTTTTAAGAATATATTACTTCAGCCTATTGAGGCCTAATGAACACTGAAAACGTCAAAATTGTAAACTTTTTAATTCCGTTATTCAGCTTCTTTTTAAAAATAATAATAAATTGATAAATAAGCAAGCTCTCAGGAAAAGCTCAACTTGACTGCGCAGATTAAAATAAATACATGGAAATCTACTGAATTGGGACAACAGTACGTGATCAGTAGTTATCACATAAGGCTAACTGTTTCACGTGCCATGGGAACACAACACAGAAACGTGGAGCTTGTGGAGGAGGGGAGCACATCGCCACGATATTAAAATCTGAGAAAAGACGCAATCGACTTAAATTCCTGACATAGAAGTTTATAAAAGTCCAGACATAGAAGTTTATAAAAGTCCAGTTACGATTGGGCATACACTCTTAGTTAGGCCATAAAAAAATCCTAGCAGTGAATCGACTTTTCAGTTGAACTACGGCCGCTGTCGCAATTAGTCCTCCTCTTGCCACGACAGTTCTGCTACAAGGTCAGTAATTAACACACCAAACCACTTCTTGCAATGGCCTACTGATTACGAATGTAGTCCCTCACAGGATCTGTGTTTCAAACAAAAATATTTAAGGCAGTCTACAAAAAACCTTCTAAATTCGAGTGACGTGGAAATTCGATCAATTGATTATTGATTAGCTGGAGGCCGATCAAAAAGACTGCCTGCTGGTCGCTGACAAGACCTGGACAATCCGTTTAAAACGCCATGGGCTTAAGAAAAAGAAAAAGAAAAAAAAAAGTCTTTGTGCCCATAGGTCAATGCAAATATCACGTTAAAACGTTTATTTTAATATAGGCCAAACATTTGCAAAGCTGAGTTAAATCTCGCCTGTTACACAAATGTGAGACGTTATTACGGTGATCAAAATCGTTTATTGATGCATTTAATTCTACTGCTCTATCAGCTGAGGTCTGTGAATATCCCAACGTCACAGCGTAGTTTGAACATTTCATAGCGGGCGACCGTTCATTTGCCAAGAAGCATCGTTTCACAACACTTGTTTTAGGCCTATTGTAATGTGTTAAATAGAAGCAAACACACTGTATGAAATTAATATTATATATTATATTATTATATTATATTATATTATATTATATTATATTATATTATATTATTATATTATATTATATTTTATATTATAGGCCTCCCGGCTGCCCCATTGGCAATCCTATAAGCCCTAAAGAACCAAACCTTACCTTCGTATTTCCCCACACTATATGCAGACTCCTGTTTATAAGATCGCATTAAAGCAATTTTGAAAATGAAGAACAATGGACCGTAATCAGAGTATCGATCAATCTCATCCTAACGCTTGGAATAATAACCTTGAAAAAAAAACCTTATTTCTAAATATTTGGCAGATGACTCTCTTTTTCGGGTTGTTCATTTTTAGATTATTCTTTTTTATGAAGCAATCTGTGTGTGATACAGTACATTGATTTAATACCTAATGTTTGTATATGCGCAATTTTGCACTTAACCTATTAATTAAATAGAAAATATATAGCGTGTAATGATGAACTTAATTCTATGCTGTTTGCAGCACCGTATTAATCGATCTTCTTCAGTTTAAAGTCCGAAGGTAATAACAGTACAATAGTCGGAATGCCTTTCAAAAGTGGCCCCAAACAAATCCAAAAAATATTCAGATGTATATGGAAATTCTTCGAAAGAAAACGAAAATTAAGGGGTTTGCAAACGTGAACACTTGGATATCTTCAAATATACTATCTTCGATAACCCTGTTAACAATTTCACAGTAAATTAGTTTAGCGATTAATTATTTAAATGTCCAGTGATTAGGCCTACCCACATAGGTTTACACTGAGCCAACATATCGATTGCCAATATATAGACTTATTGACTAACTAATAAAGAATTTGCATGCATTAGTCCGGAATATATAACGCTCACGGCCCATTTCTTAATTACCGTTATTTGTTTAATGTTTCACAAAAAATAAATAACGTTTTGGTAAAACGTAAAGAGTTTATTATTGTACTAATATAGCGTATACACTTAGCTAAGTTCAGGTATACCAAATTTGCGACGGTGCGCCATGTTCGTATAATCTCATGTAACCGAAATAATCAGGTTTCAATACATTGCCAATGTATTTCAGCTGAAGAGAGCTATTTGAAGCATCTCTGACAAATATGGTATTTGTCAGAGAATTTCCATTTCACTTAATTTTATCGAAATCCAAACTCTAAACTGCGTTTATTATCTTTTAAAAAATAATATTATGAAAAAATAACAATTAATGTATTTAGAAAAACCAAAGGAGTGATGTTTTCCCCCTTGGACATTTTAGTCTATTTCATAATATAGGGGCGATATTGATTGTACTCCTTTAAAATACTACACTTAATTCATTTTAGTTCACGAAACACCTGCAACTGCTATGTCATAAAATTGTAGAAAACACATTGATCAAATGGACCCAAATACTATGAATGTTCCCAGGGTTTTTTTTTAAAAGTCAATTCACTTCACCAATCGATCAGATTGTGGATACATCGATCCAGGAACTGTGCAATACATCACTGCAAGTCTTCAATGCAAAGCGCGCCCAACAGGAAAATCCTGCAAACAACTGATACGTAACACACACACACACACACACACACACACACACACACACGCATAAATACCCATTACAGCATAAACTCAAGTCATAAATGTTATCATGTCTACATATAGCATGTAAACACGCGGATGCTTTCACCACCTGTAAACACAATTGCCGAAAAAGTATGGAAGTTGAAAACAATGTCATAACCAAGGATATATATATATATATATATATATATATATATATATATATATATATATATATATATATATTAACCAAAAAAAACTATTTTAGGCGTGATGACGTCTCCTAAAGATAAAATTGGAATTTGAAGGAGGGATTTATGCAAAGCAAAGGAGAAGAGTTTAAAGAAAATTTAAGACTGGCTGAAAGGCGGTATATTTACAGGCGCAATTGAGAGATTATCTCGGAGAGAGAGAGAGCGAGAGTGAGAGGGAGAGAAAGAGAGATCAATGGGAGGCAGCTGTCTCTCTGGAAAGACAGTCATGCCCAGGGAATCCAGGCTGAAACAGTTCACACCAACGCGTGAAAACAAATCAGCGAAGATGTCTACCCTTATTGCACACTCGTTTCATAAGCAGGCTATTCGCCAACACCGCGCAGCACTGCATCGAAACATGCACCGCCACACACCTTAAATACGCTGACACGCACGAAAACGCACGTGGGCCTATACGCCTCGTCGTGACATGACAAGTTATTGTAAAATAGAACACAAACAGGTGCGCACGCACTCACTTAAACGCGGGCTCATCAAACAGCCCCTGTCAGCTCCTTATTCTTTCACACACAAAGCACTGCTCATCCGAATCTCCCTTTGCCTGCGCCCCGCTGACTTATTGCCGCTCGCGACTGATCAATGGGACATTACTAAACACGGGTACTTAACTTTTGCCAATAGACACATTCAAGCAAATATACTTTAGAATACATTAAGAGTGATGCATCAGCCAGTGAGGAAGTCACCCAAGCGGACCTCCGCTGGCTTGCGATTCTCCGACGAAGCTTAACGTTTAGAATGCTGAACCAGAGAAAGTTGGGCATTAGTTTGATCTGATTTATGTTTTATTTCAGGGATGGCTTTAGCTGTTAAGGCAGAGAAGCCAATGAATCTCTCTTGAAATACGGCCATTTAGAGAATTATGGTGAACAGTGGTTTAAAACTACTACAGTTTATCTTAAGATGTAAAAACAGGAAAGTAAGTAAAATATATCTTCTTTTATGCTGGGTGGAAATATCTGTTAAGGCAATGCCAACAGGGTGTGATTCTATTCTGAATATGGAAAGCTTCAAATAATATATTTTCAGGAATATATTTTGTAAAATCAAATGTTTGCACAGAACTAAATTAAGCTCAAAATTAATTCCAGTCTTATTTGTTGCACAATTTCAACGGTAAAATAAAATAAAATAAATAAAAAATCATATCATTGAACCCACGTGTGATGACATGTTGACACAATTGACTTTTGGCTTAGCTTTGTTGATCTTTATTGACATAAAAAGGTTATATTTGTTGCAGGATAATGGAGTTGTTTATTTCATATGTTGAATTACATTTACATTTTATATATTCATGTGATTTTACCACACTGCATTATATATTTATAAATATTGTAACTGTATAATACAGTTTGCTTTCATACTCTGTATTTTTAACCTTTTAGCCTGGGTGTTCAGACAGATACCCAGAATTCCTGGGTACCCTTTCTGTCAGTAATGGGGAAAAAGCAAGCTTCACCAAGTAAAAATTGTATAAAATGTTTATAAGTTGTCCTCACTTTTTACAAACTAATCCATTTCATGTTCGGAAACCATTTTGTCCTTCATTAAAACTGTGCACGATTGAATAAACTTAATTTTTATTAACTTAATTTTTATTAGAATTAAAGATTTTATTTTTAAAAAAAAAGCTTTTGGTATGGATTTTTCCAGAAGACCATTACTGCTCAGCACTCAATTTTGTCCCTGCAGTATCTCTCTGTGTGCACACACAACACAATATATTCTGATGTGTTCATGTTCTGTAATAAGAAAGAAAGAAAATATATTTTTCAGCATTTGTTGTACAAAATTATTGTTCAGCCTGGCTGGGTACCTGTATAAATGTACAATAGGTACCATAAGTGCATGTGCTTTATATTGGCATGTCTATTGTAAAACTATACAGTACTTCATCATAGGTGTCCTTTAATATTATATAGAATGTGGTTCAAGTATTATTACTTTTGAACATGGGCATTAATTGGCATGCAGCATATGAAAATTATGTGAATGTCATACATTTTTGTTTTTAACCCTACCACAGGTTACTTACATGGAATTCCCTCATTTCCTTCACACTGAAAAATGTTCAAAGAATCACCAGAAAAATTATTTAGGACAGCGCAAGCATAATGAAATACTGGAGTGAATAGGAGTGTTTTCTTGCAAAAAATATTGCAGTTGTTGAATCAAGTCTTTTAAAAATTATAGATGGAGTTTTGCAAAATACAGAAGATTGATTGTCCTATCTTGCAGGTCATCCATAACTGGTGAAAGTGAATTTAAGTGTTACTTCTTAAAAGTATATAATAAAATTATTTGGGGGGCTGTTAACATTAACAAAACATGTGTAAACTATGAAAAAAGCATCTTCTTGAAATGAACCCTTTAAGATCACAAATATGTGATTAAAATGTTCTTAATTGAACATTCTAATGCTGATGTACGAATCACTACCAATAATTGAAAGCAATGGAGTTCTAGAACACTGCCTTAGAATTTTGTGAAGACATTCCAAAAAACCTACTCTTCAAAGGGTTAATTATAAAAAAATTTGGATAGTGCCTTTCATAAGGCTGTAACTTGGGGTTGAAGTTTTGGAACTCTGTTTTAATTTGTGTAAAAATGAATAAATTAATAAATAATTAAATAATAATAATAATAGTAATATAAATACAATGTAAAACTTTTTTTGAATAGGCATCCTTGATATGATTTTACTTGTCTATACCTGTTTTTGTCCTGTCCAATCAGGAAAAGGAAAAGAGGTGGTTACCAAGGACATCAGTGACTGTGTGGAGTTTCAGATGTCCCCCGTGTCTTACGTTCTCCAAAAAAAATAGGGTTCCTAAAGGCTCCTCTGTGTCCTCACAGGGAAATCCTGGTTCTAGCACTCTTTGTCAGACAAAAAAAAAAAAGGTTCAATCTGGGTCCAATCTCTCACACTTTTCACATAACAGGGTGCCTTAGAGAACTAAAATGGGGTTCTCCCATTGAGACGAGCCAAAGAACCCCTTTTTTTCTGAGAGTGTGCCCAGAGAAGGTGTCGAAAAGGGTCGTCATAATGACCGGAGGCAGGTGAGAAGTTAGGACGGCTGGGTGGCAGTGTAGTATAATGGGCAAGGGCCTGGGCTTGTAACCTAAAGGTTTTAGGTTCAATTCTCGGATAGGACACTGCTGTTGTACCCGTGAACACAGTACTTAACCTGCATTGCTTCGGTATATATCCAGCTGTATCCATACGTTTTCAAGAGCAGCATTACCCAGGGGTTGAGCATACATGACTGTTTACCTCTTTAACCTTATCCATACCAGATACTCTCCTTCAAGAACAGTGTTATCTATTTCTGTGCGATTAGCAATGGAATACTTGTACATTATGGATATTCAGGGATCAATTGCCAGGACCAGTATTCAAGATATTGCATATACAGAAAATCCAAATTATGTTCTTTTAGAATTGGACACGTGGTTTGAATAATTTCTTATTTTTATTGGCTCCTTATCTTTTCCACACAAAAAAATTGCATTGGTTTGTGTTAAGAAATAATGTTCCTATGTCATAACAGTCCCTAGTGCCTGTGTTATACAGTAGTTTGTCTCACTTCAACCATTACCTGTGAATAGTGCATTACATCTGCGTGTTACAAACTTATGCATCCACAAATTTAGACTCTTATGCAATTTGAACACATACCAATGGAACTGTGAATTGTACCTCTATCGTGCCAGCTATTTACCATCAATCACAGTTGAACACTGGTGAAACAAATTAATCCCGGTGTTTACTTTTGTTCTGGGTTTCAGAATGGCAGATTTCTTTAAAAAAACGAGACGCCAATTGCCGCAAAGTATAGGCTTCCTCAACATTCTAGAAGAACATTCCGTCGGTTCGTGTTGGTGCAGCCTACACTGGCATCTGTGGAAACAAGAAGCAACACAGAGCCGATGAAATTCATTTACGTGTGGTTGATCTTAATTAAATCAATTAAGCACGTTCCTTTCCAAAAAGCAGACAAAGACGGAATAATGATACCTGGAATATCCCAAAAGTGTGACGCTAATGGTATTTCTTACATTTTTTTTTTTTTTTTGGGACAAGTTAAGCAGCACTCAGAGAGTTAATAACCCGGAATCCCTGCGGTCATTTAACGTGGCGCGAGCCGTGCCAGAGCGGGGTTTTTTTTTTGGCGAGAAGCGAAGCGGGGATTAACGTGGTCGATGACGCTGTAGCCACCGACCTCCCATCAGTTATTATTAATGCGCAATAAAGGGTTGCGTCTATGCGGCTTCCCTCAGACACTCCGCTATTATTGACAGCGTTAATATTTAATCTGGGCCGCGGCATAGAGGAGCTTATTAACATTTTTTTTCGCTGTTGGGTCTAAAATATGCAAAAAGCAATGGCACAGAAATATATTTATTAACACATTTTGCCAAACGTACGTGAAATACAATAGCCTGCCTGCATTGAAATGCTCATAGAAACACAGACTTCACAAAGTTTTAGGCACTTGTGGAGACAGGTGTAGCCTGTGGCCGAGACAGACAATAGCCAAAGTTAATGACACGGGTCACGCTCGGCATGTACGTTCCTAACCAAGACAAATATGATTGAAAAAATCAACGTGAAACTTCACACGTGGTAGTATTTCTTTTGAGTATCAACAGCAACAGTGTTTTTGGTGTGTTTGTAAATGTAATGTGTTTATAAATTCAGAATTCACCAAAAGTGTGCTCTGTGAGTATAGGCGATTCTTGACTGGGAAATTATTAATTGCTATTTTATGTTTATTAGGAAAAAAAAGAACGCCGAAAACAAAGTAGAATATACACTTACCGTTCACCATCGAATAATCAGACTGGAAAGAACATGTAGGTTATGTTTTCAAAAATGTCGTTTGATAATGCGTTTTAAAAAATGGCTGAATCTGAGAAGACATGACGAAAGTCTCAGATACTCGGCTCCCTGTCGGCCTATACAGCACTGAACTCCTGCGTGCCTATACAGATAAACTGGATAGCGAGTATTCGAGGGAATCTGTTGACATTTCACTTAATGTCACACCTTTAAAAAAAAAAAAACCGCTATAAAAATTAAAAGGTTGCCGGATTTATGTTCTGCTTTGACATTTGAACAACAAGGCTTAAAAAAAAATAATAAAGACAGACAAAAGATGGAGCTTTTAAAATCTTTGCTGAGGTCCTCTTTTGGGCCTACAATATACTCTAAATGTACATCCCCATAGGTTTGCAGATTGCGAGGGCAAGGTATTTAGAAATTAAATGTAAAGTTGCAAATAACTGTTGGTGGCAGGTTCTATTTGAATCGAGGTTAGGGTAGTTCACTTTTTACAATAAACATAGCGGGGGAGATAATTTGGCTTCACAAATGGTCTTGTCTTTGCCAACGAGTGGAGTTGATCATGCATGTCTGACTGAAATGCATTTTTACAAAAATGGGTTGAGCCACCATACAAAACGTTCTAAACAAACTTTTGGGACAAATTGATGTAAAGGTGCAATCAATTTAACCGCGTTTGCTGGGGCACATTTTAGAGTTGAATAGCCTAACTGAGTCGACCGTCACACTATTTCTATTCGTGCCACTTATAAAGTTCCATAGACTGCAAATGTGTATATATATAGGCCTGTGGAATATTGAACGTCTAAGCATAAAACATAAAGAAACGATGAATCATGCATTTTAATAAAGCGAGTTCCAGAGTTTCTTATTTGGACTTATCATACAAAATTGTACACAGCCCTAAAGTTTCTGTAGCCTACCGTGTTACAAAAACACAGATGTTCCAACTCAATATTAACCTTACTTTTCCCCAAATAATACTTGAAGACCTATAATGTGTATTAAATTGCATAGGACATCTAGGCCTATATAACTCGACGGCGTCACCAGGAAACACCAAGACAATAAATAAAATCACTAAATCAGAATGATTGGCGAGGGTTTGGACAAACGTATTTACATCAACTTTTTAAACATCAAGTTGGCAGATAATCAGATATAAAACACACTGTATACATTTCATTAGAACTGCTCGTATATTCATTTGTGTATGTAATGTCCAAATGGGCATTATCCTGAAATTACACTTCTGGGCACCTAAAGTTTTATTTCTATTTAATTTTGTTCACACTTTTTGATTTCCAATTCTGCGAACCCGTATGAATTAGCACCGAGAGAGGATGAAAGTTAACATCCATCAACATGGCGTCCAATAAGACTTGCTCGCTGCCCCGCTGTGGGGAAATGACAGATTCGCTGTTGGCTCCAGTAATTCATTTCCGATAGCAGTGGTTGTTTGGATCGATAGAAGGACATTAACCCAAGCAGACACCGCTGTTGCCCCGTTGGCACCGTATTCCACTTGGGCGTTAAAGAGGGCAACATTTTGGAAATTGGCTGGGATTTCGAAAAGTCCTTGGCAAATACGCACCTTATGAATGTGCCTGGAAATTCGCTTGTACCCACCAACGTTTATGGCTCTATGTCTGTCCAGCTAAGCAGTTGGTAAGCAGTGTGTGGTGTGTGTGTGTGTGTGTGTGCGCGCGCGCGCGCGCGTTTTTACGTGTCTGCGCGCGTGCGTGTGTATTGTGTGTGTGCGCGCGTGAGAGAGAGAGAGATCAATGGGAGGCAGCTGTCTCTCTGGAAGGACAGTCATGCCTAGGGATTCCAAGCTGAAACAGTTCACACCGGCGCGTGAAAACAAATTAGTGGAGAGTTATGCCTTTGTTTCTAACTCGTATCATAAGCACGAAAACAAGGGTATACACTGATTAACCGATAGTATTCATAGTTTATATTATCATTATCGTTAGTAGTAGGCCTAGTAGTAGCTAACAAGTGCCACCGTCATCACCTTTTTCTCATTATGGCTCGCAACATTTATCGCGATACTTAAAAATACCTTTTTAATTGTTTAAAAATGGGCAGAGGTTTAATATTCTGCCGCAAACCCCAAAATGCTTCTTTTTTCCTCTCTGAATTAGCCTGTTCATGAAAGAAATTAGATTTTTAATTAAAATCAATCAAATCCAGGAAAGCCAAAAAAGCAGTGACTCCCAGTGATTCTCTGTGCTAGCCTAGTCTATGCAGAGGTGCGTGTGATTTGATGAGTGATTGTATTATTCGTTCAAATAAAGGCAGAGTCTTTTAGATTTAATTACATTACATTTATTTGGCAGCTACAACTGCAGAAAACAGGTCCGATACGAAACAATTCTCATAAATTATCAGTTATCCCTAGTCATGAACATCAAGTCTGGTTCACGCAGTAGGAGTCGACTAAGTAAAGTTACGGCAAGTCAAACTAGAAGCGAAGCATGATTACAATAGATGATAAAGAGCTACAACATCAAGATGATAGTACAAGTGCAAAAAAAGAAAAAAAAAAACAACATTCGCCTGTCCCATCTTACGAATTTTATTTTATTTATTTATTTACTTTTTGGCTCTCAATACCATTGCCCATGTATCTGCCCGAACTAGTGAAAAATAACATTGCATTGTCATCACATAGCAGGCGCCATATTTAGAGCGGGGAACAGAAGTGGAGTGCATCAGAATAATGCATAAACACTCTCAATTTTACTGGATCCCATCCTTTAGAAAACTGCATTGGCTCAGTTTAACTATAGTCTTTCTCTTCAGAAGCTGCGAGACCTGCAAACTCCGTATTGGGGAAACTCTCCGATTTTTTTTAAGGACTAGGCCTTGACATCCTTTTGACTTCCTATCCGTCTTAACAAATGTATTGAACACAACATATGAAGCAGGTAATTTGATATTTGTTTTAAATATCTGTGGGAACACAGGATTGCTCCAAACCCTTGTGCGCTCGTGACCCACCGGCTCCTGTACGTTCTCCCGCTGCATTATCGATGAACCACCTGATCTATACATTCACTGACACTGATGAATTAGGATTGCTGACCCCAGGTGACGTCAGGGGGCAGCACAACCACAGGTCAGAAAACAGAATGAAGGAGAAGTTTAGACGGTGGGGAGAACAGGTAGGCTACCTGGGACTAGCGTACGCACCTACATTTGCAGTGTTAATTCAACTCTGTTAATTCATCTCTTAATAGATAACATTTGGTTCTATATCCCAGAGTGCTTATCTGTATTTATCAATGTTATCTTAAAGAGTTGATTTAACACTGTAAGAGTTGAATTAACACGGGAAATTTTACTGTGTAGGCCCTACTCCTTTGCACTACCTGTATATTTAAAAATCGTTCATTTATATAAAATCTGCGTGTTTTCACGTGATAGCCAGCGATTGAACCAGGCACCAACATATGCCTGCAATTTAAACTTTAATACGTTAAACTTTAAAGTCATTTAATATTATTAAGAGTGAAAGTAGTAAATCGTACTTCGTATAGAAACAGCAGGCCTAGGAGGTGTTTTTCCACTACCATCTATTTATCACTGTAAGAGATGTGCCTGTGCTAATACTTGAATTGTTGTTTGCGTTTCGCTTGGACCTTAACACAAAAACATACTGGACGAGACGTTATTAATATGATATCAGCAAATATATTTATTCTCTTTCTCGTTTGTTAATTCCATGCTTATATTCTATTGGTTTGTAATTCAGAACATCTTCTGACAAACTCCCTGAATGCACAAAGATGAATATGCGACGATGCTTGAAAATGTTGCCGAAATAAGGGCATTGCCGAGTAAGTTATTTGCTCACATATTTTTTTTATTGTTTCTTAGAGTTTTTCCTGTGTGTATTCTTCCTCGCTGATATGTTCAACGGCCTGAGTACTAATACGACAAAGCGTAAAGCCTAATTCTCAATGTAGCCTATTTATGGGAAATTACCACGCGCTATTTGAGATTATTTTTCAATTAACCATGCGCATATGCATTTGACATTCTTCAATTTTATATAATGTTCTTTTTCGCAATCTATTATTGACGATAGGATACGTGGGCCAGTGTTTCAGTAAAAAATGTCTGCTTTCCGTACTGAATCAATTCAAAGACGTTAGCTGTTGGTATAGAAAGGCTTAAATCCAGCATTTTCATAACGGAGAAAATATATTAACTGATATTGTAAGCCCATGTATTAGCAAATAAAACGCCTGGCAATAGGTGATATTTATATTTAAAATGAATCTAGCATATTCCTACTTTTGAAACTTCCATGTATTAGGCCTATGTATTGCCAGTGTACCAGTTAGTCATAGTGGCTGGTTGTGTAACACACTCAGTGTAACACAATGTAAGCACAGTTTTGTGTTATTTTTATTCTTTGCTTTTTTATTTATTAAACTATTTATTTTTTGTCATGTGACTTAAGCCATTGAAGTCCTGCCCTTTGCAAAAGCAGTCGCGATGGCTTCCTGGAATTGCTTAGGTCTTAGGTCTACAGCGTACTGAGCATGGTGGAACTTACACCACTTACTCATAGGTGTAAGCTAAGGTTTAATCATTGATATGATGACGCAGACTATGAGGTTGCTGTTTTGTGTTCATTTTTTCCAAATCACGAACATGAATAAAAAAGACTATTGTAAGAATGGCCATAGGCTATACTATTTTTGGTTCTTTAGGGTAGGTTATTCAGAATCTCTTGGAAAGGCATTATCTACTAGGCTCAGCCTATTGTGCGAACGTATTAAACAAGGGACACGTGGAAGAGGCCACTGCACAGCAGATTACGTTGAGGCTTCTCGAATAATTTCAGTTTAAGGGTAGACATTTGAGCGGTAGCTGTTCCACCTTGAAGGGCTCTGACCTGGACGTAATCAACATGTCTCCTTAACTCTGATTTTTAATCAGATGCTGCGTAATGTTCTTCCCAAAAGAAATTTGGTGAGTGACGATGAATGAACTCGCTGTACTTATGGAAAAACAAAACACTTGCATTCAGTTGAGAGTCACTGGCAGAGGAGGGTTGTCTATTATTTGATTATTTAATATGTTTAATATTAGGATACGGCGAGGGGAATTAAATGTTGACACTACGTCAAAACAAACGAAAAAAACACGAACTGATGATGGTAAAATAACTCTTGACAATACATGCAGCATGACATAAAATATATTTCCATCGTCTCTGGCAAGTAAATTACTTATTAACTGTGAGGATTCATGTTGATATTCAGGCGCCAGGTTAAGGTTTTATCAGGGAAACCCTCTTGCAGCGCGTCACTAATCCAAGACGATTTCTAGACATATAGTAAACTTAAAATGCTCAGCGACCATGGATTGTGTTCAAAGCACTACTTTACAATCGCTGTTATATCTTATCTGTTTTAGCTGTTACCAAATTGTGTATTTTAAAATTGATTATGAAGGAAAACACGACTGTTATCTGTTTTCAAAGTAATCGCACTCAGTGCGTGTTCAGTCGATCGCGCAGTCGTGCGGATAGAGTAGGCTACCTAGACAGGACGGGTTTCTGCCCTGTCTGTCTGCGCGGTCTGTGTGCTTTCAGGACCAGAATACAGTGCGCGCATACATGCGCACGCACAGTCACATATTAAGCACACTCGCGCGCGCGCAAACATACACACTGACAGCAGCCTGCTGCTAAGGCTTCTGTGGGAGCGCTGGTCTATTGCGAATGAGGTACAAGCGCGTACTGCCACCGAGATCATACGAGCGTACGTTGGTTTGAGGCGCAGTTCTCTCTCGGACGAAGTGAAACATCTCGTGAAATCATGCTGGATTGACTGCGGAGGAGCTATTACAATCAATGGCTTGGCTTTGAACTCGTTTGAAATTTATCGGTCGGAAAGGAGAAAGGAGGAGTGCGTGTGTGTGTCTGAGAGAGAGAGAGAGAGAGAGAGAGAGAGGGAGAGAGGGAGCGAGAGAGAGGGAGAGAGAGAAAGCGCGAGAGAGAGAGAGGAGGGAGGGAGGTGGAAATAAAGATTCTTTCAACGATGGAACTTACAATGGAAAACATTGGGAATCTACACGGCGTATCTCACTCTCATCAAACGGGCGACTTGATGAGCTCTCCTCACGGACGGCAGCCCTCGACATCGCATCGGAACTTGGTGTCGCACGGACGGTCAGCGATGGTGTCCAGCATGGCTTCGATTCTGGAAGGGGCCGGGGAGTACCGGACAGATCACACGTTGTCCGGTCCCCTTCACCCCGCGATGACCATGTCGTGCGACTCCGGAATGAGCCTGAGCAGCACCTACACCACGCTGACACCGCTGCAGCACCTGCCCCCCATCTCCACCGTCTCGGATAAGTTTCACCACCATCCCCACTCGCATCCGCACCACCACCCAGCACATCAGCGCCTCACCGCCGGCAACGTCAGCGGAAGCTTTACGCTCATGCGGGACGACAGGAGTCTAGCCTCAATGAGCAATCTGTACGGCCACTACCCGAAAGACATGTCCGGCATGGGTCAGCCACTGTCGCCGCTGTCCAACGGCCTTGGCTCTTTGCACAACTCTCAGCAAACTCTCTCCGCGTACGGCCCCGGCACCCATCTCTCAAATGACAAGATGCTCAGCCCCGGGGGCTTCGAGTCCCACGCAGCCATGCTGTCCCGGAGCGAGGAGCACTTGGCGCGGGGTTTAGGGGGTCACGGGGCCGGCATGATGTCAACTCTGAACGGCATGCACCACCACGGCCACCCGCACTCTCAGGCCAACGGGTCCATGCTTTCTGAGAGGGACCGGCAGACCGCGGGGGGCGGGCAGGGCGGCGGGTCGGGGCAGGTGGAAGAGATCAACACCAAGGAGGTGGCGCAGCGGATAACGGCGGAGCTCAAACGCTACAGCATCCCTCAGGCCATCTTCGCCCAGCGGATCTTGTGTCGTTCCCAGGGTACCCTGTCTGACCTGCTGCGTAACCCCAAACCGTGGAGTAAACTCAAGTCCGGCAGGGAGACCTTCCGACGGATGTGGAAGTGGCTGCAAGAGCCGGAGTTTCAGCGCATGTCAGCTCTCAGACTAGCGGGTGAGTGCGAGGAGAGATGCTCTGAACTTGCTTCCGAGGCAAAAAAGAAAGTATAGGGAGAATCGGCGTAAATAACTGAAATAAACAATGTTTTTACCCGGAGACACTCAGGGAGTGACCTGGTGGTCTACCGTAAACTAGAGAGTTTACTTAAAAAGTTTCATTTTACATTTTCACGGTTGGTCAGTCACAATCATCGTTTCTGTATCTCAACCCCCCCCACCCCCCCCCCCCCCCCCCCACCCCTTGGAGAACTGCATTGCACCGCGGTCATGCAATGGTTAAAATATTGTACTGTGGGCAATATGCTATCAATCCACATTTCACGAGCGTGTCGGTTGCAGTTCGCGCGGAGGCAAAGGCGAAACAAAGGAACTGCAGGAGCTTCTTTGTTTGGGAGAGAATATGAGATACATAAAATGTGCATGGCAGGGAGGGGAAAGCAACTTGAAATTTGATGCCATTTCACGTACGAGTATTTATAAACAATTTACCGCTTCTTTTAAAATCACAATAAGCAGTGCCATTACACGTTACGCAATCGTTAAAAAAAAGCCTCGTAGTTATCAACGATTTTCTGTCAAAGGCGCCTGCACAGACCTTGTCTGCTGGTGGCTGGGAGAATCGGTGTGCGTTTTGCAATCTTGATTCTAAAGGTCATATTTGTATTTCAAGCATGTCCCCTCTTTTTCTCGTGGGCCCCAGCATCTCCTGTCTTCGTGGCGAGGCGCAAACAATCTGAACCTGAGCCGCCAGCCCTAGGAGTTAGGTCAGGGGCGCGTGACCTTCCGTTGATCGATACTTCAGTGTCCAGCGTCCCTTTTTAAAGTAGCGTATACTGATCAATGATCGATTCGGATCTGAAAGCCAGTTTAACACACTCTGTGGCTTTTGTCCTTCATTTTACCCACTGTATAAACCGTAAGTTTTGTGTCATCCACGCGCGCACAATCAGTATTGCGCATGACTTAAATATGTTTTAAACAATTAATGAATTGTATAAACTGACTAACTGAGAAGCCACGTGCATTCAACCTATTTGTAATTATCCATAATGATATTGCATGCATAATGATTTCAGCCCCGGAATAGTTTTATAACAAAACGTTCAGTGTTGATAATCAGTGTTTAAAATGTTCAGGTTTACAGGTGTATACCATGAGTTATGCCTGCTAACGTTTTGAACATTAAAAAAGTTTGTTGGTTTCAGAATTTCACTAAATTCCCATAGGCCAGAGCCAACAACATCAACAGACTAAACTCCCCAACACAAATCCATTCCCAGAAAAGATATTTCTTAAACAATCGATTTTTAACATAGCATCTATAGATTTATGTGCGAAAAACCGGGAAATCCATATATGTTAAAGATCAAAATAATTGAGTATCAAATTGACTATTAAAAATTGATTTACACCCGGTGTTACCCACTGGATGCTACATGAGTGGCTGATGTGTTGCATATTGTGGGCCTATACTGTGGACTATTGTTTTTCGTGGTATGACATTTTTAAAAGCAGGTATTTAGTTATTCTCTGGCTACAGAGTCGTTTACGAAAGCATTTATATTGAGGGCAGTGCAGTATCTAATTGAACAGTACCCGTTGTAAAACTATTAACATAACCTGAAAACTTCATAGGACTAGCTGCAATGCACGAATTTGAAACTCGATATTTGTAAAACACACATTGATGTATGTTGACAATGTATGTTGCCATTGCCTGTGATCAGTATCATAAATTGTAACTTTAAATTGAAATACGTCATGGAATATTTTAATGGTGAGCATGCAAGCGAGTAGGCTAATGAGTCAAATTGCAGATAATGCTATCATCTGTTCAAAACTGATCTCGTGCAATGTATTGCTCGACCCCGGACACGAGTTAAGAGTATTAATTAATGTCTGTGAAACATTCGACGAAAAACAAACAGATGGGTAGAGATTACAGAAAATTTGCGAAATATTCACAAAGAATTGGAGTTAAGCTGGTGCTGGGGAAGGGGGGGGGGGTGCCTATGGGAATCAATGACACTTTCGGTGTATTTTCTGCGATGGCCTTCTCCCTTCTTCGACCACTCAGCTCTGCTCACTGCAAAACTACGTCACACATTATTTCTATATGCCGTATTTCAGCGGACGGTTCAATTAACCAGGTATAGTGGCATATTTTAGTTCCAGTCAATGCTCTATTGAAAAGCACTTAATGGAATGTAAATTGTTCCTTTGCGCATTTACAGGGGTTCTGGTAAATAAAGATTTAAACACTCCACAATTGTCTCTTTAAGTACCGTTGCTGTTAAACCTAATTGGGCTGCAGGCTTTTATATCTTGGTCACCACAATAAAAAGCATCTAGCCGTTGGTTCTTCATCAGTATACAGTAAGGCGAGAGGCATGTATGCGGGCACATGCCTGGCATGGTCTTAACTGTATGTATGTATGTATGTATGTATGTATGTATGTATGTATGTGTGTATGTGTGTAAGAATGTCTGTATGTACGTATCTCTCTCTTTGTGTGTGTATAATTGTGTGCTTAGGCACACATTAAATTCGCTAATAAAATTACATATTTGTGTTTTAGTTTGACATATAGATTATACTTTGCATTTGTAAAATAATAAATAATAATAAATTATTATTATTATTATTATTAAAGTATTATTATTAGATTATTGTTAGTTGTTAGAAGTAGTATTAGTAGTAGCAGTAGTAGGCTTAGTAGTAGTAGGCCTAGTATTTATTGTTATCGCTTATTACCATGAGCATAATGGGAAAACAAATGAAGTTCCTTTATTTCGTAGTTTTTTTGGGGGGTCGGTAAATATAATTGTCTCGTCGGCCTTGTCGACTGTGCAGAAAAGGTTCGAACTGGTGACTCGGTGCCGGCGTGTGAGTAGCCCTTGTGCTGTCAGCGATTCCATACAAAATGCATTTGGACAAAATGACAAATGAATATGGTATGCAGATGGTCGGGGCTACATTTTACTTATTGCATTTAAATTTGCTATTATCCCCGAGCGCATGTGGGTTAGAAGAAGGCGATGGGGGTTGCGTTTCAAAGGGGGTAGGCTGTCCATACTTGCATGGCTACCTCAATCAATAAATTCAAATTACTATTCCGAATTCATCACAGTCAAAAAAAAATCAATTCCTTTGCCTGCCTAGGCTAATGTATGAATGGCAGTGTCGGAGTAACAGCAGAAAAAAAAATCCACAGGTAAGGTGTGTGTGTGTATGCGTGCGTGTGTGTGTGCTTGCAGGCGTGCGTGTGTGCGCGCGCCGGCGCGTAAGAGCGCGTTCTGTGGGTGGAGAGTGGATTAATCACCTGTGCTGAACGAATCCATTGTTCGTGCAGATGTGACGGAATGGGTCCGCGTGGAACAGCAGGCGAAAGTGGTAGTGCTAACCGCCCTGACAACCGTGTAAATAGAAATTTAAGAGGTCTCTGGGTCGGGTCACGTGCGTCGCTTTGGTCGGTTAATGTTGCTTTTAACAAGATTATCAGGAGCGAAGTTAATCACACTTGTATTCACACTTCTGGTGCGGTTTTGGGAAGAAGCGAGATGGAATTCTGGACCGCCTGGTGACAGAATAACAGGTTACTTTAACAACTAATTAAAGGACTTTGACCGCAAGTGGCCCTATATGGTTGCAGTAACCGTGAATAATAGGGTTCTGCTATTTACCGTCAAAACAAAATAACAAATTGGAGTTGCGTTAGAATCACTATTAGCATTGACGTCAGTTTAAATGAACACGTGAGTAGTGTCGGCAATATTCTTTTCTTACAATCAAAACATTACAAAATAATGGCGTGATGCAATTTGATGGTATTGAAACTCTACCGTTGGTTCAATCGTGTAAACAAAGACGATTTATTTATCAATGAACGTAATTGTTGACAGTTCTGTGGGCGGCTGGGCATGGTCCGAATCGATGTAAACCTACGGGGTAAGCCTGCAGCCTGTCGCCGAACCACAGCTGCAGGGGGGCTCTCATCAAAGTTGAAAAACAGTATTAGCAGGGACAGTGGCGATGGCGCACGCCCACGCGATACAAAGGTAAAATATATACAGAAGGATGACACTGAAGGTGCGTTGTAGACGGCAAAACAGCACTGTAAACAGTCAACAAGACACGGGCCAAAAAGGGATGCCGGCATGCCGAGAGAAACGTTTAAAGATTGCATTAACGATGAAAAACCATTCGTCTCTGCATCTGTGTTGAATTCCACACTCCATCTCAATGTATTTGGTCGGGTCAATAACGTAGTGATCGATAAGGATAGCCAGTGCGTCTATCAATTATTCCGCCTCAGCACTCTCTCCCATAGGACTCTCACTGAAAGGGGGGTGGTGGTAGAGAGAGAGAGAGAGAGAGAGAGAGAGAGAGATTGGAGGGGGGGGGGGGGGGGGTATTCTGGGTGACCATAACGAGAAAATAATGGTAGACTGGAAAACCAGAAAAAACCCTTCTCTCTCGGCTGAGATTGTGTTACCTCTGTAGGAGACTGTACGGCAGAATCACTCACAATATGTCCTCCGAGGATTCGGTTATACAATCAGCCAGGATCTGTGTAAACATACCTCCTCCAACGCTTTGTTTCAGACACATGCTCGAATGAACAGAGGAGGGCAATTGAGAGAAGACGTTATTACCCTCTCCCGGAGGGTTATACATTTGACTCAGTAGGCCTACGCTTGTCCGTCTGTCTGCCTGCATCGATGGACCGCCGTTTTGCGGCTCGAGGTAGACGTTGCATCAACGGTTTGCATTCCTGACTGCACTTGTTGGAATCTCCAATGAAAATCTCATGTCCTAAATAGGCAAAAAAACAAAACAAAAAAACGCACATAATCTTTGCGCGGGCGTGTGCAATCTGCCCACCGATACAAACAATAACCTACGCACACGCATTTGTAGTTGTCTACGAAAATGCCACGATTTACAAACAAGATCTCACTGTTTTTCCAATAGTGGTACGTAGCCTATGTACATAATCGACCATTAGCCTATATAGTATGCTACAGAACGCAGAATGCAAAATGCGGGATAAATAGGTGATATTTTAGTGTTTTAAATGTAAAATGTATAAAGAACTAGCCTACGTCCATTAACAATAATAGAACTAGCCTGCATCTTTTCTTATTAATTACCAAGCACTTTATTAAAAGGAAGTAAACGAGAACAAATGAGGTGGAAATGTCAGCTGTGACAAATGTATATTCGTGAAGTTCCATTGTTCCCACATTTGAACACAAATATCTGCTCACGAGAGGAATTTGTACAGAGGCATGGCCTTTTTCAGATTTGCCTTTCGTTTGCCGCCCCCCCCCCCCCCCCCCCCCCCCCCCCCCCCAAACACACACACGCACACACACTCTCTCTCTCTCTCGCTCTCCCGCTCTCCCCCTTATTTCTGTTTGGAGAGCCTGGAACCGTGGAAGCATCACCCCACCCCCTCCCAATCCAATTCCCCTCTGGCCTCACGGACCATCATGCATCGCGGTGCTCCATCCTGGTGGATTTGCTTGGCTCAGTAAATAGGAGATCGATATCAGCCGAACCTCGATGGACCTCCACCCCCACCTACCCCCCAAACACAAATACATCACAAAGCAAGTGCATATTAGTCATGTAATGATATTTCTTGTTCTGGTACCACCAGATTTTAGTATCCGCCTAACGACTATGCACACTGTCTATGCACAAAGTATAGACTTTGACGCTTTTGATAGCCGGTACGCTATGAAACGACATAGGTTGTCTGATTTAACAAAAATGTAATTTGTATTTTTCGAAAACAAATAAACGGCTTTTTGCGGATATATTTCTGTAGCATCACCGCAGTTCGCTGCGGTTCGCTGGGGTCACTCACCAAACATGCAGTTAACCGGGTCTTGATCTCTCGAACTCAAGGCTATTTGCCATTTCCTGAACAGGAACATTTGAAGAAAGTTCTTCCAGTGTTATATATATATATATATATATATAATGTTGCTCACTTCACACACCTTATGTGATAACATTGAAAATGTCGCTTTCGGAAGCTGTGAAGTACCATACGTTTGAACGAATGCCATAGGGGATGTGTGAGGTGCGGAGGTCAAAGTGTAAGACAGAACGGGGTTGCTAACTAACGCTTTTGGTGTCAGACACGCTCATGGGACTGTCTCACGCTGTCACGCTACCCAGACACATCTCACGGCAAATGGAGAGACCCCAGTTGGAAACCCTGCAGAAGTGCGTTTACCAGGGCGACACTCTGTCTGGAATATGGCGGCTTCCTCAACGCCTCATGATACCCAGGGTTATTTTTTTTTTAAGCTAGTTTTCCCCGCTAACAGCGCACACAATTCGACTCATCAACAGCCCGAACGTCTTAAGCATTAACGGCGTCCTCGCCTCTTAATTGTTGGAGAAATAATGCGAGCAAATGTGACTGAGATAATCATCGTTGCCACTGGAGTCAGTCGCGCTATTCCACAGACAAAACACTCCAGACAGCCAGACAGTTCAGAATCCACGAGACCTGGCGTTTTCAGGACTGGAAGGTAGAGGCAGGCCAGCAGTATGATCGATACCCACTTTAATAATTGATAGGCGAGTGGCGAAGACGGGGAGGGGGAGAACTGTGTGGCTGCGGTTACACAGTCGCTCTTCGGTAAGCAAAGCTTAAAGCAAAGCGCGCGGTAAATACTGATATAAACAACATTAACATCGACGAACTCCCAACAAGTGTGTGTGTGTGACTGGTGAATTGAAGAAGGCGCTTCATCCTCGGGATTCTAAAGAAATGCTGTATCCCATTCGGCTATTTCATTTAATTTCAGTTACAAGTACAATGTGTCAGTTCTACGTAAATGTCCGCGTGCAATCTAAAAGTCGAGCTCGCATTTGAGGTTTGAAGGTTGCAGTAATGGAATCAAACGAACTGCGCTCACGTGTCACGCCACGCAGTAGCGTCTCGTCTCTCTGCCACCCGCATGTATGTGTGCGCGCGCGCGCGCGCGTGTGCGTGTGATTGGGATATAGAGTGTCTGCGCTATACATTGTTAAGGTTGATCTGACTCCCTCTGAATCGGTATCGATTTCCATTCCCTGGTCTCTCCTTTCCATCGGTGCAGCGGGAACAACATAAAGCAGACTAGCCTCCCCCAACACACACAGCCCCCTCCCCGCTCTCCCCCCACTGCAACAACACCACCTTTCCCATCAACAGCTCACCCTTCACCACGTACAGCTGACTAACACGCATGCCTACATTCGTTGTGTGTCGACAAAGACAGCAAATGACCAATCACACTTAAGCGTTCTATAGACCACGCCAATTTTTGATCAGGCAATTTAAACGCGTTTGTTCAGTCAGGACAGTACAGGGCAGCTTGTAGCTACTAGTCAGACACACTTACAGCAACTGATGCATGTACAATTTTCATATGCAACAGCTCATTACAGACAGTAGTTTAAGTGTGCAAACATGGAATGCGAGGTTATGTGGTGAGATGGTGTTGATTCTTTAAACTATCATCTGCAGAATGCGAAAATAGTTAAAGAATTGTGGGATGAACGTCAGAACATCGAATGCGGTGAAAATTTATGCGCACTTTAAGTGTGTGTGTGTGTGTGGGGGGGGGAGGGGGGTTCATTGCAAGAGGATCGATTTAATCAGGACAATTTTCCCACAGCTTTGCACCAAAGCCAGAACTAGGTATAATATGAACTGGGTGTAGTAATATGAACTCATTCTAGCTGTAATGTACAGACTATTGTATAGCTTAAGCTATGTTTTCGTAGCCTTTCTGTAGTCTGCAACTCGTGATTTAATATCATGTACAAGCCAGATGATTCAGCGGAGCAATTTAGCATCAATTTAATAGAAACAAAGCTAAAATGACACAGGCTCTATCAACACTCATAAAAGTGTAGGTTAGGCGCAATTATGTGTCCAGCATTTGTCTCGCGTTTCTATTTTAGACTTAATTCATGGCTCTGTGCAGTATTCCGTGGCCCTTCCTTCAAAACCAGATCAATAGAAGGAACGACCTTACAGTCAAATTGCCTGGAGACTCCTCGCTGGACGCACAATCTGCATCAACGGATTGACTGTGATTTACCTCCGCAGTTTCAAGCATACTGCGATGCAAGAGGTGCA
Organism: Anguilla japonica; assembly: GCA_025169545.1. Classification (NCBI taxonomy): domain Eukaryota; kingdom Metazoa; phylum Chordata; class Actinopteri; order Anguilliformes; family Anguillidae; genus Anguilla; species Anguilla japonica. Next base: position 6,947,649 of record CM045886.1, read on the forward strand.
AATATGTTCAGTTCCATTATCACCGCTCGGATAATAGAACTGGTATTGTAGCCTATGGACAGACCTACAATGGACGTGAGAATCTGCCACCAGAAACCATCAACAGACGTTAAAATATGTAACATCAGGTGTGCGTATATGCACCAGATAAGCTTGCAGGTGCCTTCAATTCAGAAAACAGAACTAACTACATTATTAGTTGGGTGGCATGTAGGCTATAGCGTACACACTGGTAGAAATCTCATATTGTTGTGTTTGATTGAATGTGAGGCAGACAAAACAAGGCATACAAAACGTCATAAGCAACATACTGATTTTTCACCAGGTAAAAAAAAACTCCTAAATAATATATGCAAATGAAATGGCAAAACCATAAAACATAGAACAGAAGCGATATGAACAACTTTTCAGTGTGAGAGGTTATTTCTGTTTAAGCAAGGACAGGGTCGCTAAGTGTCCAGTGCGGATACCCCCCCCCCCCCCCCCCCCCCCCCCCCCCCCTCTCGTATGCACCGCAGGAAACCCCGATTCTCACTTGTGGACCCGGATTGTAAATCTTCGGATGTGGGCGCTGAAATGCATACTGTCTCCACTCTTTCGTCCTGGCCGCTTATCTGACATCCTGACAGGCCATAGTTTATTAAAAGTCCGATAATGGCTTGTTTATTGTCTAGTCCACGGCGGGTGGTGTAGCCCACGACTAACCTGAAGGCAACGGCAAAGGAGAGAATGGGCCTTCGCTTCGGTTTCTCTGAGACAAACAGGCGGAAGCTTTTAAACCAAGATTAGTTTTTTTTTCTTAAAATAAAAATCAATATAGATCCATAAATAATTACTGTAGATGAAAAACAAAAATATTTGTAATAGAGCCTACTAATGCTAAGCCTTCTTATAATAATAATAATAATAAATAATAATAATAATAATAATAATAATAATAATAATATAACAAAACAATAATAATACATATAATAATTATTATAATAATACGATTTCAGAACGTACTGGCTCCTATTAAAATTTTATAGGTGTGGCCATTTCAAATCAATAATTAAAGGTACTAACACTAAGCATGTTTGTTTCTGAACCTGATTAATTATAGAGTGCCCAAATATATGAACTCGGGAAATGTAGAGTGCTGATTCGCACAATCTGCACAGCAGTCGATTTGGACTGGACACAGTGTAAACAAACCAAGGGTTTGTTTCAGAGTTTCCCTATAACCTTAGCGCATTTTGTCCTTGAATTGAAGCACGCCCTGTCTAGCAGTTATTGTAGACACGTATTCACATAAACTGAACTCGTATTAAAGAAAAGCAAATAGGCCAACCACTTTGCACTTTCTCAATCTCAGAGTAAGATGTATTGTCAACGATGCGCACTATTGCCCCAATTGTTATTATACTATTTATTGTCTAATATTAGTAAACATTTATATAATAAAACTAATTCGGAAAATTATTTTAATTCGCCAATGAGAATATAGAGACGTTATCTTTTTGGTTAGAGCAGGGTTTTTTTAAAGAACATTAGCTACTACAAAAGTTAGCCAACTTATAAAAGTGATTACGAATCTCGCTGGAGAAGATATGAAAGTCGTTGTGGACAGTGAGAGAGTATATTTGTGAGGAAAGTTTTTTGGAAACGGAATTGAACAAATGTCAAAATGAAGCTATGTTTTTTTAAAGAATACTAAAACGCATAAACGTTAAAGAGTAAAACGAATTTATATTCTCAAAATGTATAATGAACGGGAAAAGTGGTGTGTGTTGACCCTACTTAATTTAAATGAAGTAAGCGTTAAAAATAATACTTTCGGTCAACGGATGGCAGACATAGATTGACCCTGACAAAAAATTAATTAATTAATAAATAAAATGTGGGCACCAACTGCCCCCCGTCCCCATCATCCAATGCCCAGTAATCTTTACCCGAAGCAACAACACGTTGACTCCACTCCGGATCGATAGGATCAAAACCACAGGAACACACTCCTAGCACCCACGGTTGAAACAGCTTTAGGCTACGTACGACACAGATCAGCAGATGCCCAATGTGACAGTGGAACGCTGTAGGCTAGTAAGTGTCCCGATGCAACAGATTAAGTATGGGTAACGAGCGGGGTTTTTTTTTTTTTTTTAAATAAAAAATAAACTTTTAAAGATAGTGGTTATTAAAGCTACTGTTGATGTACCATTTACGGAAGTAGGCATACTTAATATCTTAACCAGATGCGCTGGCTACACTATTACGTGTTATTTTGAAGTGGATAAATCTCAGTAGGCGTGTAATTTGGTAGCACGATAAAACAATATCGGTATATTTCATTCTTGTTACTGTAATTTATATAAAGAATAATTTATATTCTTTATATTTATCCCATACTATATATATATATATATATATATATATATATATATATATATATATATATATATATATATATGTTTATTTAGAAATGTTATCAAGAACGAACAATTAACTAATAAAAGTGACAATATGGAAATAGAAAGCCAACGAGAAAATACATTGAGACGTAGGTACATAAATCATATTATATAAATACTGATGAGATGTAGCTTAGGCTATATAAAATTAGTGCAATGGCATATTACTTATTTTTTAAACCAATTTACGGTAAGCTAATTTGTTTTTTAATGCCCTTAGACTGCTTCCTGCGTGAGAAACAGCAGTATAATTCCGTATATTCGCTTTAAATAACATGTCAAAGGGAAATTACGAATGACGAATCTGATCTGAGAACGTAACTATACAACAGTAATTATCTGAAATAATTTTATTTTGAATACCACTAGGGTGTAATGTAACGTATCCCTTAGACAACAACCACAACCAGGGGTGTAGCACAAAATTCTGGGCCCTATACATAAGCAGTCCCTGTGGGCCCCCTTCCCTGTTGATCCATGTCTCTCACGCATCATTCCAGGCTTTTCGAGGGCCCTCTCCCCATTCGGGCCCTGGGTAGTCAGTCCCACTCCCCCCCCCCCCCCCCCCCCCCCCCCCCCCCCCCCACTACGACACCTCTGACCACAACTGCAACAGCAACAACAACATCGACGACGACAACAACAAGAATTCAGTAATATTAATTTTCTAAAATGGGGCTGGATCTATAGGACTGTCGCCCCAAATAGCCTAGATGTTGCCAATTAATAATTTTCTGTCAAGTAACACGAAAAACTCTCAAAACTGTAAACTGTGCGCCTTTCGTGTACATTTGTATGCGTGGGTTACTGCGTCTAATCTCTGCCAAAAATGCAGGGAGAAGATGCTGATGTCATTATAGCGCCGTGAGAGGGGAGCATGGTGACTGGCATCATTATACCAGTCCGTTTACCTTATGTGTCTACAGGTTGTCACGAGGTTGTGAATATACGGTGTTTACCTGAGTGAATGTAGCCTGGAACTGGTACATTTGAAAGAAAACTGATACAAGCCACTTCTTTTTCCAAACTTTGCCGGCATTATGAATAGTTGTAAAATACACGATTTCACTTGCTTAAATAAATAAATAAACAAAAAATAAGTAAACAAACAAACAAACAGGATCTTCATTGAACTCCAGTACTATAGCCGAGTGTTCATCCCGTTCGCATTTCTCTCCACCCATGCAGTGGCCGCACCATATAAATTTGCCTCGCGGTTCAATAGATGTCACTAAAGTCCTTAACATGTAGGCTACTGGTTGTTAATAATAAACAGTCCAGGTCTCCAATTCCATTCAAGCAACGACATAACTGTTTTCACACCTTTGAAAGTGAACTGTGTTTCACTGTTTCACCGATCACCAGAAAATCCGTGTATTTTTTTTTTTCAATACGCCAGTTAATAATTTTAATAATATGAATTATGTTAATCTTGTAGTAGATTATAGCCTACAGTTTTCGTGCCTCCATCCCAACCTCTGCAAAACATTGCAGCGGTCCAGCCTCAGCGAATCGACCTTGGAGACGCATAGCAGTGCCTGCATACCTGATAAAAAATGCGCGCCGAAGCATAGATTTTTCCACAAGCGAAAATATGAAATATAGACGAAAAATAAAATAAAGGAGGAGGAGGGATGGTTGCAGGCCTAATTGTGGCAATATACTTGATATTATAGTCGGTGCGTTTTTTTTCTTTACAATCACACAAGATGGTAACTCCACATAATTTGAATTATAAATAAATTGTGAGATTTTGGAGCTTTTTTTCAAGTGACGGCATTCGTTCCAGAAGCAAGTGCAAAAAAAATATTAAATTATATTTACACGTTAGACCATGTGTATACATACTAACTGTATAGTTACAGTGACACAAGTAATATTTTAGAAACCCCCAAAAACAGAAATTCTCTTACAGAACAACAAAATGTTTTCTCCCTTACCAAACCAAGCCGTTGCTATTTTTACTTTCTCAGTCCAGGTCCAGAGATATTATTTGATGAAGGGTTAGAAGGCGGAATTGCCCAAAGGCTCGAATCTGTAAATGTATAGAGAGCATTTCCCTACCACGGGAGAGATTGTGCTAGCCACAATCCCTTCTTTATAAATTCACATACACACATACACACCACCCAACACCCCACACAGCTAATTTTCACTAATGCCTTGGTTCGCGAATGATTATATTGGTAAGTTGAGCAAACTGCAGAGAACGATATAATTAGCTTCTTGAGCTAGCTAGCTATCTAGGTTGTGGATTGACGTCAACAGCATCATCAGTCTAATTGACAGTGGATGCTGCTGGCCATGATGTTGAATGACAAGATTATTGTTGTTGTTGTTGTTATTATTATTATTAGGTTTAAACCCAAGTGAAGTAGACTACATTTAGCTTTCCATTTGTTATTTACTCTAGCTAATAAATGTAAAACACAGACACTGATGTTTATCCGTGTTCACACACTGTTTAACATCTGGGACGGCTTCACCTCTCCTTTTTTCTCCAGGATGATAAAGGCTACCTGCGAGCATATTTACAACTGTACCTCCTCGCCTTGCGTCTGATGGGCTCATTAACCTGCGTAACGTTTTGGGACGGTGTCTGACATACTGCCTGCCCGCTTCTCACCTGCAGTATGCCCCGGCCAGTGTGTGCATTTTAATATCGCCCCCATTCAGCCCATCGATTCCACTCAAACCGGTTGGCTGCTCGATGCTGTTGGTTATCGATTCCCGCCCCTGTTTCTCCCACTTCGACTCGAGGCAGCTCACACACCTCCGGCACGGCTGCTGAGGCAGCGTTCACACGCCCAAAATGCTGGCGCTATTTATTTAAAATAATTTATTCAAAGTATAAAATAAGTAGACATGTTCAGCTATTTCCAGCTATTTCGGCTGTTCCACGTTCAAAGGAATAATTTATTTAGGCTTTGTCAAAGGGTTTATTTTTGGATAATCACGTGAACACTGAAGCTGGGTTATTAGGATGATTCAAAAAAAAAAAAAAAAAAAAAAAAAACACCAGATGGGATCATAAATCATGTTCATTTTCTGAACTCATCTTCTCAGAATATAATACTAACGTATCAAACAATTATCTGCCTGAACTGCATTGTACCATCACACTGTATTGGATTAACTGACCTGAACAAATCTGCAAAATCACCGAACAGCCGCTGCCCAAAACCTGAAGTACCCCAGAATGTAGGGGCCTGCACATGCGCGGTGTGTATAACGTAATTTGATGCATTTTCTGTATGACGGTATTTCAGTTATTATAAATTATCATTGCCGCAGGTGCAGGCCTGTAGCGAAATTACAGTCTAGGATATGTTGGGGTTTGGGCATCTTTCGTCAAAATTAAGAACGTATGAAACACAACACTTTCATTAGCTTCCAAGTTGAAGCTGATAATAATGGTTGTTTTAAATCTTGGTAAATCATAGAGTATGATTCACTGGTATGACCCACGTACTACAATTTATTAAGTCTGAGACGTTGGTCATTCCAATACACTAGAGTGTGTATTCGTGAGATGTTTGGGTTTCGTTTCCTTAAATAATAATCAGATGAATTACCTTTTTAACTTTACAACTATCGTTACAACTGTTTTCTTGTGTGAATGGATGTCATTTAATTAGTTTATTTATTTATTTTTTTGTGAGTGGATTGTCTTTGTTATTGTGACGAGCATTTGAGAATTTAATACCTGCAACCGATTATTCAGACAATTCCCCTCACACAATTAAGTATTCTTCTGAGCGGAATAAAGAACACCTGTTGTTAAATGACGTAGCAGTTTGACTTCAAGTTTCAGTTTTCCAATCATTTGAAAAAAAAAAAAAATGAAATGCCAAATTGTTATCAATATTTGGAGTTTTATCAAATTTGGGAGTGTAGTGTTTTGATCTGGAATAACCTGATCTATTCTGTGTAGTCTTGTAGTGATGTTTTTTTCACAATTATACTGTTTTCAGAATCTGTTAAAGTACCAAGTGATATCTCTTCATGTAGGCCTGCTGCAAAGGTAAATATATGTTATTTATTCAGTTGTCATTTAGGGAAGTACTCACTTAAGTTTTATTAGACAGCAAATGTTTAGAAAACCTTGACACACATCACTCTGCGGTGACGAAAACATCTAGGATACGGCAGATTGTTCCATTTCACACAGTAGCCTAGCATCTGGATATTACGTCTTCACCTGTTTGAATAATCAAAATAAGTGTAGTTTCTGAGTTCCCTACACCAGATAATGTTTATTTTACGTCAATCATATATGGGTGTAGGCTATAGATGCGGGTCCCCAAAAGCCTGTGAATGTTATTTTTTTCTTTGTTTATTAGACACCGTAAAACGGATAAATTAGATTTAACTGAAGAGTGGTTTAATCATGTCTGTGGGCCCAGTGATAAGAAAGTCTTGGCAATAAGATGACTGTAAAAAATGGCGTGAATGTGTCAATGCAGTCAAGGCCGTAGGCCTACAATTCGAGATTTTCCTTTTTCTATTTGGTGCATCCTACGGTTAATTTAAATAACATCGGCCTAATGTTAGAAATACAAATGAGCAATAGCTGCAGCAGGAGCCGTAAACTATGTTTCAGCTAAAGCTTTTAAATGTGGGGGGGGGGGGGGGGGGGGGGGGGGGGGTGGGGGGGGGGGGGGGGGGGGGGGGGGGGGGGGGGGGGGGGGGGGGGGGGGGATTGACAGGAGAAAATCAGCTTGTTAGTAATAGAGGCGACCGTATGCTGGAGTTGTGTAAAATGCCTAGAAGCAAAGTCGTTGGATGAAAACCGACATTATGTATTAAATTATCACTATATTAGCACCAATTCTCCCTCATTACATTAAGGAACATTGAGTTGGAAAGAGTAGTTACTTAGAGATGGGGAAAGCTTGGCACGGCCCTGCGGCTTGAACTGCATAAATATATTACACACACCGGTTTTAAAAGCGTGGGTCAATCGATACTGGGACTATCAATCTGGGCAAAAACTTGAAAACAAGGACAACAGCAATAATATCAGCGTCGTCGTCATCGTCGCCATCACCATCATCATCAATAACTAAACCCACTGTCGAAGGTTATTCTTTAAAATGGGCCGTGACGTTCCCTGATCAGTGTGCGTATAGCCTACATCACTCCAAAATTCACATTCAACCGGCAAATCGAATTGCTATGGTAATGAGTCTTGAAACTATGACAGCAATTTCAAGCCAAATGAGTTAAGCGAATATGTTTTAATTGCATTACGACGAAGGGAAGACCAGCAATCGAGTCAGGTCGGACTGAGATCGTAAGTTACAGTTTTGTTTTAAATAAGCAGTGGCCTATGTCACGAGAAAAATGTAGGCTTCTGGCTATATTGTTATGAAGCATATTGCAGAGCAATTATACACGTATCCGGATGGAATTTCTTGGCAACATTTCGGAAAGAGGCGTGGACTCGCTGTTCATACATTTGTGGCTGACCTGTGTAGTGCAGAGGTTGACAGTACGAAAAAAGGCTTTGCTTTCTTTGATTAAATGCAACACAGACAGTTCATGCACGCTAGTATATCCAACCAATTCTCAGAAAAGATGCGCAAATGAATATGCTTAATTTGTTCGCGACAGGGCATACATTGTAATGTATATTTTAATTTATTGTGTATTTTGTTGGAAACAAACCAAAATATACAAGCACATTGGTCTGTAGGTTAATGCGCGTATTGCCTTCCACAAATGAGGAAAACGTTGTTTTTGTATTATTCAGTGTGCATATTTTATACCTTAGACGCCTGGACGAGTGGTAAAATAATTACAAATAATATTAGCTCTGTCAAACTGGGAAATGCATTAGAACTGTTTAAATCGATGAATTAAAAGCCTAGACAAAAATTTCCCGTGTCTCTCTACACATACCTCCTCGGTTCTCTTCTGTGTCATGTAGCATATCATAAGCTAAGTCCACCCCGAAGGAGTCACTGGGAAAAAAGAGGAGAATTATCAAAGAGATTCTAATTAGGAAAAACTGAATTTCACAGACGAGTTATTCATGAATCGATCAATCAGTATTGATTATTGGAGGGCTCTTCGTATCTCTCACGCGGTGTTACAAAGCATATTAAGGACTAGTTGAAAGGAGAAAGTAATAGTCGATGGTCTTTTTTTCAACCTTGGCGATTTATTTTTATTTTTTTCAGGTTATTAATTGTATTGGTTTACCTAGGAGCCGAGCTGCATTGCCAAATTGCGCCAATTGCATGCGCTGCCAATCTGGACCTCAAAAACCTCAAACATTGATCTAAATTATTTTACACATTCCATGTATTATTTTATTTATTAATTATTAGAGCATGGTTGCGTTGATACGTGTTATGTCCTGACACCGGGCTTTAGCAGTGTTGGTTTAATGTATGGTATAACTTTTGCAAATGATGGCATTGTGGCTGGAAGCAGTTGCATGTGATTTTATTAAAAGCAGCAACGGTTTTATGCTATTCAAATAAAATGAGCTGCAACTAGCTACTGAATATGCTTATAATAATGACAGGAGGCAAGGGCGATGTCAGTGAAGGCTCACGGTACTAAAACACACACACACACACACACACACACATAGCTATTATACAACCGATATTAATGCAGCTTCTTTTCCGTGTGTGCTTGTGTGTGTGTGTTCTACTGTAGCACTAAAAGCTGCAGTGATCGATTTCCCTCTTTTCTGCTGCGCGCTCGGTCCAGTAATCAGGGCCTCCATCCCCACCGATCGATCACTATTGATCACAAAACCCAGCGCCTGTGGCGAAGCTTCCCGCATCACACAGGAACAGCGCGGGTGACACCTAGCGACCGCGAATGGACTGAGAGAGGAGAGGGTTGTAGCATTTGATCTCGCCGTACGAGACAAGAAGTTGATGAACACGTGGAGGCAAACGTCACGAATTGTTTATTTCGGACATACACATTTAAATGGAAATCCTGCGTCGCTGAATATTGCCCTTTTTTTTATCAGAGAGGAGGTATTCGTATGTACCAGTGATCCCATCATATTAATCGATTGGCGTTAAGATTTACGGGTCGGTCGTGTACAGCTGAATTAATTCGCGTACCCTTGTCGCAGATTTGAACGTACATGCTCGCTATTTCATTATGAGGCACCTTTTTTGTCTATGTGTACATGCGAGACAAGTGATGCGATATGATGAGGTAGAGTACTAAGGGACTGTAAAATATTCCATCCTCTGAAAAAAACATGCATGTGTTCTTTGAGGCATGCAGGTGAACATGCAGCAAAAAAGACTAACTGTATAGGCTAGGACCAACTATAATAACACACAATATTTGTCTACCATCCGATACTATAAATAGGCCCGTTGGAAATGATAGATTAATCAATCGCTTCACGTTCACGTTTTCAAAC
>CM045886.1:6965000-7070000 GCA_025169545.1 Anguilla japonica
AGAACCAGTGTGGCTACCTCACTGAGCTGAGTGGTTTGCGAAGCCGCCACTTATACCAAAGATTACTCCAGCCTGCCAGTCCTTTGCTGCTTGGGGGGGGGGGAATGCAAACCAAAAAATACTGCCCCCTGCCAAATGCTGTTACAGGCAGACACAGACACAGACACAGACACAGAGCAGACAGACAGACACTGACACGCCGCAGGCACGCACGCACGCACGCACGCACGCACACACAGCGCAGTCAGACTGCATTGTGCCACACAGGGGGGCGGGGTGGCTGCCGTGCAGACAGAGTTGAGTGCCTTTTTCCTTCAACCACGGGTGGGACTGCACTGGACGGACACACACACACACACACGCACACACACGCATGCACATGCATGCACACAAGCATGCGCACATGCACACCCATGCATACACAGACACACGTGTGCGCACACACATGCACACGCATACACATGCACACACACATACATTTGCAGACTCAAGCGTACATGCATAAACATGGACATGCACACAGATGCAAATGCATATACACACATAAACGCATACATGCATCCATGCACGTACACACATGCCTAGAGATATATGTATGCACACACAAGCACATGCATAAACACAAACACACAATGCACAGGCAGATACTTGCACGCGTGCACACACACAGTACATACACACATGGGTGCATGCACACGCACACATACAAACACATAAGCGTACATTATATGTGGATGGAGTGGGGGGGGGCAAATCATGAGGCCCGGTGTTTGGGGGGGGGGCCATGCCAGCTTAAAAATAATTTCACTTCTCAGATTTCACAATCCATCTTGCTACACTAGAATAAAAGCACTTTATCATGTGTCAAGTCTTTAGGACGTTTTTTAAAAAAATGTACGGTTACTTTCGTTTATTATGCTATTTATATGAAGAAAACGTGTTCCTTCTGGTTCTTGGAAGAAACGCATGTTGCCTGCGCCGAGGCACACCTTTGCCCTCAATCACATTGGCTCTCCTACCAGAGATATTTTTGTGTAATATAGAAGGGAGCGAGCGCAATGTAGCTATGTAGGAGGCCAGGGGTGTGCCTGTGCCCTCAGTGACATGAGACGTATGTATAAAATGAATCACATCATTTGTGCGTCAATGGCAATAGCAGCCTTTCACGAACTCTAACCCTGCAGCTGATTGGTCAGTACCAGTAAAAGGCACCGCCCCTCATCTCCACTCCACCCTTAACTCCTCCCCCTGGCAAATGCGAGGACCTGGCAGGCGTGTGTTGACAATTAATTCTGAAATACCTCAAACATTTCGTGTAAAGCTTATGTAATTTAAATAACGATACTGATAATGACGATGATAATACTAATAATAATAGTTAGTTTTGGAATTTGTGACTTGAAGCTTTATACTGTTGAATTATGATTTTGTTTGTTTGCTCATTCTTTTTTTGTTTGTTGTTGTTGTTCTTTTAAGTGGCATGTACTCAATGTTTTCATGAAGGAAAGACATTCTGAATGTTTCTGTGGAAGCAGGAAGTTGAAACAGGAAAATGGGAGGGGGAAAAAGGAGAAGACAAGCGATAGGGAGCGCGGCACGGACGAGGAGGAATCTGTGTACCTCTTTCAGGGCGTGGGAAGTTTTGGGCTTCTTAGCGACCAGAGAAAGTGGAAAACCGGACGGATTCTGAAACACGGGGAATCCACCGCTTTTTTAAAAAACGTGCATATAATCAGCCGACGAAAGAAAGAGATGCTCATTTCTGCTCCGTTATGTCTTTCTGTTCTCTTTTCTCCGAAAGAAAATACACGGTTACTTTCCAAAGTGTTTCCTGTGTGTGTTCAAGTGGTCCTGATGTTAAAAAACAAAACGTTTAAAGCAGCGCCTCCCTGGAAACGAGGATGCGACTTTTTAAAAAAATTCCTTTCTGCATGGATATTGTATAACTGTATAGATAACTGCAGGAATGGCCTGTGATGTAGTGGGAGAGAAGGATGGAGAGACTGGGGGGAGGGGTAAGAAGGCAGAAACGAGAGAAAAGGATTGGGATGGCGGGGGTGGGGTTGGGGTTGGAGGGGTCCTTGTTTTTTTTTTTTTTTTTTTTTTTTAAGAAATTGGTCATTGTGGTTTTCACTGGTTGTGTGCCTGTGTCGTTTCAGTCGCCGGTCTCCGTTAACGTACTGGATCACAAGGCTCGGCTTTTGACGTCGATGCCCCCAACCACATGCGCCAAAAGGCGCCGTTTTGTCAACCCACTTTGTGCTGCAGAGCAGGCTGTTAGCATTACATCATCCAACCGCTAGGGGGTTTATTCGTTATGGTTACGTCAACGTCACCATTACCGTTAAGGAGCGGTTGAAATCCCCCCCCCCCAGACAAAAAGTGCAATGCTGAATAAGTGATCGCTAGTGAGCACTATTAAGCGTATGCATTTAGCCTTGAAAGAAAATTCAATGCCGACGCATGAAATGAATTGTAGAGCCTCGATCCAGTATTGTAATGCAGATTGGTGATTTTCAATCCTTTTCATTTCCCTCTGTTTTTTTTTTTAATGTATATAAACCTCGACAGTAGGGAACTGGAACTGGGGTGGGAGAGGGTGGTTGTGGTGGCTGGGAAGGGGGGGGTGGGGTTGGGTTGTCGATATATTTTTTTTTTCAATGCGCTCCCATTCTGGCTTGATGTGCCAACTCATTCCTTGGTTTCGTGTGATTTCATCGCGGGTTCAACACTGTGCCATTAATTGATGAATTAATTAGGTGTAATCAGAAGGACCGATAGCTACAGAGCAAGCTAATTTGCATATTTGTGTCATTATTTTGTTGGATCTAATCGTCGTGCGTATTTATACTTATTGTTGTGATATTTATTTGATTTATTTGAAACCGTTCATGAATATGACTGTAGCCACTAGCCGGCTCGGTGCTCGGAAAACTGACCCCTCCAACAGAAATGTTCTCAACCGGCTGTCCAACAGTGTATGTGCGTTCCCCTTCGGAATTAAAAGTTGCGAGTCTGACTTCATTACGAGTACAGCGAAGCCCCTCCCCTTCCCACAGTCACACTGTGCTCTCCCTCTTCTGTTACCTGTCAATCAATCAGAACCAAGTGTCTTTGTGATGGTAGAAGACAATCAGTTTCAAAACGAGAGAAAGGTGGAGAGAACAGGCAGGAGGGAGGGATGGAGGGAGAGATGGGAAAAGAGGTTCTCTGAGTCGTGCTTTTGCTGTGGTCCCCTGTTTGGCAATGGCAACATCAAAATCTTTTAGTGTCTTTAAAAAATCTTTATGCCCCAACTGTGCCGCCTCCATTAGACACAGACAAACACCCAGACACACACACACAGAGAATATACAGAATCTCACATGCATACTCATGTTGTTTACTTAATCTAATAAAAACTTCTAAACATTACTGTGTTACTGCAATATCGCAACCGAAAAACTGACAGTAGGCTCATTCTGGCCTCCCTTGCCCCAGCCCCTACCCCTATCCCTACCCCGCCCCCCCCCCCGGCCCAACCCCGACCCCACCTATTGCGGCCCTGTTCTCGGGTATAATCCCAGTCCTAATCCAGGGCTTCGTTAACACCCCAAATCCGGCTTCCTGCTTTGGTGCGAGCGCAGGACAGACGGCTCTCTCTGCAGTGCAGGGCTCTGGACGGGAGGACGGCGGTCACGTTGGCCCCCTTCGCTCCAATCCCCTCTCGCCTCGTCTCTTTAATTGATCGACCGTCGACGACACCGGCCATGAGATTTAAAAAAAAAAAAAAAAAGTGGGTTTGGCTGGTTCCCTTTTTTTTGCACAGAAAGCTATGCAAACACCTGATCCCCCAATCCTAATCGTTGCTGCTGGGTCAGAGTGTACAATCCCCATCCCCTCCCCCAACCCCCTGCCCCCTGCCCCCCACCGCCTCACTTCTTCTTATGTGTCTGGACGCTCCAGTCACTCAGGGTACTGTTATAGAGTGCCTGAAAGTGTTTTGACGCTCGTTGTGTGAGTAAATGTTTTGTCTCGTCGCTACCGCGGCAACAATAGGCCCCCATTGCCAACAATGTCCACGACATCTGCCCGTGCAGATACGCCTGAACCACTATGTTCCCTGCATGACCACCAGGGGGGGCCTCTGTGGCCATCGATCTCACATGCCCAACTGTCACTCCGGCAACGGTATCTCGCACATAGTCCCCACCCCCGACCCCCCCGCCACATCTGACGGCAAATCTAGCCCTGTCCCCTTACCAAACCGGACACTGCCTCTGTCAAAACGTTTTTTTTTTGCCGAAGACTCTAGGACCCTGTTGGCAGTCAGTGGGGCAGTCAGTGGCTGAAAGAGTTTGTATGCACTAGCAGGCATGAGCCAAAAAAACGAAAAAAATCACATCTCAGATCACATATTGGTTAGACCTGAGAAACAAGCCAACCAGTTATACAGGAAGGAAGAAAAAAATTCACCCCATGGAGGAATTTGTGTAGCCATGAACCAGGAAGCTAGGGTGACACATTTGTACGCGCAATAGCACATTTATTCATGCAATAACATACGCGCACGCTGCTGCACGTAATTCGACCTCCTTTCTTTTTTGTACGCCGGAGTGTGCCCGGGAGCGTCCGTACTGAAACCAAAGATGAAATCAATGATTTGACAATCCCACACCCGAACCAGGGGCGTCACTCCAGCCCCCCCCCCAACGTCACTGCAAGCGTCTCCGAAAAACTCACAATAATCTGCGTCTCCATGTCAACCTGTGTCACTCCTACGTCACTCCTACGTCACTCCTATGCAGGTATTCACACACAATAAAATGTTTAAACTCTTTAACAGAGTTTATTGTAAGTCTGAGAGAGACCCAAATGTACAGATGTATCAAATAAAATCAACTCCGATAGAGCAGAGTTTTTTTTTAAAATTTTTATCTCCAAACACCTTGCCCCTGACGTGTTTCTCTGTACCTCTCCGTATCGGGGCGTAAAATGCGCGTACGTTCAATCGCGGTCGCGTAAAGAACACCAAACACATGTAGCTGCTCCTGCGCGTTTTTAAACACAAGCAAGCGGGGAGGCACACAGACACGTTAGGGGGGCCAGGCCTAAGCTGTGCACCTCTGGTTTCGGGTGTGAAGTGGGAGCTGGTCCTCCAGGGCTGACCAGAGAGAGAGGGGGGCCCAGAACCAGAGTGCGTAACCCAGAGAACCTCTGCTACCTCTTCTCCCTTCCTGCTCACACAGGAAGACCAAGGGCCTGTGGAGGACTTTTTTTTTTGTTTCGCACTAGTGGAGAACTTTGAAAGAAGGAAAAAAAAAAAAAACCTGAGTAATAACTGTTACAGAAAATGAAAAAAATAAAAAATAAAAAAGGATAATATGGGTAAATTGCGTGTTTTGAAAAAATAAAATAAAAACAATTGAAAACCAATACGCTCTCGCCTTCTTTACTGGGTTGGGGAAATAATAAATGCGATCCACGATGTTCTTGAGGTAAAGAAAACGATAAACTATTTGGATTATTCATGCGAATGTAAGCATTCTTCCATTGTTAATTTAGTTAAATGGCAGCAGATTTATTTGATGGTAATAAAATACACTACCTGTTTCCTGAAATATCGCAAGAGTACTTTTTTAAAGAAGCTGACGTTAGCTATTCATCAACAGCTGTTCTGCTAAACATGATGATGTTTCAGACTAAACTAGCATAAATAATAAAAAAAATAATTCTTATGAATGTAATGCAATATCGTCATTTAACTTGGCTCCAAGCTTCAGTAATATCATTCTAGTCAACTTCCGCAATTGATTTTTCAAAAAAATGGCCCAATGGTTCCTTTCACCCATGGATGAAGCTTCATGCCAGTTCCTAGATCCCATACAGCACCCCTAATGCAGGTTTTGGTAAGGAATGCCCCCTTTTTGGTTACTTGCACTGCTACTGCCAGCAAGGCGGCCCATTAAGCCTCCTAAGGCTCAGCAATCTTTTTTTTGTCCCCTGTAGGGGACAAATGAGTCTCTGATCTTGATCTCAAAAACCATATATTCCACTACGCTAAAACATACACTACAAGGGGGATGCGCTCAGTTTTTAACAAATATAAACAAATAAATGGTGCGTTGGCTTCTCACAGATAATCATAGAAAGGAAAGATGGGAGCCCGCACTCTTAATGAATAGATATAGATTATGAATGTCTACGCAACAAAATCATTTTCATAGGAATAAAAATGAAAATGATTTTGTTGCGTAGACATTCATAATCTATATCTATTCATTAAGAGTGCAGGCTCCCATCTTTCCTTTCTACATTTAATCAAAATAACGTAATCTTTTTGAGAATATTCACTGCAACTTTTTTTTGTCATCTAAGACGGTAACATTATGTTAAAAAAGAACTTATTTTTCGACCTGGTCTTGGTAGGATGTTCCAGTCCATTGATGCCAGGTTGCATTGGTCTGACATTAAAACTGCAGCTTTTTTCACTGCCTCAGTCAAATGCATGCAGTGCATTATTAACCTGGAGAGCAAAGCAAAACACAAAAAGAAAAAAAAACAAACTTAACTGAACAATTTCCGTTCGGTTTGCCCCCTCAGCAGTTTTTTTTTTTTTACACAGGATTTAAATAAATTATGCATGAGCGCTGAGCCCGTAGCTCTTTGCTCAGTCAACGGAATTGAATTAAGCTTTATTTGTATCGTGCTTTCTGCACACAGACGCTGTCATTAAAGAAGCCTTACAGAAAAACAGTTGAAATGGGAACATCTGGAAAGACTAGGCCTGAATGCTGAAATACCAGCATTGAGGTAAAAATACACTTCTGGGGGAAAAAAAAAAAACTTTCAAATAATGGTGAAAAAAACTGCTCGATGGGAAGAAATCTCAGGAGGAACCCTGGGAAGGAGAAGGAGCCATCCTTGATTGGCCATTTCTGTATCAATAGATAAAGATAAGCTAAATGGTAATAGGCAGGTAATGGGGAATCTATCGGAGCAAATAATCAGATTATAGCTTGAGGTATTAAACTAGCTGGTAAAATAGTTCAAGCAAAGTCTGTATATTAATTTACAAGGCGGAATAACGAGGAGCTACATCTGGGCCTCCGGGTTGTGTCTTCGCATGGGTTAAATAATTATGACCTGAAGTGTTAAATGTGACCAACGTGGAAGATTATGAGCTTTGAAACTCAGCCTCTGCTCAATGATGCTGTCCTCCTTCGATGCGACACACTGACATCACCAAGAAGCTCCTTATTATGCTATTTAAAGAAAGAAACTAAGACATCCCGTCGTTTCAATGTGATGGAGTTCAAGGATACTCATCATTGCCGGTGTATGTCTGAGGCTCTTTGGACACACAGTGAGTATGAGTGCATGAGCGTCTCCTTCCGCACTACATTCAGAGACAGATTCTGGGGAAAAAGGCTGTCAGCCGCATTGGCAGAAGGGGAGGGATGATTGATTTTCTTTAGACCGCATGCAGAGATTGAGAAAGAAATGCGAAGGAAAGGAAAAAGGTGGTGGTGGTGGGGGGGGGGGGGGGGGGGGGGGGGGGGGGGGGGCTGAAGCCCCTCTGCAGCACCAGTCAGCGATCAGAGCGGGACCCCAAAAAATGCTCACGAGCACAAACAATCCCCGGTGACTTGGAGGATGAGGTCTAATCTTCCTCAGTGAATCCTCTTCTGATCAGTCACAGAGGGCAGTGTTTGTTCATTGCAGAACGTGTGTGTGTGTGCTTACAAATGATACATTTTAATTAAAAATAAAAACACATTTTCCTAAAATATTATTTTTATTGTAAAAACACAGAGGCACTTGCACATATATACACACACACTATACACCTGTCTCTAAGGGCATGATATACTAGGACCTTCAGAACGCTCAAAATCTTTCAGCACATGCAAAACTATGACTGGTGCAAAAGAAATACCATGACCAATCACTGGCCATGTTATTGGTTTCGCGTGTGGTAAAAGGTTTTTCACATTCTGAAGGTCTTCGAAAATCAGGCCCTAAATGTACTGTTGCCTTTGGTTCCAAGGAAAGGCTAATATTAGGCTAATATTAATATTAATATTGATATCGATTTACTCCCCTTTCATTCTCATTTCATACTTTCATCCAGTATTTGGGAAGTGATGGGGTACATTAGCTTACAGCACTTCAGCAGGCAGCAGTGTGGTACAAGGCTTATGCAACTGGGCTTGAATTGCTTCAGTATACACCCAGCTACGATGCACCAGTGTAAAATTGTGCGAGTCGGTCTGGATAGGAGCATCTGCTAAATGCCGGTGGTGTAATTCTACAGTGGTCCTCTCTGAATACGAGCTTGAGTGCTACGGGGCACTAAACCAAAGCATCAAGGCAGAACGCGCAACACTGCCAGTAGTGCCCATGACAAGTCTTCATTGGCTTGTTTCCGTGGTAGCAGCAGCAGCGGCCATGGTCTTCCCTTCCTCTGTTGCGCGTGGAGCATCCAAGTCGGTTTTCCCCGCGGTGTCCCTCCTGTCCTCCGGGGGCGCCGCGCTGCGGCGGCTGGCCCCCGAGGTGATCAGCCGGCCAAACCCTTTGCCCTGGGACATGGCGTAGGACGAGCGCCGCTGCAGGTCTCCCCTCCTGAAGTGAAGCTTCATCTCCTGGGGTCCGCCGGGGGAAGAGGTCGTCCCCGTGCTGTGAACCTGGGGTGTCAGAAAGGCAGGGGTGTCAAACTCCGTTTCGCAGTTTTTGCAGGTTTTTGTGGTTCCTTTTAAATCTTGCCTTCATTTTGGGTAGGGCTGCCCAACCCTGTTCCTGGAGACTTGCCGTCCTGTACGTTTTCATTTCAACTCTAAATTAGCACACGTGATTCTGCTAATTAGCAGCTCGACGAGATCTCTCGCTGCTGAATGAGGTGTGGCTTTGTTAGGGGTGGAGTAAAAACCTAAAGGATGGTAGATATCCAGGAACCTGGTCGGGCAGCCCTAATTTTAGGCCATTGAAAGAAGACGTGAGGAATCGTCAATAAAGGTCTTAAATTTAGAGCTTAAGTGCTAAAAAAAACGGACAAAAAAAAAATCCAGCAGGCAACGTGAACCCCCCCCCCCCCCCCTTCCCCCCCAGGACTGGAGTGTCATACCCCAGCAGTGAGATTTGGCTCCCCCCCCCCCCCCCCCCCCCCCCCCCGCCAAAACTCTCTTACCCGGTGTGTGTCAGAGGGCGGAGGACGAAGGCGAGGGCCCACGCGGTCATCGAGGGGAGAACGGCGACGCAGGAGGTGAGTATCGCGGTCAGCCACAGCAGCGGGCTGCTGAAGACGTTGTCCGACACACCTGAACGGGGGGGAGCAGACTTACACTGGGAAACGCAGGCTGCAGACTTACACTGGGAAACGCAGGCTGCAGACTCACACTGGGAAAAGCACGCTGCACTTACACTGGGAAACGCACGCTGCACTTACACTGGGAAACGCAGGCTGCAGACTTACACTGGGAAACGCAGGCTGCAGACTTACACTGGGAAACGCAGGCTGCAGACTTACACTGGGAAACGCAGGCTGCAGACTTACACTGGGAAACGCACGCTGCAGACTTACACTGGGAAACGCAGGCTGCAGACTTACACTGGGAAACGCAAGCTGCAGACTTACACTGGGAAACGCACGCTGCAGACTTACACTGGGAAACGCAGGCTGCAGACTTACACTGGGAAACGCAGGCTGCAGACTTACACTGGGAAACGCAGGCTGCAGACTTACACTGGGAAATGCAGGCTGCAGACTTACACTGGGAAACGCACACTGCAGACTTACACTGGGAAACGCAAGCTGCAGGAACACAGGGGTTCGTACAAAATACTGATAATATGTGTATGTGTGTGTGTGATATCCACAAGTATCTGTATGTGTGTATGTATGCCTATGTGTACGTGCATATGTGTGTGTGTGTCTGCATGTGATATCCACAAGGACCTGTGTGTGTGTGTGTGTGTGTGTGTGTGTCTGTGTGTATGTGCATGTGTGTATGTGTGTGTGTGTGTGATATCTGCAAGTACCTGTGCGCATGTGCATGTGTGTTTGTATGCATGTGTGTGTGTGCGTGTGTGTATTAAGCATGTGTCCGTGTGTGTTAGTGTGGGTCTGTCTATGCGAGTGTGTGTGCATGTGTGTGTGTGTGTGTGTTAAGCATGTGTCCGTGTGTGTTAGTGTGGGTCTGTCTATGCGAGTGTGTTTACCAGAGAAGTAGTAGTCTGTAGGGGCGACGGCATGCAGGCGGGGGTTGTGAAGGACCCGTGTCGACACGAAAAACAGCGCCAGGCTCAAAAAAATCGCTCCAACGTTGAACTTCGTCCAGAATCCAGTACACAGAATTATCTGAGAAGCACACAAAACACCGGAAAGCTTTTTTTTTTTTTTTTTTTTTGCAGCATTACAGCACTAGAATAGATCATTTTCTTTCTGCGCTGGCCAGTACAATTTAAGCCAATTCAAACCGTTTAATTTGACTATTTTTGAGCCGCGCGAGCTCGAGCCTCTGACCTCGACAGTGACAGAGAAGATGACTCCGGTCTCCACGACGATGGCGAAGGACTGATAGTCCAGCGGAGAGTAGGAGGCCACCCCGAGCGGGATGAAGAAGTGGACCAGGGAGGTGTAGAGGGAGTAGAGGAGGGTCGCCGCCAACTTCCAGGGGTTGAAGAGCTCCTGCCTCAGCCCGAGCTGGTACAGCTCCGGCCACCGCAGGCTGGCCTCCGCACTCACGTCCTGCCCGACCACAGCAGACATTTCCCATCAGCCACAGCAGCGGACGACACGTCGCTCTCGGGTGCATTAATGCCCGATTCTGGCCACACACGTGTCGGTTTGCTGAGATGAGGGGTGTGCAAGTGGAGAGCGATGCTCCCATTCCACTAGGCCTATTGTCAAGCTTTCACGTGGCCTGGTTCCAACTGAATCCCCTTTGAAGAGTAGGTTTTCTGAATTTTTTTTTTTCCCCCCCTCAAAATTCTAAGTCGGTGTTCTAGAACTCCCTTGCTTTCAAGTCACCAGCAGTGACTGTGACATCAGCATTAGAATGTTCACTTAAGCTCCCAGTGTTCTTTCTCCCTTCTACAATTATTTTTCTTATCTGTTGGCTACACACAGGGATGGAGCTAGAAATTATTAATTGCGCAGGAAAAACATTATTGTTGAAAGGCCCCCCACCCCCATGTACACACACACACACACACACACACACACACACACACCACCTCTAGGGTCGCCCTGAATTCACTAGTACCTGGGAAAGCTTTTGTCTCTCTCCCAGATACACACATGCTCCACCAGGTGGAGTGATGATGGTAGAAACCCAAGAGAAAAAAAAAAAAACCTCAGTCCACAGATCAAATAGAGTCAAGCGTGATGTAACATCACAGGTCGATCGACTTTCATATCTTTAACGTGTTTCAGAAACATTGGAGAACATTCTAGTAGTGGTCCCATTTGGTTAAGAACAGTACAAGAACAGTTCATTACAAGAACCAAGCCTGTGCTCAGACAACCCTTCTACTATAAGACCTGGCAAGCTGTAACATTCATCGACCCCTTTAGTTAGAAAAAAAAACTCTACTTTCATCTGTAGAGTACTAAAAAATTTCCTGATGTGCATAATTAACACATTAAAAAAAAAACATCATGGAGAAGATGTGTCAATGGCACTGAAGAATTTCCTACATGTAAGAACTGAAATGACAAACCTGCTGAACATGTCATAATAAAAGATTAATATGAAGGGCCATACAAAATTTTGTTTAATTCTTAATTTTAATTCTGGACAAAAAGCGGATAACATTCCTGAACCATTCTTGCTGTGTTCCATGTGAAATAAAATTAGAATTAAAAAGCTGTTCATACCTGTTCCAAAACAGCCAAGCACAGCACGGGGTAGATTGTGTACATAACCGTGTACAAGGTGATGAACCAGTTCTCATATATATGCTGAGAGAGAGACAGAGGGAGGGAGGGAGGGAGGTAGAGAGAGAGTGAGAGAAAGAGAAATTTGGAACAGAACTATGGATTTTTTTTCTAGCAGTTTCCAGCAATTCATTCTTGAACTCTGCCCATATCATTTTGTACTCAGCCTCCCCACTGTCTTTAAAAAAATGATCAGCCAGTCAGAGTTACATTATGTTAAGTTTGTGTAAAAGCTGGCACACACCCAGGCATAAGACACCAGCGTTTGGGGAAACTACTCTGAAAGCGTAGCTTTGTACAACCTACCAATTACTTCACACTGAAAGTAGTTCCCCAGACAATGACGCGTGTGTGAGAAATATCTTCTTTTGCACAAGGGGAGAAGCACTTACACAGGGAGGGGCGGCAGCATTGTGTGCTAATTGGTGGTTGACCGTTGGCATCTCTGGTGAAGAACTACTCCACTATCATTCAATGAGTCAATCAGAATTAGAGCAGAAAGAGAGAGGATGCTGTATTTGGTCTAAGGTGTTGGGAAAAATATTTTACAACCAATGGTAGGTCCTGTAGTCAACTATTCAAAATGAATGAAAAAAAAAGTCATTTACTACAACCACCACACAAATTTGAATGCAGATGACCTAACAGCAAACTGCCGCAAAAATGTAATTAAACTACTAGTTTAACTACATATGTAGTTTACTACCAGTTTAACTACAGTGTAGGGGAGTAGTTAAACTACTCCCCAACACTGTAGGATACCATATTTTAACCTTTCCTCCATATTTAAGTAAAGCCGTTGGTGCATTTGGCCAGAAATGTGGCCTACGTGCTCCAACGAATCCACCTTTGAATATTTCAGCTGCAGCGTTTCGGCCTGCCGACGCCCTGCCGACGCTTTGCCGACGCCTCAGGTGAGCTCACCAGTGCGCTGAAGCCGTTGTAGAAGCCGTACCAGGCGTGCACCATGGCGAAGGTGGTGGTCTTGTACAGGAAGTAGCGCAGGAAGCTGCAGATGCGCCGGTACGACCAGCGCCCGTGGACCAATAGCAGCTTGGCCAAAAATCGGAACTGGGCCAATGAGAAGTCGGCGTTCTGCACCGCCTGGCTGCCCTCTACCCCGCTCAGTCCCACTCCGATGTGAGCCCCTGAGAGAATGAGGGAGAGAGAGAGAGAGAGAGGGAGAGAGGGAGGGAGGGGGAGGGAGGGAGAGGGAGGGGAGAGGGGGAGGGCGGGTGAGGGGGAGGGAGGAGGGGGAGAGGGAGGGAGAGAGAGAGAGGGAGAGAGAGAAGAGAGAGAGGAGAGGGAGGGAGGAAGGAGAGGGGGGGGGAGGGGCGGGTGAGAGAGGGAGAGAGGGAGACGGAGAGAGAGGAGAGAGGGAGGGAGAGGGGGAGGGCGGGTGAGAGGGAGGGAGAGGGAGAGAGAGGAAGAGAGAGAGGGAGAGGGAGAGAGAGAAGGAGAGAGGAGGGAGGGAGGGAGGGAGAGAGAGAGGGAGGGAGAGAGGGAGACGGAGAGAGAGGGAGAGAGGGAGAGAAAAAAATAGAGAAGGATGGTTTGAATCATCTTGAATGCCACGTCTTCGCTCTGCGAACAGAAACACCTTCTCCCAGTCTCTCCCTGAGCAGGATTTTTTTGGTGCTTCTCTGTTCCTCCCACTACATATGCACCCCGTCCCACCGCACCCCAAAAGTCCTCCGTCCAGCCCCTCACTCTTGATCATGTTCACGTCGTTGGCTCCGTCTCCGATCGCCATGGTGATGGCGGACGTGTGCTTCCTGATGAGCTCGACCACGCCCGCCTTCTGCCCCGGGGTCATACGGCAACACAGCACCGACTGGCAGTGCCCGGACAGGGACACGAAACGCTCCCCCAGCTCCGGCTTGTCTTCCATCTCTTCCTGCAGAGAGAGGGAGAGAGAGAGAGAGAGAGGGAGGATGATAGAGAGAGAGGGAGAGTGGGAGAGAGAGGGAGAGGAAGAGAGATAGAAAGGGAGAGAGAGTGGGAGAGAGGGACACAGAGAAAGAGAGAGAGAGGGGGAGGTTGTAAAAAGTAGTGCAGGTGTATATGTTATTATGTATGTGAGCATCCATCCAGTATGTTTTTTTTTGTTGTTGTTGTTGTTTTTGTTACCAACTCAGGTCCGGTGACAACTAATGCCATTCTGCTGCCCTCCGTCTTCCGGTATTTGCCCCAGCAGTCAGGCTCATTGCCCTTTCTGAGGGTAACGTCTGGCTCGGGGGTCTGGAGGAGCTGTCTGCAGCACAGAGAGGAAGCAGACGGGTCCGCTCCATTACACAGGCCGACGGTTGGGAGACTACAGACGCTGCGTACCAGATCTGGGTCAAATACGTATTTGTTTTGGATTCAAATACTTTTCTGTGCTCAGTTAATCATGCCTGGTGTAATTAAGCCTGCCAATATGACCAGAATGCTAGGTTTGCACTTTTTGAGAGTATTTCATTGGTTCCAATACACCAGACAAGATCAGTAAAGCCTGGAAAAGTTTTTGAATCCAAAACAAATACGTATTTGACCCAGGTCTGGTAAGTACTGTTTACTTTTGCCTCCTTTAATTGCACTTTTTTTACATTCATTTTGAGGTAGCTTGTTATGTCAACAAAATGTATATTTTAGATTGCAAGACGTCAGAGAGTGTGAGAGTCAAAGCTGCATCAAATTTAATGTGTTTTTGCGAAAGTGTTTCAGATTAATGGTATCACACAGGTCTGCCGATGGTGTGTCAGTGTTTGAGTGTGTCAGTGTGTGGGTATGCCTGTGTTTGAGTTTGTCAGTATATGAGAGTGTCAGTGTGTGGGTATGTCAGTGTTTTTAATTTTTTCTGTGTGAGGGTATGTCAGTATGAGTGTGTCAGTGTGATGGTTTGCCAGTGTTTGTGTGTGTAGGCATGAGGGTTTGTCAGTATGGGTGTGTCGGTGTGCGGATTTGTCAGTATGAGGGTATGAGTGTGAGGGCATGTCAGTATGAGTGTGTCGGTGTACGGGTTTTTCAGTATGAGGGTGTCGGTGTGCGGGTATGTCAGTATGAGTGTGTCGGTGTGCGGGTATGTCAGTATGAGGGTGTCGGTGTGCGGGTTTTTCAGTATGAGGGTGTCGGTGTGCGGGTTTGTCAGTATGAGGGTGTCGGTGTGCGGGTTTGTCAGTATGAGGGTGTCGGTGTGCGGGTATGTCAGTATGAGGGTGTCGGTGTGCGGGTTTGTCAGTATGAGTGTGCCGGTGTGCGGGTATGTCAGTATGAGGGTGTCGGTGTGCAGGTTTGTCAGTATGAGTGTGCCGGTGTGCGGGTATGTCAGTATGAGGGTGTCGGTGTGCGGGTTTGTCAGTATGAGTGTGCTGGTGTGCGGGTTTGTCAGTATGAGGGTGTCGGTGTGCGGGTTTGTCAGTATGAGTGCGTCGGTGTGCGGGTTTGTCATTATGAGGGTGTCGGTGTGCGGGTTTGTCAGTATGAGTGTGTCGGTGTGCGGGTTTGTCAGTATGAGGGTGTCGGTGTGCGGGTTTGTCAGTATGAAGGTGTCGGTGTGCGGGTTTGTCAGTATGAGTGTGTCGGTGTGCGGGTATGTCAGTATGAGGGTGTGAGTTTTCCCGACCTCAGTTCCTCTCCCTGCAGCAGTGTGGCGTCTGTATCCAGCAGACTGCAGGAGTACCCAATATTCACAGCAGTTTCTACAGGGAAGGACAGACAGACAGACAGAGACACAGACAGACACAGACAGACAGACAGAGACACAGACAGACAGACAGAGACACAGACAGACAGACAGACAGAGAGAGATACAGACAGATAGACAGACAGACAGACAGAGAGAGAGCCCTTAGCGAAACCATTTTACAGTGACCCCAGTAAACTGTCATAGATTTTACTGTTATTATTATTGTCATTGCTATTGTCCCCCTAAGTAGTTAATCCTGTTATTGATTACGCCTCGCTGCTATTAATCCCGTCTAAATGAACGAATGAGCAGTACCTGTCTTGTCCCCGGTCAGCACCCACACCTTGACCCCGGCCTGTCTGAGGACGGAGATGGTGTGGGAGACCCCGTCCTGCAGCCGATCTTCGATGGCCGTCACGCCCAACAGCTGAGAGTCGGGAGCAGGAGCAGCGTCGTCGCGCACAGAGGCGGAGAAATCCAGGTTCAGAAAGCAAAGAGCCCTCCCCCTCAGTATTAGGTTCCAGTCACCTGGATTTGCCAATTAGCACAATTCTTCCGCCAGGAGGCTGAGCTAATTAGCGGCATCTATGCCAGTTCACTCATAGATTACACTGTGAGAACTATACAGGGACACAGGAACAGCTGTCTGACCTGAGCTTATAGAGAAATGTTGCGAACACGCCAAATTATGTAAACGTCTAGGATAATTAAATAAGTAGCTGCTGAATTTGCAATCCAGAAACAGATATGGCTCTCTTTTGGTCAAAACAGGACAATGGTTGAACTGGGGCCAGACGTTCTATCATACAGGGGGGAGTCATTGACACTGACAATTCATTAGAAACTAACGCAAAATTTATTTCACCGGTTATTCTGACTGAATGGTACCTTGTCCAGTCGAGACCACAAACCTGAACTGTACAAATAATTTTAAAACTGGACATTCCACTTGAAAACCGGAAATCTGGGAACTCTATCCCCGCGCACCCACACATACACACACACACACATACAAATACACACTCCACCTCTAGGGCCCCCCCCCCCTGGACCCACTAGTGCCTGGGAAAGCTTTCCCCTGCTTTTTCCCTTAGCTCCGCCCCTGCAGCATCGTGGGCGTGTACCGTTAGCTCCGTCTCCATGTCGCCGTACAGCTGCTCCAGCGCGCCGTCGCCGTCGCCGTGGCGCGTCGCCGTGGCAGCCTGGGCCAGGACGCGGCTCCACTCCTCCCACAGCTCCTCCCGCACGGAGCGCCCGGACACACACAGGGTCCGCAGGCAGCCCTGAGAGTACAGCTGGAGGGCGCAGGAGTGGGGGGTTTATACTCACAGTGCAACAAGTGAGTGTGTGCCTGTGAGTGTGTGTGTGCGTGTGTGTGTGTGAGTGTGTGTGTGTGTGTGTGTATGCGTGCGTATATGTGCGTGTATGAGTGTGTGCACGTATATGTGTGTCCCTAGTGTGTGCGCGTTTGTGTGTGCGTATACGTGTGCGCACTTGAATGTGTGTGTGTGTTTCTCTGTGTTTGTGTGTGTGTGTACGTGTGTTTTTACATGTGTGTATGAGTGTGCGTACGTGTGTGTGTGTGTGTGTGTGTGTGTGTGTGTTTCCCTGTGTCTATGCATGTGTGTACGTGTGTTTTTACATGTGTGTTTGAGTGTGCGCATGTGTGTGTGTGTGTGTGTCTTTGTGTGTCTAACCTCCAGTGCTTTCTCTGTGCTTTCTTGGTGAGGACTGTTCTTCTTTAGCCTCTCCAGGATGACGATGTCAGCGCCCTTACAGTACAGCTTCAGCTTCCCCTCTGGGTCCCTCACTGCGGGGAGAGAGGGGGGGGGAGAGAGAGAGAGAGAGAGACACCAACCGTGCCATATTTAACGAAACGATAACACATGTACAACAGGGCCTTTGGCGTTATCTGTCAGTTATGAAGTTTAGTGCCTTGGGCTGACTCAAGCAAAATGCGCTGTATCAAATTAAATGTGGGTTGATTGACTGAGTGATTGACAAACCAACCATATTAAACCATCAGACGTGAGGATTAGGGAGAGTGTGAGACAAAGTTTTGAGAGAGAGAGAGAGAGAGAGAGAGAGAGAGGTGGGTGGGCATAGCCGAGGGATGGAGAGAGGGATGAAGTGATGGATGGAGAAAGGGGAAGAGAGGAATGAGTCAGGGCTAGACTGGGAGCAAAATTTGGGTTTGGGGCAGGAACCAAAAATGGGCTGGGGGAAATTTGCGATCACAGACCGGGGGTCAGTAGGGCAGTGGAGATTACAATCACGAACCATGGAGATTGCAAACGTGGATATGGTAGTGGGGGGTCTTGGGTGGAAATAGATTTTAATCATGACCCAAAAGT
This sequence comes from Anguilla japonica, assembly GCA_025169545.1. Classification (NCBI taxonomy): domain Eukaryota; kingdom Metazoa; phylum Chordata; class Actinopteri; order Anguilliformes; family Anguillidae; genus Anguilla; species Anguilla japonica. The sequence continues at coordinate 6,982,939 of CM045886.1, forward strand.
GGCCTAGCGGCCCAAAACTGAACCAGCCCATCTGAAATTTTCCAGAATTCCCAGACGGTCAGCCATGAATGAGGGTGTCGGGTTCGAGCGAGCGGACAGGGCGGAGGAGAAACGCTGAAGCTCGACGAACGCGTGCGTGCGGGCGGGGCAGGGCGGGCGGGGCGGGGCGGGGCTCACCCAGGACGGACATGCGCCTCCTCTGGCTGCTGAAGTCCAGCAGAGCCAGCAGCTGGTACTCCCGGACCTGGCCCAGCTCGCTCACCGTCAGCGAGTCCCGGGTTCGAGACAGGAACACCCATCCCAGCTCTCGCGCCGCCCCAACCAGCGCCCCCTCGTCCGGGGAGGAGGCCTGGTACCGCAGGGTCCCTGCAGTCAACACGGGACATCCTCAAAATCCTCCAGAGTAAAGCACTCCACCCAGGCATGACCCTCAAACTCTGTGACTGCCGGCCGTTTAAAAGGCATATAAATGTTCTCCTATACCCATTCAAGTAATTATTGAGCTACATTCTGGGATTGACATTCAGTTATTTTCAGTGACTCACAAATAGCAGCTAATTTTGCATGCCTGTGAAGTGTGTGTGAAGTCTGCTTGTGACTATTTATTTATTTATCCATCATCTATCCATCCGTCCATCCATCCATTATCTATACCCACTTGCCAAGACAAAACGACATTAAAAAAAACATTTTGAAGGGGCGTGGCTTAATAAGACCTCAGACCACCTATAGGTTTTCATTTCAACCCTATTTGGGCACAATCTGTAGCTATTAGAATGAGGTGTGTGCTTTGTTAGGATTGAAATGAAAACCTACAGGATGGTAGATGCCCAGGAACAGGGTTGAGGCAGCCCTGTTACAGTTGTGTGTTATAGTTATAAAACTTCTCACAGAGAAAATATTTGAAACAATATTGATTCCGGGCCTGTTGAGAAAGGCCCCCCCGGTCCCACTTTTGTCAAGTGTTGCAATATCTCAGTGAGATGGACGTTTCGCTCGAAAACCGGACATCTGGCAACCCTATCCCGCGTACGCACACACACACACACACACACACATAAATACACACCTGACCTCTAGGAGCCCCCTGGACCCCTATCCCATACTCACACACACACACACACACACACACACACACACACACAAACATACACACATATAAAACCCCCTCCCCCACTCACCCTCTTTCCACTCGGACATGACCGTGTGACAGAGCGCCAGAGCGCAGAAAAACTCCCGCGTCTCGCCACTGTCCTGCCCCTGCAGCCTTTCCACCAATCGCTGATCGTAGAACTGCAGGTCGCCCATCGAGTACGGGTTCCAGCTCAGGTCCAGTTTCTGAGGGAGCGTCAAGATGCAGTACCGACAGTGGCCAGAGAGGGCGCCGACAGTAAGCATAACACACAGACATACACGTGTGAAGATATATTCAGTCCTGAATCTATCTTCATTGATTTAAGTGCAACGGAGGGTCATCTGTAGTCAAAAAATGCTTCATTTCAGGCAGGAACATTTGCCTGAGGAAGGTTATGGTCAAAAAATTATATTTTTTTGCTGGAACAAAAATGTCTTGGCCTTCGTTTGACGTACAGATACCTGGCGTGAATGTAACATTAATGGATGAATGGAGTGTGTATGAAAGAGTGTAAGCCGCATCAGTCAGCTAAATGGCGGAAATGTTAATGTAAAATGTACTGAAGGACTAGAGCAGCACGACTTCAAGCTTTTTTTTTTACCTCTGGGTTCTTCTCATCGTCTGGCATGGCTCCTGAAAAACATGAAAGCAAGTGTGAATAAATCAAACAAAACAAAAAGTCGACTGCAGAAACGACAGCCATTTCACAATAAGCTGCAACACTGAAAACACGGTATGAACACGATTAGACCTGTCATTTAGTGGACTTCAACGTAGGGCTCACTCCACAGGGAAAGGGGTGGAGAGACCATATTACAGCGGGAGATACCATACTGTATTTACAGCAAGAAAGTGTAATACATGCAAAGAGAGGAAATAACTAACGCTCTCAGAGAAAGAGAGACCATACTCCACTTGAAGAGAGAGAAACTGTGCTGCACTTTGAGAAAGAGAGAGACCATACTCCACTTGAAGAGAGAGAAACTGTGCTGCACTTTGAGAAAGAGAGACCATACTCCACTTGAAGAGAGAGAAACTGTGCTGTACTTTGAGAAAGAGAGGAAGAGGCCATACTCCACTTGAAGAGAGAGAAACTGCTGCACTTTGAGAAAGATAAAGAAACTGTGCTGCACATTGAGAAAGAGAGAGAAAGGGAGAGGCCATACTTCACTCAGAGAACCTGTCCTGCAGTCATTGAGAAAGATGGAGGAACTGTACTGCACTTGGGGGGGGGGGGAGAGAGAGAGAGAGAGAGAGAGAGGGAGAGAGAGAAAGAGACAGAGATGGAGAGAGAAAGTGAGAGACAGAGAGAAAGGGAGCGATGGAGAGAGAGTAGGAGAGAGACAGAGAGACAGGGAGAGAGAGTGAGAGACAGAAAGTGCGATGGAGAGAGAGTGGGAGAGAGAGAGAGAGAGAGAGAGAGAGAGAGAGAGAGAGAAACGTACCATATAAGACGCCGGCGATGCAGCACTGGCGGAAGAGCAGGTGGTTCTGCGTGAGCGTGCCGGTCTTGTCGCTGAGCAGGTAGCCCACCTGGCCCAGCTCCTCGTTGAGCGCCGTGCTCCGGGCATGGGCCGGCGTGTCCCTGGCCTCATCGTACAGGTCCAGGTCCCAGCCAATCAGCAGGCTCTGCACCACATGGACCATCTCAAACCTGCAGCCAATCGCAGGGGAGTATCGGATCTGAGACGGGTCCAAACCTGATTAAGGCTTACTGGTCAGATCAAGGTAAGATGATCACTCAACCTGTCAGGTCCAGTACACACAGGCGATCAAACACACACACACACACACACACAAACTATTCCAGCAAACACGGGCAACCCCTCCCCCCCCAAAAAACACACACACAAACACACAGTCCCATGTAGACACACACACACACACACAGTCCCATGTAGACACACACACACACACACAGTCCCACGTACACACACACATGCACACAAACTCAAACACACTGTCCCAGGCACAGAGGCGCTGATGCTCACGAGATATAGAGTGACATGGGTATGGCCGGGGCCAGCAGGATTAAGTAGCCCCAAAAAGTGAGGAAGGCCGTGTAGGCGGGCGTGGCACCGTCCGCCAGGGCCGAGAGCGCCTCGATTCGGGGTCCCACCGTGGCCTCGAACACCCCCGTCCCCACCGCCAGGAGGAGCGCCGTCAGCAGCAGGAAGAAGATGATCTGAGAACGGACGGACACACGGACGTCAGGTTCCGCCGGCCGTACGCGTCGTCACGGGTTACCGCCACTCAGACAAACACCTACAGCATTGGTTCTCAAACTCGGTCCTCGGGGGACCACTGTGTATGCGGGTTTTCGTTCCAACCACAACTGCAATCCCAGAATTTTAACAAGCTGTTAAATTTTTCTTGATTAGGTGCTTTCATGTTTTTAGAGCAGGGGTACCTAATCTTATCCAGACAGGGCCAGTGTGGGTTTCGGTTTTGTTTCAACCGAGCAGTAGCATACCTGATTCTACTAATCAAGGTGCTTAGCAAAGACTCTAGTGGTTGATTAGTAGAATCCGGGTTTAACAGCTTTTTAAAATTCTGGGATTGCAATAGCGTGTTACAGTTTGTAGTCCTAAAACCCGGAAGTAATTTAGTTTTTTTTGAGCCATGGGTTCCCTTGTCAGATTTCCAGTGCATTTTTCCAGAAAATAAGGTCTGTGGTGAACGTAAGCATAAGAGAGATCCACGTTTGTTTCTACGAGATAAATCACACCCATTAATATCACACCGTGGATTTCGAAGCTGTTATGTGCTTTTCAAAAGTAAGTTGCTGACAAGTTGCTATATTGGAACTACAACAATGGTCGCTTTCTGGCAACGGCCACTCAAGTTTCATACTAGCCCGCCTGCACGCAACAACCGTTGTAGTTTAAACATAGCAACTTGTTAGCAGCTTACTTTTTAAAAGCACATAACGGACTTCTAAATTCACGGTTTAGATACTAATGGGTGTAATTTATCTCGTATAACCACATACCTTATTTTCGACAGGAAACGAAATGCCTATGGGGAAAATGAATTGTAAATTTGCCGAGGAAACCTATGGCGGAAGTAAGTCCCGGTTGGCCTACAAAAAGAACGAAAAAAGAAATCACTGGAACGAAAACCAGCAACCAAAAAGCAACCGCTGACCAAACGACAATCCACTACAGGTGCTTCTAACTATGCGACTCCTTCAGACACTTCTGTTAAAAGCGAGTTATTAATACGAGAATGCTCTTTGGTCTGCCTTCTTGCGATACAGAAGGTTAAGCGCACGCTGTTGATTTTTGTTTTAAAAAAAAAAAAAAAAAAAACGTTAAAACTGACATGGCGGAAGTGGAATACCGCGTCTCGTCTTCCTCACCCCAATGACCACTCTGTTCAGGATCCACTCCACCTGCGTCTGCTTCACCAGGAGCTGGCCGCAGTTCCGCAGGATCTTGGTGTCTGCACCTGGCGGTTATTTTTGGACGACAGTCATTCAAAGGAGGTGAAACAATATTTTACGTGTTTTTTTTTCCTGTGATGTAAGTTTATCCGCGTTAAACTTAATAATGTGATAGGAGTTAAGGAATTTACTTTATTATGTGGAGACAAATGAGTAAGGACTAAATATATTGTTTAAAAAAAGAAAAGAAATTTAAGCAGTGTGTATTTTCTTACAATACATGCCTAACTATAATAGCCATTATATACAGCTTCAGGAAAAAAGTTCATTTTCTCATGAGTGCCCTAGATCAGGAGCTCCCAAACTGTCAGATGGGTTGAGGTGGAAAATGATATGCACTAGTAAAAAAATATCCTGAATATGATTCACTTCCTGTTGACGTTCACCACAGTGGAATTAAACACTGCTGCAGCAAGTGCACTGCACTAGTTAAAACAGTAATTGTTTTTGACACGTCAAAAAAGAGGATGGTTTAGAGGAAACGCATCCTCTCATTTGTGCAGTTTCCTAGACATCCCTTTTTAAAATTTAAATCACAAAGAACATTACAGGAATAGTTTCAATGTTATTCAAACTGCAAAAATATAACTTTAATTGTGGGTTGGACATTCATGTTAATTATCAGGTTGTTAGCAATGTTTAACAAGCCCACTGTTTCAATACTTCCATTCAAAACATCCTTAAAATGTGTTTGACGCATATCCTCAACAACGTTTCTTTTTCCCCACGACTAACATGGAGACCATCAGGGGGTGTTTGGGGAACAGTCTTGTCACACCCTCATCTCACCACTAAACGACAGTCTAACCAGAATGTCCCCTAACGTTCCTGAAGCCTGGGTATAGCCCCACCTCCCTATGGCCCCACAGTTTAACAAACAGTTTCTACCCCAAAGCCATCACCACACTGAACTCTGCACTGAAAGTACGCCCCCCATAGACAATATTTATACTGTACGATACCGATATTTATTCATATTCATATTTATTCTGTGCAATACTGGTATTTATTCTGTGCAGTCAGGTACTCTGTGCTTATTTGGTGCATACGTAGGCATAATGGGTATGCGTGTGTGAATTTGTGTGCATGTGTGTCAGAGTGTGTGCACGCGTGTGAGCTGTATGTAGAGTTTTTATTATTCCTTTTCTATCTTTTATATTTTTATTACCTTGTTTTAGCTTGTATATTTGAGCTCCACTCAGGCAGTGCGCCTGAATTTCGTCGTACGCACCAGTGCAATGACAATAAAGAAATTCTTCGATTCCGTTCTATTCTAAAACGTTCTCCCAGGGTTACGGGAATGTTTTGTCAGTGCTCGTGACATTGCCGCTGCACGGCTGCAACGTTGCGAGAACGTTTGGCGCTAGCTGGGTGCCGATACCTGCGTAGACGGCCATGCCGTAGACAGTTTCTGTGTTGCGCAGTACAGTTCCCCTCAACAGGATGTGGTCGGTGTCCAGCAGGTGGCGCTCTCCCCGCCAGTGCAGCTCTCCCCTGAATGAGTACATGTGACTGTTGGGCTCCTCGCAGAACACACTGCCTGTGTGGGGGGGTGGGGGGGTGGGGGGAGTAGGGAGTGGAGGGGATGATGGATTTTGGGGGGGGGGAAGCAGTGATGTATTGAGTCTGCAATGCAAATATCATGCAATGCAAACAACAGCCATTCGAGCGTTCGATGTGAAAGCTTCCCCTTCTGAGCGATATTGCAGTTTTGCATGTGGTTTTTTTTTGTGTCTTCCGTCATACATCTTTCATCATCCCTGAATTTAATTTACCCCAGTAAATCAATACATTGAAGGTCTTTTCTCCTTGATAGACAGAAGCCGGCTCAAACCACATCGGTCCAGTTCATCATCCCCCAAAGCTGAAAGCATAAGCATCCTGACCTATCAAACCACACTCGCCCAGCACGTTGAATTCATAATATGGAACACGGTGGTAGCACGGCTTCTTAGCCCTTTAAGGTGTGAGATCACAAACGTGATTAGACTGTTCTTAACGGAATATTCCAGCGCTTTTGTCACCACTGGTAATTGAAAGCAATGGAGTTCTAGAACATCATCTTAGAATTTTGAAAAAAGCATTCCAAAAACAAACTACTCTTCAAAGGGTTACATCACACACCCTCAAATAACATCAGCAAGGAAAAACCCACCACCTTCTAACTAAGTGCTTATGAAATATTCAGAACCTCTACCTGTGTTTTTCTGGGAATGTTGGATTTTTCATTATTTATCTGGGATTCTTTTTTAAAATTTGTTTTATTTTTCACAAAGGAAATAAAAAGGAAATAAACTTTTCAGAATGTGAAATATGTTATGTACCGGCACATATTAATTTAATTTCTTTAAGCTGGGAATTACAGAGTTCTGATTAGTCTAAGTAGAGGTTTACTGCTGTTATTCCAGAGAGGAGACAGTGTCTAAAAAATACCTGGGTCAAAAACACATTTTAAATACATATTTGAATTTTCAACAAAAGATGTTCCTAACCAAAATGTGAAATCATGGAAGATTTGTTCTGAACCATATTGAAAATAGATACTTCCTTTTTAAATTGCCATCAATATGCAGGAACCCCATAGGTGTCTAAACGTATTTAACTCTTTGAAGTGTAGATTTTTTGGAATGTTTATTCAAAATTCAGGACAGTGTTTTGGAACTCCATTGCCTCCAGTCACCAGTAGTGATTGTTACATCAGCATTAGAATATTCCCTTAAGAACATTCTAATGTTCACTTAAGAACATCTCACACCATAATTAATGGGTGTGAATAATTAGTTGATCCAGGTACATGTGTGCCTTAACCACTGGTGTTACTTAACAAAGCTCATCACAGTCATCGCCGTGGATTACTGAAGGATAATGTTTTATGAGAGAGCGATACAAACCATTAAAAGCCATTAGTGCTGTCTCCACAGGCTCGGTCAGTTCCTGGTGAGTGAGGGCCAAAGCCTGGCGAAACTTAAGATTGGTCTCCCTGCGAAAATAAGGAGCAGTATCAGGAACAGGGAGCCCTCACTAGACATAAAAATCGCAAGTCATCCCGCTACACTTCCTGAACAGAGGGTTATGAGAACAGGAGAAAAAAATGGAGCTAAGAGGTCTGTGGAGGTCACTTCCCCATCAGTTCAAAAGTCTGAAAAAGATTGCAATGAATTTAAACAAAGTGTGAAAGCTTAAAACCTGGCACGAGCTACAGCGAGCACAATGAAAGCGTTCTGGGTAGTTCGTGCAAAGAGGCACAAAACTGCAAGCCGTATGAATGAGAGATGATAAACCCATGTGAGGTTAAACAAACATGGCGTCCGTTTTTTTGCAGGGTGGCTCTGTGCACTGCAACTTCTGCACGATGCGTGCTCAACGCGGGCGAACGAGTCGGAGGAACAATGTTGGCGGTGGCCGTTCGCTCTCGGCGCAGTTTGCAGCAGCCCATTTCAAACCGACGTTATCTTCATCAGGCAGCGATGACGGAGCTGCCACTCACCTTGCCGGACCTTGAAAAGGCAAATCTGCCATATTTATTCATGAATAGCGCTGCCTGGCTATAAACTGAGGCCATATCTGGTTCACATTACATGGATCACACGCCTCATAGAATATGGTTCAAACTACGAAAAGCAGAACATTCTATATGAACCTTTTAATGTTTTTTTTCTTCTTGTTTCCTTTTTTTACCTGTTATTTAAAAAAAACCCTCTAGGGAAAAAGGGTGGAAAACAGACCTGGGTCAAATACCTATTTGTTTTGGATTCAAATGCTTTTCCGTGCTCTACTGATCTTGCCTGGTGTAGTTGAGCCTGCCAGTATGACCAGAATGTGGGGTTTGCACCTTTTGAGAGTACTTCATTGGTTTCAATACACCAGAGAAGATCAGTAAAGCATAGAAAAGTATTTGAATCCAAAACAAATACCCAGGTCTGCTTGAAATTAACACAAGATTATGTACGAAGGTGAGACACGTCTGACGTCTTAATGGCGTCCGCCCCTGCTCAGAGGAGCAGTTTATACAGGGTAATAGCTAAATTATGGCGGCGTTCGCGGACCGCGTGAGCGTTCGCGGGGATGGCGGACGGACACGGCTCTGACCCGTCGATGTCGGCCGTCTCCACGTAGCAGAGGCTGTGCGGCTCGGAGCTGCAGAGGAGGAGCAGGTCCGCCTGAGGGGGGAGGAGAGAGAGAGAGACAGGCTCAGCCCTACAAAATACATTCATTTATTAGTCGGTTTCAGTGCTCTGTGGCGCCCCCTGCAGGAGCTCACCGGCACTATCTGGTCGACGTGGAGACGCAGCACGTCGCCCACACACACGTCCTGCCACTGAGCAGTACAGAACCTGCGAGAGAGAGAGGGAGAGAGAGAGAGAGAGAGAGAGGAGAGAGAGAGAGAGAGAGAGGGAGAGAGGAGGAGAGAGAGAGAGAGAGAGAGAGAGGAGGGGAGGGAGGGAGGGAGGGAGAGAGGGAGAGAGAGGGAAAGAGAGAGGGAGGGAGGGAGAGAGGGAGGGAGGGAGAGAGAGGGAAAGAGAGACAGAGAGAGAGGGAGAGAGAGAGGGATTAATGGATACAAACTTATAGATGTTCTGTCTGATATTTACATGGCAATGCTGTTTGTTGTGCCTTTTCATCTTCTCTACTGCAGGTGAAAACACCAAAAAAAAACATTTTTTAAAACCAGCTAAAATTAACATGGAGGTAATATAAAACAACAATATAATATGGGACTTACATAGTAAATATACACACGCATGCATACATACACATGTACACACACACACACACGCACACCCACAGCCTGTCCTCACCCCTCAGGAGTCAGTATGTCACAGGGTCGTCTGTTAATCTGTTTGTCACTGCGTCGCCTGGCCTGAGGAAGTGAAAGGGGCGGGGGGGGGGGGGGGGGGGGGGGGGGGGGGGTTATATCACATATGACACGTTTCACCGTCTCCATGGCGACGGGGCCCCTGATATTTACATCCCTCCATTAGAGAATATCGATGGAAGGAGAGAGATGCAAATGCCTGCTCACGGCTGGAATGGGCTTGATCAATGTATGTACGCAGCCCTGGCTACATAGCCACAGAGCCCTATAGAGGTTCTTCCCGGGCAATCTATCAGCGTGGAGGGGGGGGGGGGGGGATGACTCCAGCCACTGCCCCTTTGTCCTCCTTGGCTGAAATGCCCCTCTGGACCAAATAAATAAATAATAATAATAATAATAATTATTATTATTATTATTATTATTGCTGCTGTTATTGTTATAATTATGATTACTGTTATCAAACCTAATGAAATCAGCGTAGTCATTATAAAACTGAAATGTCGGGTGATAGGTTAACGGGGGTATGATGTAGTGTAGTCTTTTTCTTGGCTTGAGCCCCTGCCCCTCAAAAGCGTCTGTGCACGCCGCTGTCTGTCAGTGGTGCGCACGGAAACGGCGATGAGCGCACTGGAGACGCCGAGGAGGACGAATATGTTACGATCGGCGCAACCGAAGGAAGAGAGGAAGAGGAGCGTGACCGTGAGGAGGGTCTCACCAGATCGTCCCGCAGGTCTTTGAGACCCCTGATGGACAGCACCATGAGTAGGGGGATCATGGTGATGTACCAGCGCAGCGTGGAGATGGCCGGAATACTCTAGGAACACAAAGGCACCCGTTTTCGTAAAGAAGCTAAACCCTGAACACCACCTCAGAAAGGAATTAACCCTCAACACCATCTCAGAAAGAAATTAACCCTCAACACCATCTCAGAAAGGAATTAACCCTGAACACTATCTCATAAAAGAACCAACTCTGAACACTATCTCATAAAAGAACCAACTCTGAACACTGTCTCAAAGGAACTGACCCTAAACACTGCTTTGAGCCAGAACAAACTCTGAAAATTCATCATGGAAATGAGACTAACATGGTCACATCCTATAATAAATGCTTTATATACTTAAACCATTGTTAAACACTGGAACAAACACTAAACAATATTGTGCACAAAAAATTTTACTTTTTAAATTAACATATTTTTTAAATTATTTTTAAATTTAAATTAACATTCATTTTTCTTTACAAAAGCTTTGTGGCATGTTCAGTGGTCACCAAAATGAATTCCGTAAACTGTATTTTTAAACAAAGTCTCCATTTCTAATTCAAAGTTACAACTGTGGATTGAATCCAGGCTTTAGTTCTTGTGAAATATTTAGCAGAAAGTAGCATAGTACAGAGTCAACAAATAAGAGGTGGGAAAATGTTCAGGTTAAAAAAAAAAAAAAAAGAAAAAGTTTCTGACCTGCAATATCACCATGAGCAGGAAGAAGAGGTTGGCCATACGATGGAACTGTTCATACAGCGACAGTGGCAAGAATGTCAGGGCGGAATATTTATAACTGCGCACCAGATTGTCCTGGCAACAAAACACGCATACTGTTAATACACATAATCAAGTAAAATATGCGACTGGTCTGCATTCTTCTAAAGTATCTTGGTTGCGTGACTTACAGCATATTTCCCCTTGCGGAAGCACAGTATAGATCTCCTCTGTAGCTTTTTGTGGAACTGTCGATCATTAGCTCGTACTTCCCAGGTGAAGTCTGAAACAAAGACAGCAGTCAAAGAGCAGCGTAGATACAACCAAGGCATAACTTGGCGGGATGGCATACCTGCCATCCCAATACATTTTGTTTAGATTATTCATCCAAATTTTTAAAAAGTCTTTGTATTTTGATTTGTTTAGTATTTCAGCCTCAACCCCCAGTATGCGTGATCAGCCTAGCAGCAAAAAAAACCATTAAAACGACATGAAATTTGTGCAGAGTAACCCAACGTAAACAGACACAGACACAAAACACAGGTAGTGAATTTTAATTTTAAAAATGTTTTTTTTTTTTTAAAAAAGGCTGAAGAGAGCGGAAGGGGCAACAAGCCGGCAGACTGACCTGTGGTTTCACTGCGGGTGGGATTTGGGGACGACATGGTGGAACAGGCAGGGACGAGCAAGTGGCCTGAGCAAGGGGGCAGGGTGGGGGGAAGAAAGGGAACAGCAGATAACTTAATCTGGTAACTTATTCGCCTTTGTCGCTATGGTTACTTTGTATGCATTTGGCAACTGAATCTTCACATTCCAAGGGCAGGGTCACTGTTTGGGAGTGGGGGTGGGGGGGGGGGGGTGGTTGTGTTGTGTGTGTAGGTTCGAGTGACAACCAGGCATGTTGTCCCAGGCCCTGGAAGGGTGTGGGTGGGGGGCAATGATCTGTGAACTTCTGCTAAAAAATATTAATGCTCCAGACCTGGGAATAACATAATGATATAATTCTGTCCTGAGCTCGGCCAATTTCACCTGGTTGCCCAGCTTAAAGGTCTGCCAAAAGGTCTGAGAGAAATCTGTGTGAACATTTACAATGAGTAGATCAGCCTTGAAAATAATTTGCCAAAAAAAAAAAAAAAAAAAAAAGTTGTATAAAATTGTCAGTGAGATTTACACGGTACAGGCTGGGGTCTGACAAAGTGCGATGGCATTGGGCCAATGTGATTTAATGGGGCATATGGCTTTGTCAGAAATTACACTTGACAGCTTTTCAACTATAAATGTTTTTTTTTCCTCATGAAAGGTATGAATAACGATCATTGCAATCAAATGAGCTTGTTCTCTCTAGCCAGGGTTCTCAAAGTTGATCATGGGCCCCCTGTGTGTGCTAGTTTTTGTTCCACTCGTAGTCACAATCCCTAAATTGTAACAGGCTGTTAATTGTCCTCAATTAGACTCTTTCAATGTCTACTGTGGGATGACGAAGCACGCGTTCCACGCGTTCTGTATTCACTTCCCTTTACTTTTGTTCAATCAGGTCAGTTAATGCGGTTGCCTTTTTAAAATTTGAATTTAACTGGAGACTTACCAGTGAAACCAATGAGGCTCTACCTGGAGAAAGTGTGGACGTATATGAATAAAAGTGTTTACATCAGCGCTGAAATAATAATAATGCAGTTTTCAAATTCAACATGAATAGCAAAACTAATCTATTAACCCTTTAAGGTGTAAGATCACAAATATATTATTAGAATGTTCTTAACTGAACACTCTAATGCTGATGCAACAATCACTACTGGTAGCTGAAAGCAAGTTCCAGAACACTGACTTAGAATTTTTGAAAAAAAAAAAAAAAACAAAAACAACAACATTCCACAAAACCTACTCTTCGAAGGGTGGATACAGTTGGAACCAGGCCACGTGAAAGCTTGACAGTAGGCCAGGTAGAATGGGAGCATCATGCGCCCCTCATCTCATCCTGCAAACTGATACGTATGTGACCAGAGCTGGGCATATCGCTGTTCGCACTGATTTGCACTGAGAACCAGGCAGGGCATTCTGTCCCTTACAGAGAATTCACTGCAGTTCATTGTGATTCATAAATTCCACAACAGTGTAATGCATTGCAATATCACAAGATGGCAAAAAAATTGTATATTTGGCCATATATTGTAAAGTGCTGCAATATCTTTTGATGAATATATATTTTTTAAATTTTATTTCAGTATATTCAAAATCTATGAGAGGCAACCCCTATATACACAACTAAAAACGAAGATAGACCCTCCCCCCATCAACCGTGACTACAATTTACTGACTATGATCACTCCACACTTTAGAACTCCTCTATATATGTGCACACAGAACAAATGTTGTTATATCCATTTATGTGCACCTCAACAGAGCTAGCTACCATTTTTAGACAGAATAGAAAAGGCATCTATTTTTACCCGAGCGGAGGTATTAAAAAAAAACAGTTGTTAGAACTGTTGTTTCCATTACCAAGACGCTGAAGAATAGCTGAGCAATAACAGTGTCATCACTGGCTCTATAGGTCTGTACTTAGTAACACTGAAACTCATGGGAACTAGACATCCTCAGATTGTACATCCAGCCCTCCGCACTGTTAGAACAAGATGGAATAACACATCTGCTGTTTGTTTGCACTTACCTGTTCCTTCTGTCTCTTTCTTTCTGTCCCTCGATTCAAATAAATTTAATTTTAAATGCGTTGTTGGCACAAAACAAACATTGCAAATGTCACCAAAGCATAACATGCAAGTGCTGTGGGAAAACAAATATGCATATTATCCATTGAATAGTAGCATACACTATGACTAGAATGACTCTCTTTCTATCTCTCTTCCCCACTCTCTCTCCGTCTCAATATACTTTTGTATCCACAGAGAGGAGAACTAAACTCCACTGTCTGCAATCTACCTGTGGCAGTAAAGGAGGGGGATGTGGAGAAGGAGGCGGAGCTAGACTGGCTGGGGAGAAATCAGTGAGTGTTCGTGAGAGGCCGTTTTTGTCTAATCACAAACACCATCTGACCCCTGAGACCCCCCCCCCCCCCCCCCCCCCTCCCCCATCCCTGAGGGCGACTAATCAACACTGCACCTTTGAGAGCTCCTCACCTGGTCCTCTGAATGAAGTCTGACATCACTCACAAGCTCTTCATTTGAAAGGAACCTTTGTACAGAAAGAGCTCTTTATGTACAAGGGACAGGGATAGTTAGCCTAGCACTCTTTATGTACAACAAGGGACAGGGATAGTTAGCCTAGCACTCTTAATGTACTGGAGACAGGGATAGTCGGCCTAGCACTCTTAATGTACTGGAGACAGGGATAGTTAGCCTAGCACTCTTAATGTACTGGAGACAGGGATAGTTAGCCTAGCACTCTTTATGTACAATGAGGGACAGGGATAGTTAGCCTAGCACTCTTTATGTACAAGGGACAGGGATAGTTAGCCTAGCACTCTTTATGTACAAGGAACAGGGATAGTTAGCCTAGCACTCTTTATGTACAACAAGGGACAGGGATAGTTAGCCTAGCACTCTTAATGTACTGGAGACAGGGATAGTTAGCCTAGCACTCTTTATGTACAACGAGGGACAGGGATAGTTAGCCTAGCACTCTTTATGTACAAGGGACAGGGATAGTTAGCCTAGCACTCTTTATGTACAAGGAACAGGGATAGTTAGCCTAGCACTCTTTATGTACAACAAGGGACAGGGAAAGTTAGCCTAGCACTCTTTATGTACAACAAGGGACAGGGGTAGGTAACCTAGCAATCTTTATGTACAACAAGGGACAGGGATAGTTAGCCTAGCACTCTTTATGTACAACAAGGGACAGGGACAGTTAGCCTAGCACTCTTTATGTACAACAAGGGACAGGGACAATTAGCCTAGCACTCTTTATGTACAACAAGGGACAGGGATAGTTAGCCTAGCACTCTTTATATATAAAGGACAGGGATAGTTAGCCTAGCACTCTTAATGTACTGGAGACAGGGATAGTTAGCCTAGCACTCTTAATGTACTGGAGACAGGGATAGTTAGCCTAGCACTCTTTATGTACAACAAGGAACAGGGATAGTTAGCCTAGCACTCTTTATGTAGAACAAGGGACAGGGATAGTTAGCCTTGCACTCTTTATATACAACAAGGGATAGGGGTAGGTAACCTAGCACACTTTATGCACAAGAGGCAGGGATTGTTAGCGTAGCACTCTTTATGCTACGCTAACAGGAAAAGTATTTCTGGCGCACAGCAGCCCGGAATGGCTGTATAGTTAATTCTGTGTTATGTCTGGTTCCAGTGGGGGTATTTAGGAGGAGCTGTGGGTTGTATTACAGGAACACACGAGAACACTGAGCATTTGTTTCTGGCCTACCTGGCACTATCCCCCACCCCTTGATTGTATTACTTCCCCCTCTCATTTCTTCCGTTTCACTGCTCTTTCATTGTCTTTTATTCTGTCTATCTCTATAAATGTCCTCTGTTTCCCCCCCCCCCCCCCCCTTCCTCTCATCCCCACCTCTCTGAAGACAGGATTGTCGAGGGAAATGTCTCTCAGCCTCAGCTAATGAGTCTGTCACCTGCAGGTTAACAGTGACAGTAAACAGATTTCCTGTTGATAAATGTTTCTATCAAAAAAAAAAAAAAAAAAAAACTTCTTTACTAGCAGGATATCTTTGCAGCGCTCCCACTAAACCTCTGTTTATCTTCGGTCACTTAATGTCCAACAAGGACTGAAAGGAGGCATCGCAGCAGATATGCTTTTCAGTTTAGTTGTCACGCAATTAAGTCTCTGTAGATTGGACTACTGAAGTTCTACACTGAAGTCTAAATCATCCACTTTTGTCTCATGTCTCAAGTTGCTCAAAATCCATCCAGCAGATAGATTTTTTCAGTAGAACTAAAAAGCAATCTCAAATCAAAATGTCAAAATTTATGTATACAGCACATTTGACAAACAGTTGTCACAAATACAGTTCACAGACAAACTCTGGCCTAAACCCCCACAGGAGCAAGCCTAAGGCAACAGTGGCAAGGAAAGATTCCCTGGTAACAGACAGGAGAGAAACCTCGGAAGGAACCAGGCTCAAGGGGGGAACCAGTCCTCCTCCGGTCGGCTCAGAGTTCAAATGACCAATACGGTCAGTCAGTCAGTCAATGTACACGTTGATCAAATTAGTAGCAGGTAGGTGACAATCCTAAAATGGCGGCTCAGATGATGGGCGGGGCCGGGTGGCAGTGATGGGGAGCGGCAGGCGGTGACATGAAGTGGTTGGGGAGTCCAAACAACAACGTTCTCGGGATTTGGGGCAAAAGCCTTGCCGGCAGCATGGGGAAGAAAATTGGAAATAATCTCTTATAACTGCTGTCTGGGCTTTCCTGAACTGGCTTCCTGTAGTATTTAGAATACATTTTTAAAGTACTAATGATCACTTTTCTGCTGTATGTGGCTTAGCCTCTGACTAAATAATCTAACTTGTGGTACCCTGCAAGCTGAGATCAGCCATGAAGGGTCTCCCAAATGTTCTACCTGCAAAGTTACAAACAAAAGGACATCCTGCCCTCAGTGTGCAGGGTCCTAAACCGTGAAATGACTTTACCTGAGGCCGTTAAAAAATTCACAAATGCTCGCCCGCAAGTTTTAAAAGACGTGACAATGTGTTTATTGATTTTTATTCTCAACTTACCTTTTATTTATTTTTCTTTGTCTCAGTGTAGCTTTGTATATTTTCCCGTAGATTAACTGAAACATTTGTCTTCGTGTTGCATCATTAGTTGTGCGTGCTTTTTAATTGTGTCTGCCGCTCTGTGTTTTGGACAGTGATTTGATCACGTCATTGTACGAACAGCCCGGTGTAAATGGGCTTATTATCATCGTTACAACACATCTGTAGGAACAGGTGTCACTGGGTAACGATCCCCAGTTTGAGAAACGCTGGGCAAAAGAGATCTTCAGACTTGACAACAGAATCCTCCTTGGACTCACGTTACTGGGCCTGGATTGATCCTCTTGAGACAATGCTGAAACGGATGTCAGGCTCTTTAGCCACACCCCAAACTGAGGCAGCAAGGAGAGGCCCACAGCAAGGTCCTTGGGGACTGAAGTCTAGGCAATTACATGGCATAACCTGATCATTTAAGTCCGTCATCGCCGAGTTTACTTTGCCGCGTTACATTCTTCTGGTGGGCTAGTCATGAATTTTTACCCAAAGTGCTGTGCAAATTGTGCGACAGCCTTTGTTTTGGGGGAGGTTTTCTTCTTCGTTATTCTGCTTGCATTGCCATCTAGTGGTGGTTATCAGAAACTGCAGTACAAAATGGAGTCATACTGGAATGAGCCATGTAACCCATGTTACCCATGTAAGCTCAGATCATTTTTTTTCCATCCTATCAATTACCTATAACTCTTTATACAGTGCTTCATATTCATGTGGTTTGGATGGCTCACTCAGGTTCCCTCTCCTGTTGCTCCCACAACCGTCGAGTGCACGCAATTTGTCAATGCTTGTGCGCACGTGTGTGTATGTGTGGGAGTGTGGGTTGGGCGTGGCGCGCGATTGTGTGTACTTTTTTTTTTCTTGTACACGCGCGCATCGAGGGTCTGTCTATCCTGTCTATTTTTAAACGTGGGCTTGGAACCGGGTGGTTTCTGCGATAAGGCCGAGCATTTTGTCTTGTGGCATTCGAACCTCTGGCCTCCTCTGTCAGTCTGGCCTATCCACCAGGCTTTTTTTCCACTACAGTTTAACTGCTGCCCGTCGTCACCAGCCCAACCCCACATCCTCACACCACATACACACACACGCTCGTGCTCGCTCTTCCACTCCACTCGCCTCTGTGTCAACCGACTTTAGTGATGAACGTTACCTGTTGGCCTCCTGGAAACCGCTCTAGAGGAGTGTTAATTAACACACAAATAAAGAGTCCAAAAAAAAAAGAAAAGGAGATGTCTCTGCAACTGCCATGCCCGGGCAGGTGAGAAGGAGAACTCGGCAGAGCAAAGGCTGGAACCCCGAGAATGCTCGCGTGACCCCTGAATTGTCTGGCTGCACCGCAGAGCAGAATTTAAGCCTGGACTGGAGAAAGAGGTGAGGATTTCAATGACAATAAACACCATGGAGAGAAATGGGTCACCTGTCTGCCCCCCACACACACACACACACACATAAGCACACACACACACACAAACACATTTAAGCACACACACACACACAAACACATATAAGCAACACATGCACACACACACACACATGCATGTGCACACACACACACACACACACACACACAAACACAGACAAGCGCACTCAAGCACACACACACACACATACGCATGCACACACCCAGACAAACACACACAGACAGAATCAAGCATACCCAGCCAAAGCCACACACTTGTAACACCACATTAATCCGGATGCATCCAGTGTGACCCAGAAAGCTCGAAAGCGATACTGACACTTGAGGTTTAAGGGACGAAGAAAAACTACAGTCTGCAGCTCTGGCCACAGAACATCACCGCTGAAGGAGAAGTGGCAGAGTAAACAGCCGATGCCGTGTCTCTGAAAAGGTCAACAGGGAATGAAAGGTGAGGGTGTGAGAAAGAGACAGGCCCAGTTTGAGCAGAACTGTCCCTAAAAAATAAAATGGCCATAATTTTTGTGGTTACATTCATCGCAGACTTGCACAACTTTTTCACATCGCATTTACATTGCATCCATTTATACATTTGGATATATACTGAAGTAATGCAGGTTAAGTACCTTGCTCAGTAGCACGACGGCAGTGTACTGGGGGTCAAACCTGTGACCTTCAACTTCTTACCCATTAAGCTACACTTCCACCCAGTACTCTCGCCTGAATGTATATATTTCGATATTACTGAATTTGCATTGATATAATATGTTATTATAATATACAACGTGGAATTATACATCTCCGATGGTGGAAGAAGGACAAAAATTACATTCCATCTGAATGTATATCATCTGGGCCACAGTGGGGTAACTGGGCCCTGGTAAGCAGCTTCATAAACGATGCATATTTAGCAATCCACAGTGCACATAAGCACATGACACGGACACACACTTACCCTGAACTTGTTCTGCCTCGCCCCATGGCTCAGCATGACTGATATAAAAATCGTTGGGAATATCTGGTTGAAGACTCATTCGCTTAAACGTGGTTCCGGCATGTTATTAACGGAACTTTTCTCTGCTCCGTGCGTCAGATGTGTGTCCCACATTGCATCTTAAAATACTTTGGCCTGAGCGACCGTGTATAATTAGGATACTGACACAATTCATCACTTCTGTTCGGTCATTCTGTACCACACGGGCGTGTGCTTTTTGGTGAGTGCGCATGCCGTTCTAGGAAACGGACCGGAGTCTGTTTTTTCTCGGCTCAAATTAGAGATAGGATCAGACGTGAGTTACAGAGGACTGAGCTGCAGCAGGTTTACGTGCTGTAAGGCAGTGCAACAATTAATCGTGTTACTTTCGTTCACACGTGCAAGCCATAAATAAACAGAGTGGCCGAGATGGCTGTCTGCATGTTGTAAATGTTTTACTGAGTAATTTAATTTTCATGTTTGCTTAATGAGACGGAGGATGCCACTGCCGTTTCTGCGAAGGAACGATCATTTAATCTATCCTTTCATACTCTGTTTTCCAGATCTCTTCCATGGGAACAGCTGTACTCTAGTTCTCAAACAAATGACATTGGTAACCAGTACTCTTTAGTGTTTATAAGCTGTTATGGTGGGGAGAAAACCCTCAAACAGTGCTGAGAAAAAACTCCCCAATGGGAAGAAATCTCGAGAGGAACCCGGCTATAGAGGGGGAGCCCATCCTCCACTGGCCTGCCTGGTGTAAAGCAGCAGTAGAATGGAATGTAGCAGAAATGCTACAAGGGATCTATCACAGCAAAGATAATGGGTTAAGCAGGTCACAGCTGAGGTGGCAGCTAACAGGAATAATAGAAGACCAAATGGTATAGTTCAGCATAGT
Organism: Anguilla japonica; assembly: GCA_025169545.1. Taxonomy (NCBI): domain Eukaryota; kingdom Metazoa; phylum Chordata; class Actinopteri; order Anguilliformes; family Anguillidae; genus Anguilla; species Anguilla japonica. The sequence continues at coordinate 7,002,843 of CM045886.1, forward strand.
GCAGTTTAGAGGAGCTGGATGATGAATCTGGAGACAGATCCAGGCTGTGACAGGGCATGGGCAGAGGAGGAACGGGGCAAAGCAGTCCCTGACCATGGAGCGAAGGACAGGGCTGGAGTGATCCCATGGACTCAGGGTGAGGAAACGGGTGCACACACGACACTGCCAGGCAGTCCAGAGGGCTTTTCAATGGGATTTTGGTTTTTGGATGGCAGTGTAGTGTCCATTATATTGGGTAAGGGTGCAGGGTGTGCACCCCACTTGGGGGATGCATGTTCAAATCCCATGCAGGGTGCTAGTTTTGTGCCCCGGAGTGAGGTCCTTAAACTGAAGTTCTTAATTACACACCTAGATGTGTAAATGCCTAGTATGTCAACTGTGTAAGGTAGGCCTACTCTGGGCCCTGTTTCAGTTAGTTGCTGTAGCTGGATAAAACCCAGAATGCTCCCAAATCTGGAACATGGACTGAATGATAGGCTTTTCTTGATCTGAGGCTAACTTGTTGACACACATGTATCAGATTTAAACACTCCAAAGATGCTCAAATAGGTTTAGCAAATGCATTCATTGTGACTCACTGGCAAAGCATTTTATAAACTGTCTGTTTTAGATCACATTTTGGTAACAAAAGCTGTTACTAAATGTTAACACTTAAGGTTAATGTAGCAGGGTTTCCTGTGATAAGTGGTGAGTTGCACAGAAGTGTCAATTCAAGGAAGTAAATTTATTTTTGACATTTTTTGAAACATTCCTGCAGATGCCTGAAAATGTATGACATATGTTACAAACCAAAACGTACAATCACACAAATTAAGATTTTGGTCCTGAATATGTGTTTCTTTTAAAATTGTCGGCAATCTGTAAGAATTTACTGGCCCATGCTCTGATATGAAGCCATTAAAACCAAACCAATGCATACACATTATGGGGCCCTAAATTATGTCAAACACTCTGTTGAAAATGGGTGACAATGTGGCACTTTGGCCCCAGTGGGGATGACCTCAACTACAGGAGGGTAGAAAGGGGGCAGTAAGATGCCCATAGTTACAACAGAGGTGGTCTCTGAGTGAGCAAGACCAGGGGCTCATTCCAATTGCTTTATTTTGTCCGTCTTTGTCCCCACGGTCATTGAGCGGCTCAGAAATCGACTGAGGTCCGCCATCTTCAAGGAAATTCCAGCTCGTTAAAAGCTCCTCGAAGGAGCTAGGAGCGAGGAGCTAGGAGGCTCCTGAAGGACGCTTCGGCAAGAAAACACGAGCGCATCCTTTGCTGTTTTATTTTTTTTTCCAGAATGCGTGACGTATAAATGATCGACTTGTGGATCCACCTCTCTCCATCTGCTCAAGGCGGCAATTGACGAGGCTTCCAATGGACGCTTGAAAGAGCATGGACGTTCCATTTGCCTACTGCACGTTTCCTCGATTCCTCCATCCCGTGTCCTTTCCTTGTATCCTTTTCCTTGTGTCCTCCATTTGGTGGAGCTAAGAAGCTAGGAAAGGACACAAGAAGGTTAAAAAAAAGAGTGACTGTAATGAGCCTTAGGTCATTTACCAAGACTGGGGTAGGTGAGAAACATCTATAGGCCATGAAGTCATTGGTTCATTATAGAAACGAGGCCTCCATGTAATTGGTGTCCTTTTTAAAAAAAGAATTTGCAGCCTTTGAGGAAATGCCCCTATATCACTGCATCAGGACGCTCACTTCAGTTGAGTTACACAGTCACCCTCTGGTGAATTACCCAATCACGTTCTGGTGAATTGCACAGTCACCCCTCTGGTGAATTATACAGCTACCCTCTGGTGATTATGTAACTCAAAAGGGGTTGCTGGGTTCCTGTGTAGAAATGTTTTATCTGATGGTCTATGTTAAGAATTTCCATGATGTACCAGTTTACCACTTATTTTTTTGTACAGGCGGTTCTTGTCAAACACGGGCTACACAGATATAATAATGATAGATAGATCAACCAGATAGCTGACTCTCACGTTCCTACTCGGTCCAGTGTTTCTTAAGAACAAGCGGCTTTGGCAAGTAAAAGGAGTTTCCTGTACTGTATTTGCTTATGACAAGATGCAAAATTTGAAACGTTTTGACTTTAACAGAAGCAAGCCAGAACTTTCAGTGAAAAGTCAGAAATGGAGTCAACTGCCTGGTTGGCCTCTTGTCATATTTGTTCCAGTTGCCTGAATGCAGGGCTCTGCGGACCATTTCTGATTCTTGTTCAGAGAGGGACGAAGGAGGACCTCTTGTCTGTCTCGACGTGATGAGACCCCTGACAGTGATGGTGCCCTTGCCTCCCTCAAGTTTCAGCGATCAAACCAGGAGAGCTGTGCGACCATGTTCGAACGGAACCGCAGACTGTCCGTGTAGGTGTGAAAATAAGTGGTGCACGCACACAGTAGGGTGGAAAAAGTCATCACGAAGGGTGAGAAATGCAAAAAGAGAACTGGTTTTTTTTTTTTGGGGTTTTTTTTTTGCACCTAAACTGCCAGGCAGCGTCTAGCTGAGCCCAGGGACGCAGCGAGCGAAGATCATAGCAGCGACGCTGGAATCTGGAGACTTGTGTGAACAACTCAGCTGAGAAGCCGTTGTGCCAAAGTCTCTGATACGAGCTGGAAGTGGCTTCGACTCCCCCGGTGAGTCATTGATACTTTCTGTTCGGGAAATGAGTGGGCGCAGATGAAAGCATGCCACCTCGCCACCTTCGCTCACCTGCCCGGCAATACCACCATGTGACTCTTTGACTCTTTGAAAAAAAAAAAAAAAAAAAAAAAAAAAAAAAACCTTTTTTTTTATTTTTAAATGGGGCAGCCTGATGATGAACTGTTGCCATGACGATAATTTCTGACCAAATGCTCAATTGCACCTGACTATGTGCCCGACTAAATCTAACCACAGGTGTGCTTGATGAGCACGCTGAGCTGATGACGCTAACATTAACACTGTCAGAGAGCTTCAGGCCAAGCGCTGTGGCATACCCCTGTTTCCCTCCACGCACAGAGTCGTTTGGTTTTCAAATCAGCTGTAATTAACTGTATTGTTTCAAGTATGTGACTGTAACTGTTTTAAAAAAGAAGTTGACATTGTGTTCAATAGAAGGAAAATAATTTTCGCAAAAAGCCTGCTGAGTTAACCAGTTATGACCCCTCAGACTAGTTTAAATTGCAATGACTCTGAACTCCTGTTTCCAAATACGTGCTGAAATTGCAACAAAAAAAAAACTGCTCGTAATGATACAGTACTTTTTTCATCAAAAAACTTCCAACACAAAAAAGGAAAAGTGTGTGTGTGTCTGTGTGTGTCTGTGCGTGTGTGTGTGTGTGAGTGCACACTTGGGGAAGGGGCGCCAGACGTCATGCTCAGGTCAGTAAGCCAGGTGACCCAGAACCGTGCAGTTCTAATGAAGAAGATGCAAAGGTGACCGTGTGAGTCATGACCACAAAATCACTGTCGCTTCAGGCGTGCGCCTGAGGGGTGAGTCACTTTGGAATGCACCCACTCACCCCTCCTGCCCCCTTCTCCCCGTAGGGCTGTCCCCCCACCAAACTGGAGACCCCCCACTCACCACTCACCCCGTCCCACCCCTGCCCCACAAACAGTCATACGCTCACAGGCTCACCTGCACACCTGCATGCACAACTACACATGCACACACACATAAACGTGCACACGCACACACACACACACACACATGCACGCACACACACACACACCCACATGCAAATCCGCACGCGCACACACACACATGCTTGTACGCACACATGCATGCACACCCGCACGCACACACACACACACACACACACACGTGCACACACACACACACACACGCACAACCAAGCACTCACACATGCGCGCACACCCACCCAAGTGCATACATACATATACGCACAAGTACATTCAAAAACATGCACTCACATTCACAAAAGTGTACACACACCATTGCACGCAATCCCAAAGCACATGCACACATGCATGTGCATGCACACATGCATGTGCATGCACACAAATGGCCTACACATGAGTTGTGCGCTCATGCACACACGCATGCAATCAGAAACATTCCTTTAATTCAGTCTTCCCTGATTATCAGCAGATAGTCAAATAGCCTACTGTACATCTATGCATGCCCATGCATCCCCTTGCATTTGTGTCTTTACCACACTGTCAGCTAACTGTTATGTGAGAATTGTGTTCTTCACCACAAGCTTTGGGTAAATGAGCACAAACCAAACAGGAAGCACATAGACCTATTTCTGCACATCGTTTAAGGACCATTTTATTATGTTTCCACACCCCATAACACTCTCTTCTTTTTTTTTCTTTCTTTTTTTTTTTTTGGCTGATTGCTTAAAGCGCATCGTTTTGGTTATTCTCAGTACACCTGGATGTACGAAACGAATAAGTCAGCTACATTAACGTGCGTTAACTGAATTTCTCCAGGCGTAATGCTTTTGGTTGCAACCCTAAGCAAGTCCGTAAATGCCGTCAGTGAATCATGCGTACAATCAGTGTACAATATGGGCCAGTACAAGCTGATGTCAGAGAAGGACTGAAAGTTTGCTAGACACACGAAGCAGGCGCGGCTATTAAGGACTATTTTTCGGTCGCCTGCCGTTTTGGTTCTAAGCGTTGAATTTTACAACTTGAAGAGGGCACTTTCTCCGCCAGCCGTAAAAACACGACAGTGTGTGCCAGCACAAACCGCATATAGATATGTGAAGTTTCATACCACATACACCTTAGCACACCGCACTCCTTTCCAGTTCCTACATCAGTTGCAACCCATAATATTTCAGGCACAACAACCGAAAAAGGGGGAAAGCCGAGATCTCATTGGCTGTGTGGTTGAGCACTTAAACGCTCTCTTCTCCTAGCTGTGCCGTTCCTTGCAAAGCATCAATTGCGAGCGACCTGCTCACACCACTCAACTTCAGCACTCGTCACCGTGACAGCGACTAGCGCTTCGACAGAAAGGTAAGACACGGCACTTACCCGAACTTTTAATCAGTAGCCTACTGCAGGATACAGAGATCCGTGCGCCGAAATACTGTAACGGGCAGTAATGTGTAAAATCTGTGGTAGTCGGCCTACTGTGAATAGTGGAGTGCAGCCTACGCCTACAGTATAACTGACCAAGACCACCGAGCAGTCTACGTATTAGACTATGCTACATAACATCGATGCACCTTGTCGTGTTTGGTCGTGCGATTTGGACATTTTTCACGGGTTGTCGTTTCCCTTTCTCCACAAGTGTCTTTTTTTTTTTTTTTAAAGGGAGAATTATTTATTTATTTATATACAATAGCATTTTATACCTACTTCAACAACTTAACGCTGACTGGACTGAGCTCCACGTGTTCATTTAAAAAAAACATTCACTTACTATATTCTGCAGGACGCTGTAGGATACTTTTAATAATGACTTAGTTTTTTGAAAATTATTGTTTATCATATTGTACCATTTTGAAAGTTGTACAGTTGGGCCTGGCGGTCGATTCTCACCTTTTGCGCGGACACTGACGTTTTAATCGAAGGAAACAGCGGTTATTTGCAGAGGTTGAATGGAAAGTTAAGAGACACTACATTCGAAGATCAAAGAGCCGGCCATGGCAGTGCCCTAGATTTAAAAAATAACTGAAAAATACAATTGAAATATTTAACATTTGATTCTGTCATAATTATGGGATTATATTATGATAGCCTTAATGACTTAAAGGGGAAAGAAAACGAATCATTTTAACAGCATGGTATGTCACACGGTGCTGATAAGCGAAATTTTTGAGTTCTTGTACTCCGCCATTTTTTTACTTGGAAAACAATACATTATTATTATATATTATTATATAGTATTGCCATATATTTGGAATATATTCACAGTAAAATGAAAAAGATGCAGCTCAGTAGCAAAGTAATCATGCATAAAATACTTAAAAGCAAATCGGGGTTTTAGTTTTGTGGTAAAAACAAACTGTCATATATGACAATGTGAGGTTTTTGAGATGGACTGTACGGACTGTTGTGGACTGATGTGTGAAGTGTAGGTGTTATAAAAATTCTCCCTCTCTAGTATGATCATTTGTGCCTCCATAATTTCAAATGATGATGCAAGATTTTAGGCAAAAAAGTCAAAGGATGTTTTCTCTCCTACACGATGTTTCAGAAATGAGTGAGCAGACCAACAACACGCAACAGAAAAAATGCACTACAGTGCCCGTGGGCAAATCAAACGTTCGTCACAAAGAAAGATAAGGTGATATCACTACCAATGACAAAAACTGTTTAAAAAGCATACCAACATTTGCACACATTAAAAAGTTAGGCACCAATAACTATTCCGTAGATGGGACATCCCTCTGCAATCCCATAATATTTTTAAAAATCTTAAGCCTGATTCGCTTGATTAAATGTTATTATAATATCTACATTATTCTTGTCTCTGCTGATGACACCGGCTTCGAACATCTCCTGATTCTGATCCCAGGACCCACACCACAGCTAGCTCCAGCCTCACAGAGTTACGATGTAATTATAGACTGCAGAAAAGGCGTGAAAGCACAAAGGACTTCTACTTCCTACAAACTGTACTTTGCACGATACGAGTGTTATAGAGAGAGCATCACTGTATGACCATCACCCTGGACATTCTTCCCCCCTCCCCCCTTCACTGAAACCGTGGCCCGGTGTAATTTTAACGGTTAACTGAGGTTCTCATACATGCCTCTCCCCACCCCCCAACCCCCCCACCCCTTTTTTTTCCGTATGCTCACAGTGTCCAGTGCGCAATGAGTGCCCAGCGGAGCAACAAGGCCCAGCATGGACGTCGGGCCTTGTGCCTGCCCCCCCCCTCGGTGGGGAGCAGCGTTGGGGGGGACGCGCTGGCTCCGGCGGGGGCGGGGGGCGGTGCGGGTGCGGGTGCGGGGGCGGGGGGCGTGCTGGCCTTGCCCGGCCCCTCCCTGCTGACCCGCCACCTGCTGGGCCTGCGCGGGTGCAAGCGCCACCTGTCCCCCGGGAAGCGCCGGAAGCGGGAGATGACCCCCGCCGAGAAGAAGGACGCCTCCTACTGGGACAAGCGGCGCAAGAACAACGAGGCGGCCAAGCGCTCGCGGGAGAAGCGCCGCCTGCAGGACCTGGTGATGGAGGGCCAGCTGCTGGCGCTGAGCGAGGAGAACGCGCAGCTCCGGGCCGAGGTGCTGTCCCTGCAGTGCCACGTGGGGCTGGGCTGGGGCCCCCTGGCCCTCCAGGACGCCGGCCCCCCGCCGGCCCCCTCGCGCTGCCTGGCCCCCGGCTCCTTTCAGCCCGGCCTCCTGGGCCTGAGGGCCGGCTCCGCCGCCCTCCTGCGGGAGCCGTGGGGCCTGGAGGAGCTCCTGAACGGGGCCCGGGTCTCGCCGTCGCCCGTCGTTTCGGAGCCCGGCCGGGCCTCCCCGGGGCCTCCGAACGGCCTCCCTCAGAGGAAGGACTGCCCGCCGAAACGCCGTCCGGGGGTGCCCGCCGCCCCCGACTCCAGCCCGGTCGCCAAGCCGGACAGACCGCCAGGGGCAGCAGCCGAATCGGAGAACGCCGCGCCCCTGGTGTCCTCCAGCAGAGATCTCCCGGGAGACCGGGACGTCCCGTCCACCTCGAAGCAGTACCACCTCCCTCCTCCTTCTCCTCCTCACCTCCAACCCCCCTCCCTCTGTTTCCCCGCCCCTCGGCTCCCCCCGCCCAGTTGGCTGTTGCCCGGCTGGGGCCACTCGGCGGTGCATGGCAACCTGATTCTGCCCTGGGGGGCTCCCTGCCTGCACCCGAGCCCCCTTTACCCGAACCTGCCCCCGGAGATGCTCGACAAGCACCGGAACTACAAGAGCACCATCAGCACATGGTCTGCAGAGGTGGCACACCTGAGGAGGTACTTCAGCTCGGATAACTCCCTGACAGCACACACCTAAACCAGGCCCGGGGCAGGCACATCGGCCGAAAAAGTGTCACCGTCAGCCCGTGCGCGGGTGCGTTCAATCCGAACACTCGGCCCAATTCAGTCTTAAGGCTCGTTTGGGAGCGCCTCGATTCTCGCCTGTTACTCGCCCCGTGCTTGTGGTGCTTTGCAGAAAACCCCCCTTTCCGAGGAACACAGCTTACAAAATGGACGCTCGCCATTGCGCCTCGGTTGTACTCCCATTCGCTGCTGTTGACTCAGCTGCAGTGATGGTATTTCCGAAAAGTGCTGTGTCATACAGGCTCTGTCCTAGTTTAGTATTGCTCCATGCTCAGTGCTGTTGCTGTAGGAAAATGCTTTATGCGAAAATTGTTATGCATCAAGGTGTTTTGGCTCTTTTGATATTTTATTGACTGTTATGCTTTTCATAACATCAAATTTTGTGAGGGGATTTCTTGTCTTGTCGCATAATTTCATTAATATCAATTTTGAGATAGATATCGTTCAGAAATGCAGCTTCATTTTGGATACCCTGTGAATATGCTGTGGTACGTAAATACTGAAGATGTATTTTACCAGTTTGGATTTTATTCTATTAATAAAAGGCTTCAATATTCACACATGAGTCTTTTTTCCCCAAAACTGTTCACACCGATGACCTGAATTATTTGGTTTCATAATTCATCAGCTATGATGCAAAAATTGGCAATGAACAAGAGTATGTGTCACACAATTATATGTGTATTTATATGTTGTATAAATTACATTTACAAAGCAAGCTGACAGCAGTGGAATAATTAGGTTTTGGAATATTAAACTGAGTAAACCTATTACTGCTGTACAGCTATTTTATTAAATTTAATTTCTATTTATTTATCTACAATTGAGGTCACCCTTGAATATTAGAATGTGTTTCCAAATTATGAAGAATAAAATCTAAACGCAATGAGATGCAAGATTTTGGACTTGCATATGAATATCCTAATCACAGTTCTTTAAATTCTGTATAATCACAACCATTGCCTTTACATTTCCAACTTTACTGGTGCAAATGTTTTTCATTAAGGAAAGTAAACCATTTGCTCTTTATTTATCTGATTTTATATAGAAAAGCAGCAAGAGCAGGTAGACTTGCAGGGAAACTATTTTAAATCAAAGATCAGTCGAATAAAAATAGTAATAATATAATTTCATATCGGTGGAGTTGTGTATCTTTAATGCACTAGGCTTTCTTTTTCTTGTCCCTAAGTTACGAGTACTGGTATGCAAATACAGTAATGATGATTAACAATCTGAACAAATATTACTTAATTTAATGTGGAAACATTTAATGATATTACCTTAAAATGGCAATCATCAATACTTACAAAATATTTCATATTTAATAGTGCGGTACATTTTATAATTCTGTGATAAATAGTAGCATATGACCACGCCACATTATACTTTTTATGTAAGAAAAATAGCTGTGCAGTTTTCTAGTTTTAGCACAGACTTTTAAATAATTTCCTTCCCATACGCCTTTGTATAGTACACATTTGTCTTAATGTGTATCCAAGTCCATGAACTGTTGTTCGATTAATAATACGTTGATTTATTAAGTCAATTCGTCTGTGTTATGGTATGGAGTATTTATTGTCATTTCAATCGTTATATATCTGTCATATCCATGCCTTGTGAAAACTGACATTTTCACATTCATTTTCTGGCTGAAATGTACGCGCATGCATATGATAGGCAAGCCTGGGATATCTGTTTATCGATTATTTTCATCAACTCGTAGGCATTAAAAATAAGATAAAGTTTTCCAACTCTTCCTTTTCCAAGTAGTTTATACTAAATATTTCACCATTTAACCTTCGTGGTAGACTACTAATACGATCCATGTCGTCAATACTTTCTTCATAAAACTGCTGGCAACTATATTCGGACATAAACGTGAGTCCATAGAAATATTGCATACAATTAAATAAATACAAAATAATTACAAAACAGGTAATATTTATTTCTAAAAATTAAAGATGTTAAACCCACACGCTGAAAGAACGGTGTTCTCGTTTGTACTGGAATTAAAGGTTACCGTAAAGGTTCTGAAAAATAGGAAACCTTCTATTTTTTCCTTCATTAAAAAGAAGTACACTTCGTCAAATTAAATTTTACAAAATAATATGAATTCCGCAACTCAAATTCGCGCAGCAGCAACATTTATCGAAATTCTTTTCTTTCTTTTTTTGGTGAGTGTTTTTCCAAAGTACAAATAGGTTCTGCGTTATTTTTGCGAAAGACTCCTCCACCACAACCGTTGAACTTGTGGCGCACCGGATTTTTTTGGAACGCATGGCGGTTAGGACATCGCTCTGCATGGCACCACAGGGGTTGAAGTACCGAAACCTGGTGCTCATGTTATTTGGCGTGTGGTATTCCCCTTTAAACGCCTGCGCGTAGATTCCCCCTATTACTTCGAATTTTAACGTGAAACATCGTGCAAAAGCAGCAAGCATGCGTCGTGATGGAAAAGTGAACCTTGCCGTCGCAGCTCATTTCAGGACGTGGTTGTAGCCTTGCAGAAAATGTGCGCTTAAAGCATATCGATAGATCAATATGTTCTTCGAATAGATACGCATCAGTAAGATAAAATAAAAATAACCTCCGGTCGACTTCAAAAATAAAATCTGCACTCATCCGAGTTTAAGGCAATGTGGTGTCGCGGGCAATTCACTAACTAAAATAACAATCTGGATCATTTGAACGCACTCTTTCATCACTCTGTTTTCTCTCGATGCCTGTGGGTTGATTACTTCCTTTAAGAGACGTGTTTTCTCTGCCACAGTCTGATCGTCAGTCGGTCATTTTTCAGTGAAGTTCAATGAATGTGGCGTGCGCAACTCTATGTGGCATTTTGACTGCGTGAACAGGAGTGTGTATAAAAAAGTGAGTGTTTCTGTAATCTTGCTTGTATGTCTCTGTGGTTCACCAAACAGGTGTCCTAGTTAGGACCCTGCTCAATGTGAACTGCAGATAGAGTTAGTCACCCATCCCTTGGCCTCTATGTATGTACACACACACCTTCATATTTTCAGACCCAGTAGACCATGTGTCTTTTCTGTCACTCTATCTGAGGGTAAATCATAACAGAGGATATATTCAGCACACCAACCATCAAAAATACACTATTCTATTTTTTTTTTTTTGGGGGGGGGGGGGGGGGGGGGGGGGTGGACAATAGGGCTAAACCCCTATTGTTTTCCTATGGTTTTATTTTCCTCCATACATCTGCTCAGTTTCCCATGAGATCACTGAGATCACGGATTGTGCGGTCTTGCTACCTGGCACAATCATCACCATATTATCCATTCGTCCGTTATTTATCTTTTTCGGTGGAGCCCAGGCTAAGAGGCGATTCGTGACTTCTTTATTCCAGTTTGTTTACAGGGAACTTGAGCCCTCAGGAGCCGGAGATTTTCATATCTTAATACCCGCCGCTTAGACTATTAAATAATAAAGACTTAGCCACTGGTAAAACTAGCCTCTGGTTTAAAAAAATGCTGTGGTTTGTGAGTAGCTACACCACTGCAAAGAGAAGAGTCCATGCATGAGCGTCTTTCGGGGAGACAGAGAGACAAACCCCTCCCAAAATTTTCATATGAATTCATTGCTAGGCTACGCAAGACTACGTGGTCCAGCCTTGTGTGTGTGTGTGTGTGTGTGTGTGCGTGTGTGGCCCAAACAGTTCATGTGTAAAGAGTCTCTTGACTTTAGCGCCATGTCTGAATCTTGAATCTGTGGATGTGAAAACGTTCTGTGACACTTGTCCCACGTGCTGGCAGCTAAAATCAGGCGATAAAATGGAAATTCAAAACCGCCTGGGATTCAGCAGTTCAGCATGACGTTAGGCTCGCGTTAACTAACGTCAGCCGACAAGAAGTCAGCGACAGACACAGCGACGCAGAAGCATCTCCTGCCAGCGCGGCCTGTTATTTCACAGGACATTTTCGGATCGGTGACTAATTGCAACTAGCAGAAGAAGAAAAAAAACAAAGCATTTAACACGTCGGGTGACGAAAAAGAGGAAGTCGTTCAGGGCCCCGAGCATGAGAGGGGGACGAGCTCTTGCAGCACGCAGGCCCCCGTCCTCTGGTTAGGTTCGAAGTGACGAGGGACAGCCAGACTCCGAGCCAGCGCGCAGACCGCATGTTCACACCTCCAATATTCATGTAAAGAAAGAAAAATTGCAGTAAACAAGAGCGTGGTGGTGGGGGGGGGGTTGGGGGTGGAGTGGTGGTTGCGGGTGGTGGGGGGGGGGGGACGTGAGAGGGGAGGGGGGCGGGGATTTGCAGGCCCCCAGTACATCTCCAGTGCATCAGTGCATCCTGTACTGCTAGCAGCGCCAGCGCCGTATGTGAACGCCGCACACTGTAGGGCTGCAGGTGACAAAGAAGTCGTGTCAGGATAAAGAATACGGGAGATTGCAAGGGTGGAGGGTGGGGGGGGGGGGGGGTGGGGGGTGGAGGGCTTAGATGGTCAAGAGGGGTGGGGCTCCCGTCAGACCAAAGGAACGTGAATCACTTTAAAGGTGGGGGGGGGGGGGGGGGAGAACCAAACACAGAAAAACAAATATTTTTTTAAACGTGCTGTAATGTTAATGTTGATTCTGATTAGGCAAATGTGATTTCAGTGCTAGTTTTGTACTTGGCAGGATTGTTTGTTTATTTGCTGAACAGGTTACCCTACAGGGTTGGAGTCCTGATCTATGTGGTCACTTCTGGCACTACCATCTTTACTTCACTCTAGTGTGTTTTTCTACACCTCTGCACCTTGAACTAATGCACTTGTTGTACGTCGCTCTGGATAAGAGCGTCTGCTAAATGCCTGCAATGTAATGTAATGTAACATTACAGTACAGGTTTTTTGGAATCCTAATCTGTGAGATTTTGAAAATTGTTGAGATCCCATTTGGGACTACTGACGAATGTGTGGTAGTTGGATGGACAAACTGCCAAAATGGGGAAGGGGGTGGGGGGGGGATGCTTGGAGTTTCAGTCCACACAATTAATTCTGAAATACAACATTGCATTTATGAAAATGGCTTATCCGCGCTTAACTAAAAGATTTGGAGGGGGGCCCTTTCTGGTTCTGTGACCTCAGACACTGCCTTAGCTGTGCTTTGGTGAGACTAAAAAGAGAACCCACTAAGTTTTTGGTTTTACAGAGTGCATCCCACATTGCTTATCCACAGCAACATATATGAGCGCATACATAGGGGTATAGGCAATGAACAGAGGTGAGGCTAAGTTAGCATGGTCACACCCGGTAGTAATTGTCAATGCATAATCATGCAGCACAAAGCTAGATGTCATAGTAGGTGCACAAATAAAATTCTGCAGAATTCAGAAAATTCAGTGTTTTTAAAAAGCAAATGGATTGGGATGTTCCTTGAATGCTGTCTTTAGCCCTTTAAAGGGTAGGCTTTTCCAAATGTTTGTGTCTTGTTTTTTTTTTTTTTCCAAAAGTCAGTGTTCTAGAACTCCATTGCTCCATTGAACTACCACTAGCGATTGTTACATCAGCATTAGAAGGTTAATTTAAGAACATTCTAATCACATATTTGTGACCTCAAACCTTAAAGGATTGAGTCACAAGGGATGTTGCAGGAACGGGCTTGTGACATGCCTGGAACACTTTTCCTCGGAACTTGAACGAAAATTTTAAAACAATAGACTGTTCTAAGGCTTGGTTGGGGAACGTTTGTGTAAAGATTATCTCGCTACCAAATGAGAACCTAGCTAGAATCTTCTCCAACATTCTGGAAAAAAAAATTGTGTTAGTTGGGATGCCATGTATAAATGTGGACCTCAGGATTTGTGTCAATATGAGGCACTTAAAACACACAGTGTATTAAAACCTACCTGCCCACCTCGATGTTTGTGTTTTCCACATGTTATGATATTATTAATAAACCACAGTGGGGAAAAACTATGAAACTTTCCAACGCAGCCATATACTGTCATGTGTTTTTTTTTAAATTAGTCAAACCGAGAGGAATATGGAAAATATGAGCCGGATTGCTCTTCTCACTGTGTTGGCACCACAGCTGCATCTATGGGATGTTGGCTGTGGCACTGCAGACACAGTAATACAAAAAAACTCTGCCCTATCACAGAGAGAAGCCTACTCATTTAGTTGACCTTTGTTTCAACCCGGGAGCTCACTTAAATGTCTTTTACAGTGGTGAGTAATCACCGCGCTATCTTTGCTGCCGTAAAAATTAATCCACAGGATTTCCAACGCTCGCTTGATTCTAGCGTGCAGCCTACGATTTGTTCGCCAGTTGGTCATGCACTGTCGGCATTGTGATGTTTCAATTGGCCACCAGGGGGAGCACTGTCCCTGAGAGTGAAGGACGTCCTGGAAAAGAGGTGGTTTTAGTTATGACTCACTTTTTCCCCCATGTGACCTGCTGCTGTGAAAAAATACTCCAGGGCCTCTGTTTCAGGAAGCAGGATTACTGAGTTAGCTGGATAGCCGCACTGCGTAAAAAAACCTGGATCTGGAACATGGACTGAAGTAAAAAAATGAGCAGTTTCCGGGTTTTATCAAGTGCGGTTATATTTTTACTTAAGAACATTGGGTTAAATACCTAGGTACAACTGGATTTAAATAAATAGTGTAATATGACAGTGCCCCCTGCTGTGAATTAAGCCCACTGTTTTGTAGTTACATTTAGTCGCCTACCTTTGGTTCACTAGCCATTATACCACACTGTCATCCCCTGCGTCCCTTCTGTAAAATATCATGATGCCATTTTCATGTGCATTTATCTGTTTCTCACATACTGAAGAAATAAATAATGAGGCTGCGAAATCGGAACAAATCCAAACAGAAAGTGCTGGGCGTGTGAACGTGAACTGTTTGATACATCGCAAGGAAGCAAGAACGCACCGGTGATCTCAGCGATGGCAAATGAAATGGCGGACCATGGAAGACCACTGTAGCGGATGACCAAAGGATACTTTAAAATTGTGGAGAAAAACACCTTTTCAACTGTCGAAGAGATCAACAGCCCCCCTCTACTCATTCGGCTGCTCCTCCTGCATGCAAGCTTGCTGCACGTTGCTTTGTAAATCCCCCTCCACCACCTCAACTCCATCCCTATGTGTTAAGAACTTGCTTTGCTGCTGGATCTGTTCTGTGAGTACCCCTCTAGGGGGTGTTTGGCTGCTGGCCTCCCGGCCTTATGCACACGGGCTGCATGGTTGGCGGGAGAGCTCCCAGAACAGAGCCATACCACCAAATATAACTGTATTGCCTTATTGTCAATAAAGATCTTACTTTGATGACAATGGTCCTGACTGAAAACCTTTTCTACTGTATAATAGATCGAGAATGCTCTCTAGCATGTAGGCATGAGTGTGTCAAGGACACACCAGCGTAACCTCAGAGGGTTCACCGCAAGACGCAAACCACCGGCAAGAAGTGAATGGCCAGGTTAGAGTTTGCTAAAAAAAAGAGTACATTAAAAAAAAACTGTTCTGGAACAAAGTCTTATGGACGAATGAGACAAGTATTGTGTCCAGTGCCAAAGTAATTGAATGAGGAAGGTGTGTAGTATGTACTTATGTATTATGGTTGCAGATGGTGTTCCCATTGCAGCATTATGAATATTATGATTTCTAATTAGAATGTCAACGTCACTTTTTTAATTGTTCAGCTGACATTTATTCTCTTTTGGATTATGGCCCTATTATGGACCTGCCCACATCCTGGTCTATATATAGCTCCACCCAAGTCACATGTCCTGGTTGATGTACCTGACGAAGACCTTAGAGGTCGAAACGTTGTACCATTAAATCACTTTGGGAGCAGAAAAAACAGTGTGCGGATATACTCTCTCATCTATACCAACTATTTATTTTTATCCTGCACCTGTTGGAATATTTTGGATGTGCGTGCATTCCCCCGGACTGCAAAGAAAGTAAATGCAAGTGACCAAAACCACCGCCTCCCCTCATCTGTAAAACACGGCAGAGGTAAGTGTCATGGCTTGGACACGTATGGCTGCCACTGTAACTGGCTCACCTGTTTTCGTTGATAATGTGACTGCTGACAGCAGCAGCAGGATGAATTCTGAAGTGACATCTTACTTATCTGATTTGAAAAAAAAAAAAAAACATCTCCTCTGCTCAGACCAAACCAAATGCATCATAACTCATTGGATGGCGCTTCGCCTTGCGGCTGGAGACCATGCCAAAACATACTGTTATACTGTTATACATAGCCACAGTTTTCCAGGTGTGAAGGTTTCTTGAAAGGCCAAGTCGATCACCCATCCTGAATCCAACTGAAAAATAATTTCACTTGCTGAAGACAGGACTGAAGGCAAAACGTCCCAGGAACAAACAGGAACTGAGGATGGCTGCAGTACAGGCCTGGCAGAGCATCACCATGGAAGACCATTGTTACAGCCATTTAACAGATGCTCTTATTCAGAGCGACTTACACAACTTTTTACAGTTTACATTCGCATCCATTTATACAGCTGGATATATACTGAAGCAATGCAGTTTAAAGTACCTTGCTCAAGGGTACAGCGGCAGTGTCCTACCCGGGAATGTAACCTATGACCTTTCGGGTTACAAGCCCAGTTCCTTACCCACAATGCTACACTGCCGCCGTAGAGACCCAGCATCTTGTGATGTCTATGGGTCGCAGACCTCAGCTCAGTCATCGAATGCAAAGCATCTGGAAACCAAGTACTAAATATGGCTGCTTTATTTCAGATTATATTAATTTACATTTATAAAGAAAGGGCTGCAGGTCCCACATGGATCACCCAAAATGAATGTGAATCCCCTAAAATTTAAACTAACACTCTGCAATTTAACTTTGCATTCATTGATCTATTTCAGTCCAATCTGCACATGTACAGCACAAAGCAATAAAAACCGTCCCAATACGTGTGTGCTGCAGTATTACTTCATAGCCAGTCATATGGAAGAGGCCTTCCTGTATTCATTTGGTTTATATATTTAGTTAGTTTTTGTATTTATTAAGATCTGTGCAGTCATCTGTTGCAAAAAAAGAAGCTTTACTGCTTTTATTAACCTTGAAAAAGCATTATGCAATACTTCCCTGAGTTAATTTCACTAATCTTGTGCTTGTCCTGAGCTTAGTTAAGAATGGCTTTGCAGATTAATTGCATAATTGCAGATGTCATCAACATAATGGATATGTTTTCTCAGCAAGGCACATTTGCAGGCAGTGATGTATTGAAGGAACCCAACAATTTGGAACAGTGTCCTTTAAAATCCCCTTTGAAAACTTACTTTCATAGAATGGCTTTTAACTTTTAAATTGTTTTTTTTTTTTCTTTGTAACTGATGTACCTTTAATTTTTATGTGTTTTAGCCTGTGAAGCACTTTGCAACTGTCAAATTGTTCATTTTTATTAAAATTTATTTTTTTAAATATTTAGTTTATTTTAGTTAAAATTTTTTTATTTATTTTAAAATTGATGCACGAAACCTCTGTGTGTGTTTTCGAACTGTGGAGCATTCTGTAACCCTTCCTTTGATAAATAAAGCTACTATTATTTATTAATTTATACAATATGCACACTGAATTTTATTCTGATGGATGGTAGACACACAAACATGGCAGTGAAAGTGTGTTAACTTACAGAGAGATGGTGTAAAAGGAAGCAGGAGGGGAAAAAGTGGTTTAGGCGAGAGAAAGAGAAAAAAAAATCCCAGCAGCTCTAGGGAGCCACCCGCTCGCATAGGTATCTAAAGATCAAAAGAGAGAGAGAGAGAGAGAGAGAGAGAGAGAGAGAGAGAGAGAGAGAGAGAGAGAGAGAGAGAGAGAGAGGAGAGGAGAGAGAGAGAGAGAAGAGAGAGAGGGAGAGTGAAGAGAGAGAGAGAGAGAGAGAGAGAGAGAGAGAGAGAGGGAGAGAGAGAGAGAGAGAGACAGAGAGGGAGAGAGAGAGAGAGAGAGAGAGACAGAGAGAGAGGGTGACTCAGCCTCCCCCTGTCTGTCAGCAGTGTACCGCAGGGCCTGTGTCCCTGTCACTGCCTCGCTGGTTGGGGACCTGGCCTCACACGCTCTCACCTCAGCGAAATTGAGGGCGCACCCCCCCCCCCCCCCACGGTCGGCGAACGCGAGCGGGTGAGAAGAGCTTGAGCGGCGGACTGTTGGGCCGACAGGCTGAACGACGGGGCGCGGGGAGGCCGGCGGTACCCGAGAGATTTTCGGCGAGAGAGAGAGAGAGAGAGAGAGAGAGAGAGATAGCGAGAGATAGCGAGAGATAGCGACCGGGACGGCTGAGCGTTGAACTGATCGAGAGGACAGGAGAGCCCGGCGGGGAATCGACAACCGGGGGGCGGGGGTGGGGCGGGGGGTGGGGTGGGGTTTGGGGCGGGGTAGATGAGGGGTGGCCTGCTCCGGACCCTGGACAACAGGACGGTGACCCCGATCCTCGACTGAGAAAGGTAAGGGTTCAGATCCGTTCGCCAGCCACTTCACCGGGAGCCAGGAGCGTAGGCCCTACACACAGACCTTGCCCTTCACACACACACACACACACACACACACACACATGGTCCTGGCATACCGGGGACCCTCTGTGTCCACATAAGGTGCTTAAAACAAAAACTTTCAGTAAAAACACACACTGTCGTCGTGCTCGTCCGAAAACGCCAGGGTTTCCCGAGCGGCGCTTGGAGCCTCGGCAACCCCTGCTTTCGTGTTTAGAGAGCAAAAATAAGCGATTAGCGAAAGAGCAGTAGGCGACACAAACATATCACCCCAGTTCAGTGAGTCAGATCGACACTCTTGTGTTTTTTGCTTCCTTATTGATGAAGCCATTACATAAATTTGCTGTGAATTATTATGAATACGAAATTTGTATTATTTAATTTTATTATTTATCTATAGTTTATTCGGTAGGGACAATGCAAGTTGACATAGTACCACTTCAACTCGTAACTGATGTACCACATACAGAGATTATAGCTATTGCTAGTTTCCAACTCCTGTCCCTAGTTAGGCTTTTAATGTATGTTGTTAATGTATGTTGTTAATTTTTTTTTTAATACAACGAGGGATGTTCAAATATGGGTTCGCATAAACAAAGCTGTACAGTGTACTTATTTCTAAATCAAATGATGGTTAGCAGATAAATACTGAGCTGATTTTCTGATTGTCAAACTGGTTAATGATTTATTTTATAATCGATAGCAACCAATGCTTATGAAACAGTTTCTCCATATGCAGACATTTATATATGTGAAGTCTGCGTCAATGGTATCAAGTGGTTTCATACATCCTTAGCATTGTTCATACATAAATATGAAATGCTAAATATTCAGAATCCTAGTAAGTACCCACAGGGAACATACAAGATGTTTTACCTAAAACTTTATGTGTCACAATGTACAATATATATCAGTGCTTAAAACTGGTCCATATACTTAAACTACACTATTTTCCTATTACAGATTGGACTTTACAAATGGACCATCTTAGAACTGTACACTTTACACTTAAATGATTACATATGAAGAAACCTAAGGTTAAGAAAACATCTTAGATACAGCTGAGAAAATAATGTGACGAGACAATTGCTTTTGGCGTGTAACCATTTTGTCATCAGATCATTACTTTGAAGGTGTGTGTGTGTGTGTGTGTGTGTGCGCGTGTGAGCGTTTAAGAAACAGTAGTTTGCAATCGTGCGTTGAGGTACTAAAGCAACTGTATGTTTGGACAATTCCTCAACAGTTGTGGAAAAACAAAAATATTTTGCTTGTGTTTTTTTGGGAGGATTTGGCACTGGACAAAGGAATAGCATTTAAAAGAAAAAATTATATCACTGTTAGATGTAGGTCTACTCCCTCTTGCTTGAAAACAGCTGGATTGAGGTCATTAAACTCACTCAATTCACTCGCTTTATCGTATTTTCAAAGTGGGGAGCTGAGAAACTAAAAAGGATGTTTTAATCTGATAAGGGTGCCATTGCATCACAGTTTCAAAACCAGAGACAAATTTAAGCGGAATTTTTTTTTTTCTTTTTTTTCTTGTGTTTCGTATGCCAACATATCGTTTCCCTCCACGTCATCGCCTTAAGATGAATTTCTGTTGCGAGCTAGGTTAACTGACCACTTGAATGATGGACCATAGCGTACCCGACTGTAGCCTTACAAGTGAGGAGAGTATCGTGTCTATCATGTCCTAACAGCGAGCAGAGAAGGTAAGTCCATGGATCAGAAAGCAAAAAGGTCCTGCCATTAATTAGTGTGTCTTCCTAATTCAGCCCAGCCGATTTCGCAAATTAGTTCCGCCTCTTGGCTGAATAATCGTGCTAATTAGCAAATCCAGGCGATTTGGACAAAATACGGTGGACGGATCTTTTTTTTTTTGTTGCTTTCTGAAGCTGGTTTTTCCACCTCTGGCGGTGAGCAAGCTCTTGGGGTCGTTTCAGTCGAAGACACTGGAACATTGCTCACCACAGCTGTTGCTATCGGTGCCACTGCTGTCGTCGCCAGTGGCTTGCTGTTCCATACGACTGAGAAACAGCGCCAAAGAGAATGGCAATTCTATGAAGCTGGTTCGGACACACTGAATTTAGCCAGAAACGCAGTGGCAGTGCTCATAAGTGAACTAGTGAACTGGAGCGCTGAAAGCCAAGGCATTGGTGTAAAATTGGGGGGGGGGGGGCAGCTCTGCCACCAGATAACTGTGCTTGCATGGAGATGTGGGCTTCACCAAGATCTGCCATGTTCGATATAGTTCACACGAGTATGTAACAACCGCCTAGATAAAAAGATAGGGAAAAGATTGCATGGATTGCTCGGCACTGTGAGGTTGAAATGCGGAAGTGGCATTTATCAGTTGTTATTTAAGCTTGCAAAATGCTTCTACCCCTGTGCACAGTAGATTATGTCCACCAATGGGTGGAAAAACTTACTTCATGACTAAATTGAAAATAATTTTCGAATATTGCACTATATACATATATATTCACACACACACGCATACATACATATACACACACACAAACACAGATATGCATGCATGCAATCACACACACACATACACACACACACATGCACACACACCCATACCATACATACATATACACACACACACACACTCACACACACACACACACACATGCACACACACCCATACACACATATACACACACACGCACATGCATGCATGCACACACACACACACACACTCACACACACACAGACATGCATGCATGCAAACACATACACACACACACCTACTCACACACACACACACACACACACATGCACACACACCCATACCATACATACATATACACACACACACACACTCACACACACACACACACACACATGCACACACACCCATACACACATATACACACACACACGCACATGCATGCATGCACACACACACACACACACACACTCACACACACACAGACATGCATGCATGCAAACACATACACACACACACCTACTCACACACACACACACACACACACACACATGCACACATATACACACACACACACACACACACATGCATGCATGCACACACACACATGCACACACACCCATACACACATATACACACACACACACACACACACATGCACACACACCCATACACACATATACACACACAGACATGCATGCATGCAAACACATACACACACACACCTACTCACACACACACACACACACACACATGCACACATATACACACACACACACACACACACGCATGCACACACACACACACTCACACACACACACACACAGTTCCGTTACACAGTAAAAGCAGTTGTTGGTGTATGGCAGCTGTTGATGAGTGCCAGGTCAGAAGTGCCGTGCGTGTTGACGGTGGTCGCCAATGACAACGTGTGCCCTGGTGGCATCACCCAGAGACCCCAGGTGCAAACCGACACGTCCTCCTGGCCGTCCATCTGCGCAGCTCACATTTTCATTCAGTAAGTACACAAACAGCACATGACATTACATTACACGCATTTAGCAGACGCTCTTATCCAGGGCGACCTGCACAACTCAAAAAATTTTTTTTCTTTTACACAGCATTTACATTGTATACAGTTATACAGCTGGATAAACACAGAAGCAATGCAAGTTGAGTACCTTGCTCAAGCACTGATATGCACACACGCGTGCAAACACAAACGCAGAAATACAGATACATGTATGGGCACGCACACAGAGACACACATGCACAAACACGTTGAAGGAGAAAATGCACAGATGCTGAATGCTGTTTTCATCGCAGGGACTTCCTTATGATACAACTTCATCTTGGGGGAAACATGGTCGTTCTTGGTGAGGACAATGTAGCTATTGTGGGGCATGCTTTCCAGTGTACGCAACAATATTTCAAGGCTTTATGGCTTAATTCAGAATCATGCCAGCTTAGGGTAGGAATAGCTGGAGAAAAGTCACTCACTTTCTTCATTTTCACCACTTGATGGACCCATTCAGGGTCTGCCTATCACTTTTAAAATCCATAACCCATAACATTTCACTCATTTTGCCACCACAAAATGAGAACTCAACAGCTGTTCTCTATATTTGGATCTCCTTTTGGTGTGAAAGGTAAAGACGGGCCATCTGCATCGTAGCGTTTGCTTTCGGTTGCAATGCGAATTATCGCTTCGTTCAATTAACTCTACGCTTATTCATTATACAACTGGATGTCTTCTGTGCCTTCTTGGAGATATCAAACGTTTGTATTCCCTGAGAACAACACCTGCCGTTTCTGTGAAAAAGAGCATCTGTCAAGTGGCCGAAATGTAACGCAGCATCTAATGTGTTATTAGGCGAGAATGTTCTAGAAAGCCCGGGTAACCTTGCAGCCGAAGAAATATTACAAAATGTTGTAGGACGGCGAATAATTTTGTCAGGGGAATGTGCCTAAGCTGCTCGGCCAGTAGCACCGAAACTCCGCTTGACCTGAAAGAACCGCTGGAGAGCACAAAACAACATTTACTCAAAACACGGTTATCCCTGCCTGGAGCGAGCCAGACGGGGGGCAGGCGACAGGGTCGGTTGGTGCGTGAAGCCTCTCGAGCCGAAGAAGGCACCAGGAAGGAAATAAAAAAGAAGAACAACAGGTGCTGTAGGGGGGGGGGGGGAGGAAGAAAGAACAAATAGGTGGCAGATAGATGAAGACATTTGAAGGTTTTTTGCTAAAAAGCAGGGGCCTATAATTAGCACGTGAATAAGCAGCAGGTGCAAGGCTGGCCTGCTGGCCCCAGGAGGGCTGTTGCTCAGGAAACCTGGTCTCATCTGCAGCAAACTGTTCTTCAAAAGCAGCTCGGCCCTCATAACAACACACGATGCTATGCTACTGTAATACAGCATAATGCTGTGCTACTGTAATACAGCATAATGCTGTGCTACTGTAACACAGCATAATGATGTGCTACTGTAACACAGCATAATGATGTGCTACTGTAATACAGCATAATGATGTGCTACTGTAATACAGCATAATGCTGTGCTACTGTAATACAGCATAATGATGTGCTACTGTAACACAGCACAATGCTGTGCTACTGTAATACAGCACAATGCTGTGCTACTGTAACACAGCATAATGATGTGCTACTATAACGCAGCACAATGCTGTGCTACTGTAACACAGCACAATGCTGTGCTACTGTAATACAGCATAATGATGTGCTACTGTAACACAGCATAATGATGTGCTACTGTAATACGGCATAATAATGTGCTACTGTAACACAGCATAATGATGTGCTACTGTAATACAGCATAATGCTGTGCTACTGTAATACAGCATAATAATGTGCTACTGTAACACAGCATAATGATGTGCTACTGTAATACAGCATAATGATGTGCTACTGTAACACAGCATAATGATGTGCTACTGTAATACGGCATAATGATGTGCTACTGTAATACAGCATAATGATGTGCTGCTGTAATACAGCATAATGATGTGCTACTGTAACACAGCATAATGATGTGCTACTATAACGCAGCACAATGCTGTGCTACTGTAACACAGCACAATGCTGTGCTGCTGTAATACGGCATAATGATGTGCTACTGTAATACGGCATAATAATGTGCTACTGTAATACACAGCATAATGATGTGCTACTGTAATACGGCATAATGATGTGCTACTGTAATACAGCATAATGATGTGCTGCTATAACGCAGCACAATGCTGTGCTCCTGTAACACAGCATAATGCTGTGCTACTGTAATACAGCACAATGCTGTGCTATTGTAATACAGCACAATGCTGTGCTACTATAATACAACACGTTATGTTGTGCTACTGTAATGCAGCACAGAGTATTAATACACACAGTACTATTCTGGCCTGTAAAACATCCCAATGCATAACTTGCCGATATTACATCCGGGTGAAGAAACGATAGGATTTCAATGACAACACGTGCCCTGTAGACCTGAAGAAAACAACACGCATGATTTTAATTCACTTTTCTGTCATATTCTAGTTCGCAACAATCATTCCACAGGAAAACCAGCAGTTCGTATCATTTCATTTTCGTCCTCAGCAGCGAACTATCTGCATGCAGTCATTTTGCACCACCAAGTGGCTTTATCTCTCATTACGAATCGGAGTAAACCACTACATCGTCTGCATTGCATTCATGCAGCAGTGACACTGAGGCCACGTGCCAACCGATACCAGCCTGTGTGGGGGGGGTGGGGGGTGGGGGGGGGTGGGAGAAACAGCAGTGTGGGAGGGCAACGTGCACTGCCTGTACAGCGTATGTATCACGGGTTAAGTTCAGCATATGAACTGCATGCATGTGAAGTGCATACATCCATCCGTCCATCCATTATCTACACTCCCTTATTCTGGTCTGGGTCGCGGGGAGTGCTGCAGCCTATCCCAGCATGCATTGGGCGAGAGGCAGGAATACGCCCTGAACAGGTCGGTAATCCTATCGCAGGGCAAACTTTGTGCATAATAGAATCACTGCACCACAATTTTATGAAATTAACTCACAGGAAAGGGTTATGCTCTATTCACAACTCGCTAATTGTTTTATGTACCCGTTATCCTCAACATTACCCTAGCAAAAAGGGTTATAACTGGACTTTGGACAAGTTTTTTCATTTTTGCGACGTAGCTCTATTGCGATTTTCAGTCATTTTTAAAAAAACCTATTTCCTTGCATTTCATTCGTTGAATTGATGATATTTAGTATTTTGATTTTAACTCATGTTTTTAGACAAATCACATATTTTTGATTACTCCAAGGTCTAGAAATCAATTTTAATTTATTTGGTTTCGGGAGGCAAAGCCAAATGTATTTTGATAATTTCAGTGAAATACTTTCATTGCATTTTTTGTTGTTGATTTGATGCAATTGATTTTTTCCCGTCAATCCTAATGGAGCAATCACAGTTACAAATGTATCTTTGAGCTTAAAATAGTGTTAAGGATTTAGGGTTAGTGTTAGGGTTTGGCATCCAGTGAGTGTTAGGGTTGAAGAAAGATTAGCGTTACGTTGCAGAACAAGGAAATGTATTAGCGCATGCATTACATTTTTATTTTTAGATGATGCACATTTTTAAAACTTTTGTGATGTAATAGGCTACTATAGTTTATGATTTTTTATACATAATCTATGTGTTTCTTGTGTTTTCTTTTATGACTTTATTTTTTTTAATATAATTTGGTTTTAATCAATATTTTTAGACAAATCACCTATTTAATATGACTCCTATGGCTTGAAATTGGGTTTAGGGCTATAATTTTGTTTAGGCTTAGGAATACAGTAAGTGCTCGAGCTGAGGAAAGATTAGGGTTATGTTTAGGAGATAAGGAAAGAGTTAGATTTTCATTTTGGCTGATCCTAAATTTTTTCATGTAGCACAATAGCCCTATGTATTTTGATAATTTTCCAGAGAAATGTGTATTTTTTAATTTAATTTAGTATATTATCAATCCTAATAGAACAATCACATACTTATTATAATTCTTAAGGCACCAACAGACAGGCATGGCACCAACTATGATGAGTGGATTTTATTTTATTTTTTTCCATTTTATTTCCATACAATGGAAATACCACACTGAAATATATGAAGCGGCTTTTTAAAAAAAAACATATTTGTGATATGCATTATAAGTACATTTTTAAATACATTCTAAAAAATGTACGTGAAATGTATTGTTTCTGCATGAAGTCCTCCAGGGAACTTTGTGTTTAATTAGTTTTTCCGTATGCTTGCAGCCATAATTTTGTTATCAATTGTGAATTCACGCTGTGAAATTAATCTCTTCAAATGTACAGCCTCTGGAAACATAATCTGGCTGTACAAGCTTCTTTGGGCTTACATTAATTGTTTTTTTTTTTTTTTTTGCAGTACACAAGAAATCTGCAAATGCCTCATGTGCGCTGTTGTAAAGCTGGCAGAAACGTCTCTGAATACTTTATCTGAAATTTCCTTCATCATACACAAAAACTGGGCTGGACAATTTAAAAAAATTACACTAAAACTAAAATGCAATTTAAAAAAATATATTTTTTAAAAACTCCTGAACGTGACCTGTGCCTAAATTAGCCAGTGTTAGAGCGATGTAAGTCAGCCAGTGTTCTTCAGGTCAGGATCGTATTAGTAGCTCTGATAATGAATACAGTAAGAAGCCCATTTGCTACCAGCGGCCAATGAGAGATGCCTCTCCACCTATCTGTGCTAGCTTCCTCCAATCATAATGTGCGGAATGTTGGGTGGTCTTGCTGGCAAGTGTATCAGAACAGTGTACATATGTCGACTGCAGTGTTGCTGGTATGCAGGTATGGGTGACAGTGGCAATATACAGCAATTTAATGCAAAAAATATATGTTAAATGATTTATTTTCGACTGTTCAAAAATGAGTTTGTGCACCTATAGAAAAAGAAGGAAACCTTAATTTGCTATGCATGTTCTCATCTACGATACGAAGCGATACGATGCGATACGATGCGATACGATACAACTTTATTGTCAGTTTGCACTGAAATTCATTTTGCATCCTTAGGCAGTTATACATATCACACTTATCATAGACGTACATAACACATCAGACAGTTGCGTATCAAATTATATCCTCTGGATTCAGATCTAAATTAGCAGCACACCGGTTTTGGTTTAGCAACAGGATAGACTGATGTGTAAAAGAATTCTTCAGCCTGTTGCGTTTAAATTGAGGGACTCTCAAACGCCTATTGGAGGGGAGAAGTTGGTATTCTCCGTTTAAAACATGCGAGGAGTCTGAGGAGATCGTGTTAGCAAGTCTGACCATGCTCTTGTTGTGAGTTACTTGAAAGGAGCGTATCACAGGTTGACCAATAATCTTCGCACAAATTTGGATTTGATCATAGAGTTTAGTTTTAAGTTTCACAGATAAGCTGCTGAGCCAGGCCGTACTGCAGTACTGCATGACGCTCCAAATGACTGATTTAAAAAACAGAAAAATAATGCCCTTCTTAACACCTTTGAGTTTTCCCACCTCTTTTTGTTATCGGGTGTTCAGGTGGAACAAAAAAACATTTCCATCGGCCTTTCTGGAATGATTTCACGACATGATTCGAAGTTTGACGGGACCTGCTGTATATACGTGCCGGCTTCGAACAGCGTCCACATTTTTAGACCAAACAAAAAAAATAAAAATGAAAAACTGTACTGCTAAAACACAAAAAAAAAAAAACCTTTCTTAAAAAAAAAAAAAAAAAAAAAAAAACAAGTCTACAAAAAACCACAAACTTGATAGACTCATGGCTTACCACATCAATGACTAATTATGATGATTCAGATTATTGATTGCTCCTGAATTTAATTACTAACAGATCAGTTTCAGATGACTCAGTAGCACGTTACGTGACGTTAAAAGGCCATGAGGTGGTTAGCTATAGCTGTCTCTATTGCCTGTCTGATTTTCATGTCTAAAATCACGCCCACGGTGTGATTTAGCAACAGACAATTATACATGACTAATAATCGGGGGGTGAGACTAGTGGCATACAAGTATGCATCAGGGGCAAAATGATTCACTTGTGTGGCAATTTTATTCCGTCATAACAAAATGCATTACAGGTACCTAAAAATAGATAAGCATCTGTGCCGTTCGTACAGTACGTAAGATTGCTGTGGATTTTTGAACTTCTTGCCGTTCGTACGTTACTTGCTTACCACGTATGTCAAACCACTGCTGATAAGGCTCTTTAATCGTAAACAGGCACGGGGGACCCTGACAGAGGAAAACAGGGCGAGCCCTGTGTTTCACTAACATCAAATCGAGATACTGTACCGGCCCACAACTCTCAGATCGCACACACTCTGCCATAGGTTTGCATTTTTCATGTCTATTTTCGCCCCAGTCAGTAATTTTAGGGTCTTCTGCAGAGTGGTCAAATCAGCTCTTTGTGCAATATTTGTATTTGTTGTGTGTGCGGCTGACAAAATCTCAGAACCAACTTTTTTTTTTGAAGACTGTGGGATTCCTTTCAGTCCTTTCATTGACTTATCTGGGAGACGCCATCAAGGAGACGGAAAAGGTTCAAAAAGCTATTGCACCTTCACAGCCGCATGGCTGTCAAGAAGACGGCGTCGTCCCCCAGATTGTGTTTCAAAAGAGCTGTGAAAATTTATTTAAAACAAAACTGCAAATATACGCTTTCAAAAAATTAAAATAAAAAACATAAATTATAATGTAGAAAAGACTTTGGCATCCATAAAACCTTTGGCATCCATGCAGTGCGACTATTAATTCGTTAAACACAATAAAACATTAAATCCTAACACTGATTCCCTGGTGTGCTTGTACTACATGCACTTCCTGTCCACGATCATTTCATATCATTATCCCTCAAACACTCGGGCATAATACGGGTGGACTCGGTTTCAGGTAATCTACAAAATGACGTGGGGCAAAAGAAAAAGAGAAAGTCCAGAGGGCGAGGCGGTTTTTGGTTATACGCACCTGTGATAACACTTAGTGACTCAGTCCAACTATTTTTCCTTTCCAATGTGTTTTTCACACATCACCATTTTGACTTGAGCGGTGTTGCGTGGGCCATTCCACCTGAAAATGAATCGCGTTACAATACCAAAAAAAAGTATTCACCAGATAATAAATACAACTGAGTGCTGTAAAGTTATGAATCGTCATTAAAGGTTCTATATACTGGATATGTATTTACAGTTTTTCTCAATTGTTTAAACACGTTTTCTGAAACTATAGCTCAGTTTCTCAAAACTCTACACACAAAGCACAGCAACAGTTAACCCTTTGCCAAAACTACACAAATCTCTTGCAAAATGCATTCATGCATTCAAAACCATGTTCTCTCTTCTCAAAACTGACTTTTTCCATCAAAATGATTCACACAGGCCTCATATGAATAGGTCTTATTGAGCATTGATTTCACACTGGTGCGATAAATTTAAAAACACAACCATCAAAATACAGTATATATGTTCTGGCCTCATGAGGTCATGTTACATATTCAAGTGTATAAAATCGTGTAAAAATTGCTTATTTTTTTATCCTTTTTTGAAGTTTTAGTTTTCTTTTCGAGGGGTCCCAAAATAGGCTGCAATTTTATAGTAAATATAAAGACTGTTGCCATGATACAATACAGGAAATATATCATCATATAAATAGTGCATTTGCTAGGTAAACCTAATTCTAATTCAGTACAGTACAGCAAAGTGTGTGAACCGTTATCACTTTGAGTGTTGTTGTTATTGTGTATGATACAACGCACATTTTACTGCATTGTCCTGCCAATGAGGTCCAGTTGGGCTGCACTCACAACCCAGGTTCCATCATGAGTCATACTGAACATTGTTATTGTTAGAAGTGTTTTTACTTTTTCCAGTGAATTATGAGTTTTGCCAAAATATATAACATTTGTGTCTTCTCAAAACGAGAACATGCTTAGACTGTGTCAGTCTGGACAATGGATGTAATGATCTGTTGTCATATATGAAATCAATGAACAAATTCAAAAAGGTAACAAATCTTTATTTGTTACTATAAAATAAATCTTTGTTCAACAGACTGCAAAAATAAAAATCGTAGTTTGTAGGCCTGCTGTAAAAAAAACAAAAAACAAATACGTGATCAACCAAAGTTGCACGTATTTCATTTGAAATGTTAGCTCATCTCCCTCTTCCTCGTCCACCTCGTACACGTACACCTCCTCTTCCTCCTCCTCCTCTACCTCCATCTTGCTGTGCTGCGTGTTGCTCCATTGTTTTCCAACACAATAGAAGTCACCAGAGGTCTCTTTTATGCTCTGACAGATAATTGAAAAGTTTAGCCAATTGAGTTTGAGCAGGTGTGGCATGAGTGAGACCAATTGGTACTTAAAGTTTGGCATTTGAAGGCCAGTGTTTTCCATGTGAACAAACAAGGCTTGATTATCAAAATTGTGCTAAATAATGAGATTTTGTATGTAGAGTTGTGCAAAAATGTGATTTAGAATTGCTATTTGAGTGAAAACAAAGGAATTGTGCTTAGAGTTTTGTGGAGATAGTCTTTGTTGTTGACATATGAGCTTCAAGTTTTCACCATCATGTTCATAGTTCCAGTTTTAGTGTGTAAACATTTGAGAAAAACTGTAAAAGACCATTATGGTTTGACAAAGCTTATAGTAATGTCAGAACACATTTCAAACCACATATTAATGGTACTTGTATAAATTGGTGAACCCAGTAAGGTGTGAGATCACAAATATGTGCTCAGAATGTTCTTAACCGAACATTCACTGCGGGTAGTTGAAAGCAGTGGAGTTCTAGAACACTGACTTAGAAAAAAACATTCCAATAAACCATCTCTTCAAGAGGTTCAGGTTTGAATGTGGGCGACCAGCAAACGTAACAGTTTCAACACCAGCAGCGGTGACTATGTAATGAGGGATAAAATACCTGTGTCTTTGCAGAAGCCGTTGTACAGTAACCAATTAAAAAAAGTTCTGATCAAGAATGGGGCCGAGCGAACGCATTGATGTGGGCGTACACGGGGGTGTGCATTTCTGAGTTTGTGCATGCCTGTCTGCCTGTTTGTTTGCACACACATCTGTGTCCACGCACACGAACCTGTGTACTTGTTCTGTGAACCTTTTTCACACCTCCTCTCCTAAACGCCACCCGCACCCCCCCCCCCCCCCCCCCCCCCCCCCCCCTTAAGAACAGACAAAAGAACAGACAGATGAACAGGGCTCTATCTATTTGCCGCTTTGGTCTTTTTTGGTCTGGTGCGAAGGGGAGAGCGGGGGTCGGGGGGGGGGGCGTGGTGTTACAGGGCCTCTCGCGGGGCCTGACTGCGGGGGGCGCGAGGTGGCACAGGGTGGGGGGGGGGGGAAGGGGGGGGGAAGGGGGGGTTTTGGGAGGTGTGGAGGTGGCACTGAGGAGGAAGTGGTGAAGATGCTCGGCCTGGGAATTGGAGGATAGGGCACGGCATAACCGAGAGCAATAGGAGAGAGAGAGAGAGAGAGAGAGAGAGAGAGAGAGAGAGAGAGAGAGAGAGAGAGAGAGAGAGAGAGAGAGAGAGAGAGAGAGAGAGAGAGAGAGAGAGAGAGAGAGAGAGAGAGAGAGAGAGAGAGAGAGAGAGAGAGAGAGAGAGAGAGAGAGACAGAGAGAGAGAGAGAGAGAGAGAGAGAGAGAGAGAGACAGAGAGAGAGAGAGAGAGAGAGAGAGAGAGAGAGAGAGAGAGAGAGAGAGAGAGAGAGAGAGAGAGAGAGAGAGAGAGAGAGACAGAGAGACAGGCTGAAACCACAGGGCCCAGAATACACCACTACCCCTCGTGTCGGAGCGTGCAGCTGTTTAAAAAATATGAAGGCAGAATAATTTGTTGTGACAAAAACCAGTGTACACACTCAGCTACCCGCCAGAAGCCATTCAATTAATCTGTTTATATGTACATGACTAAATGCCTTATATTTGCCATTGACCATATGGTCTTGTCTTATGTAAACAGTCTTTGTACATGTTTATGTATTACTGTGCTGAAACCTTGTGAATGCTGCTGCTGGCCAGGTCTTGCTTGAAAAAAAAAGGCTTTTTATTTCAAGGGGACTTCCTGGTTAAATAAAGGATAAACAGTTACCATTACAGTCAGGCATTTAGCAGACACACTTATTCAGATAAACTTGCACAGCGTAATGTTTTTACATGCAATCCATTTGCACAGCTGGAAATGCCCCGAAACAATTCAATTCGGTGTAGCTTGCCGAGCGCCGGCACGCCCACCTTGGATTCAAACCTGCAAACTCTCTGTTAAAAGCTCAGGTTCTGCGATCGCCGTGCTAACAGCGCCTAACTTTGGCACGCAGCACGTGTCCTTTGGGTGGTTTTTTTTTTTTTTTTTTTTTTGCATGCGAGCTGGCGAGCTTTGGCGCTGTTGCACCGCGAGCTCGAGCTCGAGCTCGAGAGCAGACGAAGAGCTGCAGGGTCCCCCCGCGCCTGCGTTCACATTTAGACGCGAGCATGTGACTGAGGTCAGGGAGGAAGCTGGGCTGAGATAAACATCTGAAGCTCTGGACCCAAGTCCTCTTTCCCAGAATGCACTGGGGAGCCCAGAGCCCTCAGATATTTTCAGAAAGTATCGGGGGGAATCGGCAGGCGTGTTTTTGAGCGTTTTCGGCATCGAAAGCAGGGTCGTCCGATCTTTTCTGAAAAGTTGGGCCAACGTCTGATTCAAACAATTTGGTCTTGATGAATGAAATCAGGGGTCTAGTGCTGGGCTAAAGCACCCAAAACTGGCCCTTTTTAAATAAGATCGGACAGCCCTGATCTAAAGAGTTTAAAATATTTTAAACAAGGGTTTGACCCAGGCACAGTTGCCATGACTACTAACAGGGCCCTC
The DNA here is from genome assembly GCA_025169545.1 of Anguilla japonica. Lineage (NCBI taxonomy): Eukaryota > Metazoa > Chordata > Actinopteri > Anguilliformes > Anguillidae > Anguilla > Anguilla japonica. The sequence goes on from CM045886.1 coordinate 7,035,662, forward strand.
CTCTTTCTAAGAGGTGGCTACGCGTTTTCTCCTAGAGTCTAGGCGCATGTGAAGTCAGACTGTCTATTGCGTAATGATAATATCTGGAGTTTAGTCAAACCAGAAGCTGCCACATTTCTGAACTGCGCCCAGTCATTCTAAGCATTGTTAAAAAGTCTGCACTTGAAAACATGCAACGCGCCGGGCGGGGGGAACATGCAGCGCTGCAACGAGCTAGCGGTGACTCGCGCGGCACCAGCCAACAGTTGAATCAGAAAGAGCAGGAGGACCCCATGACAACACACACGAAACAATTCAGCGGCGTTACTCAGACAGAGAATTAGACAGAAGCTGAAAGCGGAGGGTTTTTTTTTTTGTTTTTTTTTTGGTCCAGATTTTGCGGCGAGCCATCTTTCTTCGAAATCGAGAAGTGCTACAGAAAAATGTAAAAGGGAGGGGGGGGGGGGGGGAGGATGGATGGGGAGATGGGGCACACATTCGCTGTCTCCCCCTCCCCCACTCCTCGCGGCCGCTGACTCTCCCGCGTCTCGCTCTACCTGTCTAGACGTGGAGGAGGCCGGACTCACCCGTGGGTGCGAGGGCCAGGGAAATTCGCTGTAAGTGGGGGGCGGGGGGGATTTGGGGCGGGGGGGGGGGGGGGGGGGTCTGCGGCTTTAATCAGTCTGCCTGTCGCCACATCTAATGGACAGAGACTACGAGACTACTCATGCACAGCATCGCAAGGACCATCGAACCCTCGTGTGATTCTTCTGTCCGCCCTGCACAGATAACAAGCCGCAGGGCATCGCTTCCAGCAGCACACCGTGTGATCTCTTCCTCATTAGTGCACTGTGGAGCAGGGGTTTCCAAACTCCTTTCTGAGTGTGACCCCCAAATGAAAAACAATATATATATATATATATATATATATATATATATATATATATATATATATATATATTTTTTTTTTTTTTTACATTTAAGTTTATTCAGATGTAGATTTAAAAAATTTTTGTTTAAAAGCCATAAATATTTTATTATTTGACATCTAATATGTTTGTTGTAAAAATAAAAACAGAATATGTTTCCTCTATTGGAACAGTTTATATATATATATATATATATATATATATATATATACACACCGATCAGCCACAACATTAAAACCACCTGCCTAATATTGTGTAGGTCCCCCTCGCGCCGTCAAATCAGCTCTGACCCGTCGAGAGTTTTAAAAATCATGTGGAAATAATTCACCCTCTAACAATATCTTAGCTTTTTTATAGCCCTGTAGCAACTAATAATGTAATAAACTACCAACTACCAACTTCCCTGGGGGGAATTTGCACTGTTGCAGCATCAAATACAACAAAGTAACACAATCAGATACAAATTTACAGTAGATACAAAATATCAGATACAAATATATACAGAAATCAAAATATACCAGAGGACACCTTCAGAGGTGGAGTCCATGCCTCGACGGGTCAGAGCTGTTTTGGCGGAAGGAGGGGGGCCTACACAACATTAGGTAGGTGGTTTTAGTAGTGATTTATAAAATTTCAACATGATTTGACCGTGGAAACGGTTGTGGCTCTACGTCAGGTCTTCCCTTGATGTATGCACAAGCAAGTTAATTTTATAAATGAGCCCCCTGCCGTTTCTATAGCCTAATGCGCAAATGAATAAAGCACTTTCTCGTTGATGTAATTTGCCACAACTCGGCATTTATTAATCGCAATAATAGGGGAATGATTGTTTATAGGAAATCCCTGTTTGTTTCTTAACACAAAAACTATCCAAACGGCTAATACTTGTAGCCTAAAACAACATAAATTACTTACTCTGTTTAGTTTGTTTAACTTCTTTCATCCTCCAATTTTATCAAAATCTTCAAAACAGAAAGGAAACATAGCCTACCATGGGAAGATTATTTATCCTAAATTGTTAGCTGACCAGATCCGTTGAACAAAGTTAAAAAAGAGACTGGCTCGCGATGCTAGCTGACCAGTAACGTTAGGTGTCCATGGAGCTGAAAGTATCACCGGAGGTTATTGGCAAGGAAAACCAGACGATCCACTTGCTCTGTGTGCAGGGCAGAATATTTTTTATTGACAGAGGAAGTAACGTTAGCACAGGAAATGAACTTTGCATGCATGAACATGATTCGCCGTATGAAAACCTGTATATTCATGTTAATTACAAAACGCGGGATCCAAAACTAATATTCGAATCTTCGAACTTTAAAAAAAAAAAAAAAAAAAAAAAGATTTTCGAATATTTTTCGAACTTAGAATATTTTTTGACAGCCCTAGTGTATATATATATATATAACACCCACACAGAACAGAGGGAGACACACACTATTGCACACAAAATCAAAATGGCTGCACCACAAAATCTGAAACGATCAGAAAGTAGCTGAACCACAGCGGGAGTCGAAATGGAAACAAGTTTCGAATCTCATGCCCACATCTCAGAGGTCTGTCTCTGTAACCATACACCAAAAGAAAACCTTTGACTAGTTTTTGTGTCAAAGGCGGCATCATAGAATATATTGTGGTATGAAGACTACCAACATTACATTACATTACTTTTATTTGGCAGACGCTTTTATCCAAAGTGATGTACAATAAGTGCATACCGAAGGTCGTGGGAACAACTACGAAACACCGGCCCGATAAGGTACAATACTCATTTTGTAACTCAATACTCATTTTGTAACAGTTATTCGTGGCCATGAGCACCTTAAATCCAGTTCACACAGCAAACCTTACTCTCTGACCTAGCCTATGCCAGATCAAACTAGGAGGCAACACAATTTCCAATCATATGTTTAGCTTAGGAGGCCAAATTAACCAAAGGATATTTCCATCACTGATAATGTTCGGATTTTTATTATTATTTTAATTATAAACATCACAACTGCGGTGGGAACATTCTTGTGTTGTGGCTGTGGATAAGGACATCCACTTTAAAGTTCTTGTCAGTTCTTTGGTTTCATCACTTAGAACAAGGCATATAAGGATTAGCCAGACTATTTTTATATCTGTAAATAATTACATGGTAAGTACTAAAAATTAAAAAGGGAATAACTTTTTTCATCAATCCTTGCTGTTGTCAGCTTCTCTGTTATACTGAACGTTTCCAATAATAACATCAAGACTGACTCATCTGTTGCACTCTGTCTTGTATGAAATATGGAGAACAAAATGAGGAAGGAAAGACAGTTTTTTTTTGCCATTGTGCATCTTTTCACTGACAAATAAAAGCTGTGGAATTAACTTAATTAAAATAACTGTGTGTGTGTCACTATGTTTCCTCTTGCAGTCTGGAGGAGAAATAGCCTGGACGGTCCGCCAGGTGAGCCAGACACGGAGAACACACCTGTCGGAAGTGAAAGACTTTTCCTGGCGTCAGAGGCGACTGCTCGCGGCTCGCACCGTGACACAGAAGGAACAGAAGTCCTCGGCCGCCAACACCGCCATAACACAGCAGCGCAGCCCAGAGCACGACAGACCACAAAAATCAAACTTTTAACCGACAACACCGTGCCAGTAAAAACAGGAAAACAAAAAGAACTTTTAAAAGTATACATTCTTTAAAGTTTAACTGGTGCCTCTGTTAGCTGGTTATAACAAAAAAAAAAGGACTTTCACTTTGTGCCTTTTAGCTACGCTAAAACAATAATAACCGAATATAAATCAAATTTATTTTATAGAGCTTATTTCACCGGGCGATTTGTCACAGAATATCACATTCCGCATTAGATCGTTGTTGTCCGTTTGGCTCCGCCCACTTCTCCTCTCTGCTGGGGGGAGGAGGGGGGGGGGTGTTCATCGGTCCTCATGGAGTCGCCCTTCTCCTTCCCGCTGCGGGGGGAGGCCGGCTTGGTCCCGCTGGGGCTGGAGCTGCCGGGGAAGTGCCTGAGGGCTACGAGCTCGCGGCGGAAGCGGGAGTTCATGCCGGACGAGAAGAAGGACGCCTCCTACTGGGAGAAGCGCAAGAAGAACAACGAGGCGGCCAAGCGCTCGCGGGAGAAGCGGCGGGTGAGCGACTACGTGCTGGAGGCGCAGCTGGCGGCGCTGAGCGACGAGAACATGCGCCTCCGGGCCGAGCTGCTGGCCCTCCGGCTGCGGCTGGGGCTCCAGTGGCCCGGGACCCCCCACCACCAGGGGGCGGGGCTGCTGCCGCTGCCCCTCCCGCTCCCGCTGCCGGGCCCCCTGCCCGCGCCCGCGCCCGCGCCGGCCCCGAACCTGACCCCCCTGCCCCCCCGCACCCTCCCCAGCCACGCCGAGAGAGACGTCTACTGGGGCGGCGGGGGGAGTGCGGAGGGCGGAGCCCCCCACCAGAGCCCCGTCCCCAAACCCGCGCCCGTCGGCTCCGCCTTCACGCCGGCACGCTCTACTGCGCGGAGAGGGTACCCGTACTTTTTCGACAAGTACGCCCCCTTCCCTTCCGCCCACCACGTGCCTTTTCTCCTGCCCACTCTGCTGCCCTCTCCCTCGGCGCCCTGGGGCGGCCCCGCCCCGCCCAGGCCCGGCCCGGGGCCGAAGGTCAGCTCCGACGAAGAGGAGGAGGAGCAGCAGGTGCCCGCGGCCTCTGAGTGTGACCCCCGCTCCGCCCTGCCGCACAAACTCAGGCTGAAGGGGCGTGGCCTGCTGGGCCGGGATTCCGCCGCGTCTCCCCCGGCAACCAAGCTGCACATGCGCGGCTCGGAACACCGCAGCTGGAACACTGAGCACTGCTGAAATGCACAGTATTTCAAAAGTGTTTTATTATTATTTTTTTTACTTTTTTTTTTTTTTGCTCGTTGCTTGACTCCCAACTTAAAATTCTGCTTTGGCAATTTCTTTAAAATCCTGTTTTTTTTTTTCAAAGTGCGCAAGCATCCAAGTATCTTGTACCAGCAAGAAGAACTAAAAAAAAAAAAAAAAAAAAAAAAAAAAAAAAAAAAGGTCCCTGTTTGGGTCAATTTTTGTGAATGGCTCTAACCGTGCATAAATAATTTCTGCGATTATCATGTGACTATGACACAGGCTACATGGCTTCAGCTTTTAAGGCAGGAATAATATTTCAGTTAAAGACCTGTAGCGACTTCCTTGCCTTTTCGTACTGGACAAAAACCTCTGACTATAAAAACATCATATCTTACACATTATTTATTTACCCAGGGATTAATGCAATTGAGGCAAAATGTCAGTAGCTAACTCAATTAAGAACAATTTCAGAATCAGTGATTACAAATCAGAATTCCTGATTTAGAATTGGGGTCAATTTATTTTCAATTCAGACGATGAATTGAAATCCAGTACATTCATTGAAAATGCCTCATAAAACAAAAAGCACAGCAAATTTTCACATATAAGTCAACCTGGCAGAATACTTTTCTCTCCAATAAAGCCCATTTAGTATATATTGAAATCATTTAAATTTAATTGTAATTTTTTTACAATTCAGACAGGCTGTGTCGAAAGTAACACAAAATAATTTGTCCTTAAGCGTTATGTGTCATTACGTTAGGCTCCACACCTCGCAGGAGCGCGGGGGGGGGGGGGGGTGGGGGGTGTCTGGGGGTTTGCTACCTAGTTTTACAAAATAATTTAATCTTTTGCATCACCTGGGCGACAAACCATCTGAGGCTGACACCTCTAATGTGACATCACACCGGCTCCTGCTGCTCTCAGGCACAGGGGTTAGATAGGGGTAACTTGCGAAGCGTATCATGGCAGACCCTTCGTAAAATGCACTATGCAAAGAAAAATGATGACTGATTTATTCATTGATTGACAGGCGCTTGGGCTAGCTGTCAGTCTACATGGATCTGTTCAACTGTGCATTAAGTACAATTGCATTATGTCGCATTACGCACAAACCAGAGATTACTGTATGATTACAGAGGCAGTCTGTTCCACTGGGTTCATAAGCAGGATGTCAGTTATTATGGCTGTGTCTGCACCATTGGGAAGAAGTCTGATTATCATCACATGCAAAGCCTGCTTTCCACGTTTAAAAAAAATAATTTTCAAAGCCAATTTGAATAATAACATCACTCTCTCTTTTCTTTTCATAGGGAAACAGCTTCTTTGATTCATTGAATTGACCCCTTTATATTAGTAAACTCGGTTGAACAAAACTGTGCAGGAGCGAACCTAAACCTGTCCACTGACACAGTTTTTTTTTCACAGATATTTTTTTTAATGCTTTAACTGAACCCAGCTCTTCCTCAGATCATTACCATAGAACAAAGAGAAATTAGTTCACTCCTGGACAAATAAAGGTCAAATAAATATATGTTCTCCTATGTCTACTGTACTTGTTTGATTTTTTAAAATGCTTTTTTCATTTTAATAATACTGTATGTCTTCAGAATTTGTAAACCAACAGTTGTGGAGAGACTAGGGGTATTTGTGCCGGAAGTCTCTTCTCTTGAGAAATTCACTAATCGTTGGATGACATTAGGAAATTGGCGCTCAGGTATTCAAACATCTGTACAGTTCAAACAAATACAAAGAAAAATAAACATGCTCAAATATACATTTATTAAGGATTAGTGCAGGACATCAGTTTATGGTTTTTTTTTTCCATTTGTAACTGCTCTTTATAAGAGATTATTTTTTGCTTTGTCAAGGCCTCATACCAAAAACAGAATTTGATTCTAATAGTTTTCCTTGTTTTTGCAATTTCTTGTTTTTTCATGCCAGTATATTTGTTCAAAAACTGTACTTTCATGAACTCAGGGAATACCATTTGTATATGTAGACAAGGGTTTGTAAGTCAAGAATTGAATATTAAAAAAGTATTAAAACATTTACCATGAATCAATAAAGATTTTGCACAAATAAAAGAGTTTTGTTTTAATAAGTGGACAAAACTTGTGAGGTTGCTCATAAAAATAATAAGCAGAGGTATCTACTTTCAGATTGGGTTTATATTACAATACAACCCCTACCACCCTGCATGTGTGCGTACACACACACACACACACACACACACACTCACGCACATGCACACACACCCACACCCACACACACACCTACACTCGCACACACACACACAAAAACACACCTACATGCACACGCGCACACACACACACACACACACCCACCCACACGCACACCCACATACACGTACACACTTTACTTGCACACGGCAGAGGAGGAGCTGCTTGTAAATGACTCTCGAAGCCACAAGACCAAACCACAGCGAGTCACTCACACATACACACACACTTCGCGCCGTGCACAAGCACAAAACACGCCGTGCTCACGCAGGGTCGAATGGTCCTGTGATGAGACGAAGAAACACTCCATCATTAGAGAAGCCGTTCTTTCACAAGAAGCCGTTGCTCGCCGAGTCACTGTCTCCTCACGTCTGCAAGCATCGAACACTAAATAATACGGGAACAAATAAGAAAAAAAATCACCAAATATTCATGACACTTTTCAAAAAATTTTTAGCAAAATGACAATTTTTCATTCCACGAAAACACCTGAAGTATCCTCTGTGAAATTAATAGTAGAATATCAAAACAATGCCAAGGGACACTACTTTTATCACTATCAAATATAATTATGAAGTATTAGTTTTAAATGGCAAATGAAGTGGAAGAATTTGAAGAAATGTGTCACTGTACCACATTAGTATGTAATGATGTTCATTACATTACATTACTTTACAGGCATTTGGCAGACGCTCTTATCCAGAGCGACGTACATCAAAGTGTATAACCATAACCAGGAACAAGTATGACAAAAACCCTAGAGAGAAGTACCGGTCCAAGTGCAGGGAACAACCGCATAGATCAACTTGGACCCTGAAGGTTAAACTGATTAACACTAATACAACGAGAACGGCAACAATTACTGCTTGTATTTTTTTTTTTTTTTTTTTTTTTTTTTTTTAAACTTCACTGCATTAAGACAGTTAATGCACCTAAATCACCTACAAAACAGCTGCCTAGTTACAACCCTAAGCTTACAGTCATTTACAGGGGGTAGGGAGGGAAGGGGAGAGGTGCAGCCTGAAGAGGTGAGTCTTCAGTTGTCGTTTGAAATGGGTTAGCGTCTTAGCTGTTCTGACCTCCACGGGGAGGTCATTCCACCATCGTGGGGCCAGAACAGACAGGAGACGTGATCTGGAGGTGCAGGTGCGAAGAGGGGGAGGTGCCAGGCGTCCTGAGGTAGCAGAACGGAGGGATCTGGCTGGCATGTAGGGTTTGAATATCTTGTGGAGGTATGCTGGGGCTGATCCCTTGACTGCCTGGTATGCTAGGACCAATGTTCCTGTGCGAAAAGTGATTTCATATTCAATAAAAATGTATGAAAAGCTGATGATGCAATGTGTAATTCTGATTAATTGTGACCCAACACAAAAAACAATCCAGTGTACAGTACTAACCATTTACAAAGAATTGTCAAGTTTTCTTCTCTGGTTTTAAAAGTGAAGGAGATCACACACACAGACACACACGCACACACAAACACACATGCACACACAGACACACATAGACACACACACACCTGCACACACGCACACACAAACACACATGCACACACAAACACGCACAGACACACACACAGACACACACACACACACACACACCTGCACACAAGCACACACGCACATGCACCACAATCTGGGGACGGACAGCAAGTAAAAAAGTACCATATACTGCTGACTGACTATGTCATTATTATTAGAGATATATGATATATTGATGTTGCATAGGCAACATAACAGTTACAATTAACCTGAAACGTTTGCTGTTGTGTTCCACAAAAATATAAAATGAGAAAAATAGTGCACACCCTAAAAAAAAAGGCAGCCCTTCTAGAAAATAACCCCACTGTGGTATCATAGAAATGGTGCATTGTTGTCAAAAGGTTGTTTTTTTTTTTTGCAACAAAAATGTTTTTTTAACATATGTTCTTTGAATATATTCACTTTCCTTCATCATTCTGTGACTTGTTAATCTGTCTCCTGTCTGCTGTCAGATCTCTGATATTGCTTTCCACATCATTTAAAATGATTGAGACTGACATCTCAACTCTACACAGCATGGAGAGAGGCTAAACTAAAATGGCAACCACTCTTTTTCACACAGCACATATACACACACACACACACACACACACAAAAAACGCACATGCACGTGTGTGCGCGCATGGGCGTACACACACAAACACACATGTGTACGCGTGCATGCACACACACACACACACACACAGAGCACAGAAAGAGACAAAGACAACACACTAATCTGACACCACACACACACACACACACACATAGAGCACAAAAAGAGGCAAAGCTAATACACTAATCTCACACAACACACACACACGCGCACGTGTGCAAAGTAGATTTTATACATAACCTGCACTGATAAGGCCTGGCAGCAGCCATGAGTGAGTACTAAAATGAGAAGGTTTCGGTTGCACACAGTACACAACACATCCTCCATTGCTCTTCAGTCACAAGGCACACACACACACACACACACACACACACACACACGCGAGACAGATACGCGTTTGATCAGAGGCCAGGAAATCCTGAACGCAACGGAAAAGAAATTAACCTGAGATTACAACCCATGTACGGTACAGTTGAAAAATGCGGGCGAAAGGTTTGAGCTGCTTGAGCTGATCTGATTAACCATTGATTACCAGACAGACACACGGGCATGTTATAATAGATCACGTAAAACCCATGACTGGGAAGACTCATTTACACGCTCATAAACCTCAAGAGGAAACCGGAAAGGACTCTCGCCCCAAAATGCTGAGGTTTCCTGATGAAACCAACTGGCATAGAGTGAATAAATAAAATATACACGTTTTGCAAAACATGTCATTCATACAAAATAAATGTCTCTTCATGGCATTTCTCAGTGTTAATGTTGCTTGTATGTATGGTTGTCTGTGTGAATACATGTGTACGTGCATGTGAGTGTGTGTGCATGTGTGTGCATGTGGGCTTGCATTTGAGTATGTGTGTGTGTGTATGTGTGTTTGTGTGTGCATATGTGTGTGTGTATGTGTATGTGTGTGTATGTATGTGTGAGTGTGTGTGTGTTTGTGTGTGCATATGTGTGTGTGTGTGTGTGTATGTGTATGTGTGTGTATGTATGTGTGAGTGTGTGTATGTGTGCATATGTGTGTGTGTATGTGTGTGTGTGTGTGTTTATATGTGCGTATATGTGTGTGTGTGTGTGTATGTGTGTGTGTGTGTTTATATGTGTGTGTGTGTGTGTGTGTGTGTGTGTGGCATTTGGGGCTTCTGCAGGGCTGGCTGGGTCAGATAGCACAGCGGTGTGCTGTTTTTCTAGGGTGTGACAGGGGGCTGTGGTTACAGTCAATGTGTACCACCTGTGGAGGCATCTTTGCCTTGTGGCGGGGGGGGGGGGGGGGGGGGGGGGGGTGGCGGGGGGGCGGGGTTGTTGGGATCATTCCAAGGACCCTGACTGAGAATGTACTTACGCAGGGATGGGAGGGGGGGGGGGGAGGGGTTGCCTGGGGCGGTGGGGCCTCAATGTGAGATCATTTCATGGGGGGGGGGGGGCCCAAAATCCTTGGCGGCACCCCAGCAGAGTGCAGCTCCACTGACGGGTTCCGACACCGTCTCTGAGACACAAAGCCAGCGAAGGACGGACAGCTGCCCTTAGCTTGAATGTCCACATACTAACAACCCAAAGACACCGCAAAAACCCAAAAATAATGTCAATCTTAACAAGAATTTAATTTAATTTAAAGTTTAAATTTAGTCTTACAGTTTTTTTTTTTGCTTGTGATTGCCAAGACACATTTCTTGAAATTATGCTCCATTTCCCAGAACTCTAAACACAAATGCATAACTGCACACTCATCTTCACAAACTTCGAACTTCCATGTCAAAACCAAACTCTCTACTCAAAACCATGTAATCTTACATCTAAACCAAACTTTGCCTTCAGACATCACACAAAAGCCATAAAATACAAATACACTACAAAATAGCCATTACACACCGGTGAGATCAATTAAAAACACTACCGTAAAAACCTGTTACTGCATTGCATAATGGAGCTTATGGTTTTCCCCACAGAACAACCTCTTTACATGATGAACACAATATAAAGACACAACACATGTATAAATTTGCAAAATTTTTAATTCCTCAATGTACTGTAGTAAAATAAACTGAAATAGAGTGAAAAAGTAAATGTTCTATAAAAATATGCAACTGATACATAAAGAACGTAGAATACAGTAAAATAATTTCCATGTATTTACCAATATAAACCAATGAAAAAAAACTGTTTGTACATAAAGAAAGAAATCACATTCATTCTGCCTCAGCATCCCTTCCCTGGTCTGGGTCAGGCCAGAGATTCTCATCAACATCACATCAATATTAGCCCCAGCCAGGCAGCGGGGGAAAAAACCCCTTGCATGCCTTATCCACCCCTGGCAAGCCTCAACTGTAATATCTAAACAAGCCTCCTCCATGGCCTGGAGGAGGTGAACACGGATGTAGGGGTCTTGGTCATAGACCTTCCACCGCCATGCCGAAAAAAACTCCTCTATGGGGTTTAGGAAGGGAGAATATGCAGGTAGAAAGATGTTGCTAAATCTTGGGTTGTTCGTGAACCAGTCACGAACTAGACCAGCCCGGTGGAAACTGACATTGTCCCAAATGACAACATAGCATGGCTGCTCTGGTTGTGCTGGCTCCCTCTGGTCAAGTCGGTATACATGATCTCGCAGACCATCGAGGAAAGGCAGAAGATGCATGGTGTTATATGGACCAAGGGTGGCATGGCGGTGGAGGACCCCTCAGTGGCTGATGGCGGCACACATGGTCACATTCCCTCCTTGCTGGCTAGGGACATTCACAATGGCCCAGTGGCCAATTATGTTCCTTCCCCTTCTCCTCCTTTTGGTAAGATTACAGTAAATCCTGCTTCATCAACAAAGATGAGTTCATGAGGAGTGTCTCTGGCATCAATATCAAAGATTCTCTACAAAAGAGATGAAACTCAGTACAGTAATGACTACTCTGAAACACATTGCTATAGTACACAAAAGTAGGCCATCATATAGCCTGTACTACAGTACATACTGCTGTAATACATAACTGTACTCAAATACTTGATACAGTATGAAAAACCATACTTGCACATATTCCAAGCGCTGGTCTTTGACTCTATCAGAGTTCCTTTCGAAAGGAACATGATAGGTCTGTTTCATCCTCATCCTGTTCCGTCGAAGAATGCGGTCAATTGTTGAGATGCTGACTGCATTGATGCCTTGGAATATTCCCTGATTCTCAATAACTCTCCTTTGTATCTCACGCAAGCGAATTACATTGTTAGCTATGACCATATTGATGATTGCCATCTGTTGCTCTTCTGAAAATAGCCATCTTCTGCCTCCATTAGGTGGTCGTCTCTCAGTTCTGCAAAAATAGAAGTACTGATGGGATTACAGTAAGCCATCCATTTTACAAAATAGGAGCGTACAGTAACTCCAAATTAACTGTATGTGATATGGTACAGTAATATACATTTCAGACAGCATACAGTACAATAGAGCAAACAGCTACAGTACATGTATGTGCTGTAACAGCGAAGAGTACAGCACTCCAAAGTTACAGTAGAGAGCAGTATGTAAATTACCTACCTATTTTCCTCTCTGAAGGTCCGGATAATAGAGGCTACTGTGAAGAGGCTCAGATTCGGCTTCACTCTTTGCCCAGCTTCCCTCATTGACATCCCATGGAGACAGACATGGTCAACTAGAGTTGCATGAATCTCATCAGAAACTATTTTTCTCCTTGCCCTTGCCCTTCGTCTTCCTCTTCCTCCTCTTCTCCTGTGTCCTCTTCCTCTACCTTCAGGTCTTTGTGGATCCATTGTTCCAAATCAAGTGAACTGACCCATGGCCCTTTTATCTGTCTATCCTGAGGTTCTGATTGGTGTGTGAACAATTTTGACTCTTAGTGTTTCCACCTGGGGAATTGTGTGTTAGTTGGGTTCGAGCTGTGATGACTTGAGTTACAGTTTTTCTGAATTGCTAAAACACTAAACCCCATTCTCTGAACCAAATGCTCAGTGGCCTAAACCCATTTGTCGAATCAATCACTCTTTTGGCAAAACTCTAAACACATTCTCACTCATTAAAACACATTTCACACTGTGATGCACTTGTGTTGCAAAATGGTAAACACGGGCGGCAACACAGTTGTCATCGTTTACAAACAACAACACAAAATTGTTCACACTTGTTTCTAATGATGTGATCAAACCAATTGTACAGAATATAAGCCAGTTCAGAATGCACAGGTGGCACATGTGCATTGAATGTTGATACCAACAATGGATGGAAACAATCTGAGAGGAGGAAGAGTATGTGTAAGAGGTGGTGGACGAGGAGGAAGAGTATGAGGATGAGGAAGAGAAAGACCAAGAACAGTAATTTCAGATGAAATTCGGGCAACTGTGATGTCCTGTCTATGTCGTGGTTTGGGACAATGTCAGCTTTCACCGTGGTGTCCGTATACACGAGTGGTTAAACATCAACCAGCGATTCATAAATGTTTGCCTTCCACCATACAGCCCTTTCCTCAACCCAATAGAAGAGTTTTTCTCTGCGTGGCAGTGAAAGGTCTATGACCAAAACCCATATACCAGGGAAAATCTCTTACAGGCAATGGAATTGCCCTGTGGTGACATAGGCGTGGAGTGGTGTCAAGGCTGGATCCGGCACACCAGAGGGTTTTCCCCCCATTGCCTGGCAAGGGACAATGTTGCATGTGATGTGGACGAAGTCCTCTGGCCGGACCCAGCACAAAGATATGATGCTGAGGCAGAATGAATCTCCCATTGACTTTTGAGTGTACTGTAATGTGCTTTTCATTTACAGTTTTCTTTGTTCTTTGGGCTTACTGTATTTTTATGCAAGTGCTGAATATACAGGCATTCAATACTGTATTACTTGCAGTACTTACAGTATACAATATATTCACTGTACTAAGTTGTGATTACTATGCCTTTTTATTGCAAAATGCATTTACTATATACAATAAACACTTTTTCTATAACTACATGCCCTGGATGCTGTGTTCTCAATTTTTTGATGTAGTGTCTAATGAATGCTCTGTAGTTTTACATATTGACTGGCTGTGTGTATGGTTTGAAAGCATTGTTTGATTTTGAGCACAGATTAAATGTTTTTGAGGCGATTGTTTGATTTTGCCAGGAGTCAGGGGTTTTGTGAATGTAGTTTGAAGATTTGGTTTTGTGTTTAAAGTTTTGAGAAAATGGGTGAAGGTTTCAAGAAATGTGTCTTAGCAATTGTGAAAAACTGTAATGATATTGAATGCCAGTGCTTTCTAAATGAGCACATAGTGCAGCCAGTGATATATGAAGGGATTTGTGTGTAGAGTTTTTCACAAAAAGTTCAAATCTGAATCATGTGTGAAAACAGGGGAATAGGGTTTATAGTTTTGGGAAATGGGTCTGTCTTTTGGTAGATGGCGTCTAGTTTTGGGATGTTTAGTTAATAGGCCCAGTTATAGTGTGTAAGCGATCGAGAAAAACTGTATTTTTATTACTTTTTGTTTACTGTTAGAAGACAAAAAGATTTCAATTGATGTGAAACGTTTTTTTTTTCAATTCAAAAATTTGCCAATGGGATAAGGCGATTTCACTTGTCAAGCAAAAAGCTGATAATAATTTCTGCTTGACAGAAGAAAAAAAAGATCTTGAGTCTCATTACGAGACAAAAACCTTGTTAAGACAGATCATTCTTTGCAGTGGATCCCCGCTGGTTTGATCTGAATCTCCTCCCGAAAGCCACTCAGAGATTTTGCTCTTTGCAGGAACTTTGCTTGGACCCTCGAGGGCTGTGATATGAGTAACAGGGCTTTTGACTCTACGCTCTTGCACATCTATCATGTGCTTTGTGCGCTAGATAATCGAAAAAAGTTATTTGTGAATTGTGGCTACACCATGCTCTGTCCTTCTCGTTCTTTTTCAGCTCAAGAGATATAATTAGTTTAAACTTACACAGCCTGACCTGAATTCTTTGCATCCGAACTGCTCACATAGTACATGGCCTACATTGCTTAGGAGCGCAGGCGGAACATGCCTGATTTCATGTGTACAATGGCGTTCAGTGTGACAGATAAACCCTCCCAAACATGACCAGAACAGACACAGGACAACAGCATGTGCACCTGCAAGATGAGGTTGGTTTCTTTAACAAACAAAAAAAAAAAAACAACACACACCCACACACACAAACACAAGCTCTCACGTCTGGGAAGACAGAGGGTGGACGTTTAAGAGCAGATGAGAGCAGATGATATTAGGTGAGAGCTTGAGGGTTGAGTGTGATGGAGGGGGAGGAGGCGGGGACGTTACTGTGTCTGAGAAAAACGAATTGTTACCGGTGGGAACCGCGGTTTCTCAGCATCGGTGACTCACTCCTTGGAGGTGATGACCAGCGCAGAGATGGTGCTATGGGGGCAGAGGGCCCTTTTTTCGAACCCTTGCACCTCTTCCACGCCCCAGCCATTACTCACTCTGTCCAGAACAGGTTGCTTTACCTCATCTGTGTCTGTGTCCGGCCCACTCGCTTTAAGGGGGGGGGCTTCAAGGGTGACATTCAAATGACAATGAATCCTAATGAAGACATCAGTGCTGAGGGTAGTACCGTGGTAAAATGACGGAGACAAGAGCTGTGATGCAGAGGCGTCACTAGGGAGGTGCGGCGGGTGACACCATCAGAGGGGGGTGACACCGAAATGACTGGCAATAAATTTTTTGTGCAGTGTTTTGTGTAGCGACGAGTTGAAACAGCTAATTTCTCCAATGCAGTTTACTGCCGGTTGACTTAATCAGCGGTATTAATGTGACGAGCAGCGCTTTCTGGGGGCCCCTGTGTGCCACCTTCTCAAATAGTAAAGTCTACATTCACATAATTAAATGGACACAAATAAATATAGTTTAAATTATTTATATATATTTTTTATGTACTTCATTTATTTGTTTTTTGTCTAGCCCACCTCCCCTTCCCTTAAGTGGCTTCTGTCGCTTGTCAGGCCGCCATGGTAAATAAGAATTTGTTCTTAATGACTTGCCCGGTGAAATAAAGGTGAAATAAATAAAAATATTTAGTCTTTTGCTCACAAATCATAGATGTATTATTTTATTTTTTATATTTATTTAATTTCACCAAATACGTTTATTCATTGTATTTCTATTTAGTATTTTCCTTCTTCTATTTCCTATTTTCTTGCTCCAATGTTATATTTGAGAATGTGGCACATTCGGGCCACGATATTATAAGGAGGTGACGAGGTCTGTCAATCAAGCAGCATAGTAAAAAACACGCCCACCCTGGGTACAACCTGGGGTACTCGCTATTACAATTAATTGAGGATTGAGATTTTGACCACCTCCGACATAAACTGTGTTTGCTTTTTCTGTGATTGAATAAACTTTTCCACGTGTTTTGTGCGCCGTTATTAACATAAGTTGCGATTATTGCCATCAACCAACTACATAACACCAAACAATCGCTCGTCTTTTTGTGAAAAAATAGCTAAGCTATAAGGCTAGCAAAACTTACCAAAAAAAAACGACGTCGCATAGAGTAGCGTCAGCCTGTCGTCAAAAAGTTTACAACACTTGATCTAATTTAACGTTACACTTGACCCTACTAGCTAGCTAGACAGAGAAAGAACAAAGAGCCGCTTGGTTATTGGCAATAGGCCGTGGTTAGCTATTTTTTCATAAAAGGACGAGTGATTGTTCGGTATTACGCTCCACAACATCGAACAGCACCCCCCGTCGACAACGTCGGGTGGCACCAACGGTCGACCGCACCGGGTGTCACCAGCCCTGGTGGCGCCACTGCTGTGATGAGCTGCAAGTCGGTCGGTAGGTCGGTTTTTGGTTAACATGTTGCCGCGAGATGCGGTTCATGAGGTTCTCAACACGAGAAGGCCTGGCGACATCAAGAATGTAGGTATATTTGTCCATGCATTATGAAGTGTTGGGAACAACTTGAAAATACATTATATTTCAGTATATTTGCACTGTGTTGTAACTCCATAGAGGGCAGGGCCGGCCCGTGGCATAAACGCTCTATGCGGTTGTTTAGGGCCACAACCGCTAGGGGGGGGCCACGCGATCCAATGTTTATCTAAGGTAAATAACGTTATTTTTGTAATTACGTTATTCATCCCCTATCGCAGAACTAGCGGTATGAATTTTAAACGGAATGGCAACAGAACATTTCATAACAATGTACTGTAAGAAAGATTTTAACCAAGCGAACTCCCCCCCCCCCCCCCCCCCCCCCCCCCCCCGCTTGACAGAATCCAACAGCACCCCCCGCCCCGCGCAACAGAATGCAACACCAACCCACCCCCACTGCTTGAACAGATTTGGTTACGGCCACCAAACCCCTAGGGCTGGCCCTGATAAAGGGAAATTCGACTCATGGTCCCTCCCGCTGTAAGGTGCTTTGGATAAAGTGTGTCCGACAGGCCAAATGTAATGTAATGTAATGTTAAGGTCAAATGTTCATGGTTAGACTGTAAGGGTGAGGTTGCTTAGGGGAGGTCTCCGAAACCCAGATGAACGGTGTGATTGTATCTGTCCTCTGTTTTTGAGCCCTATTGGTGGAATGAGCGACCAATACATATCTGCCCTGCTGACTCAACAGTCTTTCAACCCGCCAGATAATGGCTCGGCACCACAGGCCTCAGGTCTGTTTCTCGCAGAAGGTTATGACCATAAAAAAAGCATGACTACTAGCTCAGCCATATGAAACGTGTGAAGAAAGATCTTGCACTATACTAGGCCTATACGGTACCTCTTGCAGTTTTCTGAGCGGTTGACTGAAGGTGTATCTCTTCACAGAAAACCTGGACCTGCAAAAGAAAAATAAAACTTCCGTCTTGCGCTAGCCAAATTGCACTTAAAAGCCATTAAAAGTAAAAAATAAAAATAATTTTTTAAATCAATAAAAAATAGCACTGTCACCACTCAACAAGAAGGTGTTGAGTTCTGACCAGGAATAAGTCTGTTAGAAAATGAATGGATGGACGGATGGATGGAAAACTTAATACTAATTGTGTGGACAATAGTTATTTGTCTATAGAGTTTTTTACTTGTGAATACGTGGAAGCGAAACTGAAGCTCTTTTGCTCTGAGTTGCTCTGGATAAGTATAGTGTAAGTGCGTAATGATGTAAGCGTGAACGTCTCATCAATTTTCCAGGTCTAACAATGTTCGTATGCTCTCGTTATGAGCATTTGCTCTTAACTCTTAAGTTGCTCTGGACGAGAGCGCCCGCCACTCGACCGTATGAAAACGTCGCTAGTCGCAGTTCAGTTTTTTTTTTTGGTTTCGGTGCGGCTTCTGCGTGTGATTGGACGAATCTGCAGTGGACTGATTTGACCCATCGTGGGTGACAAGTGTGGGGAAACGTGTTTTTGCTGCTTCCTAACCTGTTCACTCACTTGAGTTCTATTCGCCCTCCCCAAAAAGGCTTCAGCATGGGGGGGGGGGCAGGGTGGCAGTGAAAAACAAACATCACAATATACTCTGCCTTTTTATAGCGGTGCACCACATCCTCAGGAAGAGAATAGTGCCGCATCACAGGAGAGAGCCAGTAAGGCTGTATGCGATGGGGGGGGGGGGGGGGGGGGGCGGGGGGGGGCGGGGCGGGGGGGGTGGTGGGGTGACTGAAAACAGGCGGCTGCACGATGAAACGCGCCCCTGCGCATAGCCCCCCCCAAAAAAAAAAAAAACAAACGTCCACGCACACGCTCTGCGCCCACCCGCCCGCCCCTGCATCGGTCGGTTCGCGGTGCAGCGCGCCCACTGGCACGCGATCGCGGAACGCGCCTGCATTTTAACCGAGAGGGCTGCGCGAGGCGACGCGGAAACCTGAGATCGGAAAGGGGGGTACAGTAGCGCACCCACTTCCACACGCAGGCGCCCCAACCCCCCCCCCCCGCCTTGTCAAAGGCCGCTCATTAACACGCCACGAAGGTGAAGAGAACAACGATCAAAGTTGGGGGGCGACATTAGCTCAGGGGGTAAGAGCGGTTGTCTGGCAGTCGGAGGGTTGCCGGTTCGATCCCCTGCCCTGGGTGTGTCGAAGTGTCCCCTGAGCAAGGCATCTAACCCCTAATTGCTCCCAACTGAGCTGATTGGTACCTTGCATGGCAGCCTTGCACCGTTGGTGTGTGAGTGTGTGTGTGAATGGGTGAATGAGAGGCATCAATTGTAAAGCGCTTTGGATAAAAGCGCTATACAAACAAATGCAGTCCATTTACCATTACCATAAAGTTTCGATTTTCAACCTCATATAGTTCCAACAGATTACAGACCATCAAGCATCTATTTTCACATTTCACAGAGCAAAAACTCTCTCGTATCTATGTTTTCTTTAGTAACATATTTACATTTTCACCAGCATCTTAAATAGTTTAAAAATACATATCGGACCAAGGTCTGGTAGCTGACATTATTGAAACCAACGGTAGATATGCTTGGTGAATTTTCACAGCCTAAGTGTGAAAAGGAGAAGCCAGTTGGTGAGGTCATCAGTTATATAAATCAAACTATTTATGCACAGATGCAGTTTAATTAATCATGTTTTTATCTATTAAGCACATAGCAGAATATAAGATTTGAGTAGTCTCTTGTATTTATATTTGATAAAGACATGAACAAAATGTGAAACTTGATGGTATTTCAAACATGCGCCCTTAGAAAACTCGATGAAAGCTCGCTGATAATTCTCATTGTCCTGCGGTACCACTGTAGTCACCGTGTGAATCCAGAATTAATTCAATCCCAGTGACAGAATGACAATATTGCCATCCTTACAGGGTTCAGTATCTTTTCCGTGCCTGTGCATCCAAACAAAGGTTTGCTGAAGAAATTTGGACGCTCCCATAAGCGGGTGTTCAAAAAGGCGCCACAATATTAATTGACAAATAGGACTACTCCGATCTCTCACAATAAAAAATATTCCCTCATGAAGTCCAAGAGGGAAACTACTAATGTGGCCATTGCACGTGGTGCGACTTCACAATGCACCTACTTTAACTAGCCATAGAAAGTCAAACGCTGCGGTGTACCAAGTTCTATAAAGAATTAAGCGCTCGTGCGGTCAGGCCTGTGCTGGCTTTGGAAATTGTGGATAATCAGTTAGGTGTAGGCTCGCAAATACCTACCCATAGCTAGGTGCCTAATTTATCAAAAGATAAAGCTGTAGCTAGTAAAAACGGCCATTTGTGCTGTCGCGTCAGTTATTAATAGCCAGTGCAAGTAAATGTCTGTACTAACCCCACGTCCTGTCATCATTGCAGCTTCTTTTATATTCCGGACACTGGTCAGACAATGGAGCGTAAAACCAGTCCTATCTGCTTTTGGGCTTGCTTTGCTCACGTCAAGGATCTTATTTGCCAAAGAAGCTCTACTAGGCTAGTTAGCATAGCTACCTAATCTATCTACAGTGAATCTTTCTGTCTGCTATCTTCATGAAGATGCAACATTGACAGATTGCAAAATGATGCCAAAAGTGCCCAGTGTTGCTCGACTCAACTTTTGTTCCTAGGTTAAAAAAAAAAAAATCATCTTTAGTGCTGATACGGTCATTAAAATCTATGAAACGGGGAACTAAAAATGACGAACGTCTCATTTTTTGCTGATTTGAAGAGCAGAATGTTAGGTTGTGTGCATGGAAAGATGTGCTCTTACAGTACAAACCACAGACTCAGTTTGCCTTCTGCTAGGCCAGAGCTCTCGTCCAGGAGGTTCAGAAGTGGTTGTTCACAATCGCTACGTGCTCTTAAGGGTAAAAAAACAAAAAAACAATTGCCACAGGAAGTCCTCTATAGGCTTCCCAGATCAGATAAAATGTGAGATATACACTTTAGCCACGACTTAAAAGCTCTTTGAAACTTAGTGGCATATTTTTTTATATTTTGTTTTTGTGCATTTTTAGATGCTTTACAAACAACACATATCAGCAGCAAAGACAAAATGGCGCAGGCACTTTTCACATTTAGCATTGGAGTCAGTTTAAGGGGATATATATATATATTTTTTTTTTGCATAAGAACAATGATAAATTAACTTCGTCTGGACGCCTAACTTTGATCAAACGTACAAACAGTGCCAGTGACGTATCGTGAAGGTAGAAAAAGCTTCAGGTACTTACCCCTCTCATTTTACACATTTCTTGTAACTTTCAAAATATTCTAATTGATTTAGAATTTTACGTGACATGACAGATTTGAAGAACATCACTTTCGTGACCCCCTCAGAACGAAGAAAGAAACCATCAAATGAACAAATCTTCAAATAAATAGTATTTTTTCAAGGGGGATGGGGATTACAAATTTTTCTACATCACTGCTATGCTGCTACATTGTACATTTATGCGTTATGAGAATCAGATTTGAGTAACTGGCCTGCTACCCAACAAAACTGAAAGGCTATTCGGAAATGAATAGTAACTTAAGGGTCTGTTTATTGACAGATCGTTGGGTAGCACAGTTTTAAGTCGCTAGTTGGTGCTAAGCGTGTCCGGTTTCATTACGTTCAGCGTTCGCTTTTTTTTATTTGTTTTGTTCATATCACCCCCATTCGGTTCTCGTCCCTGTTGTATTCGCTTGCCTGTCCCATAACTCCCCCATAACGGATGGAGGCCGTGGTGTGCAGCAGTTTACAGGGAGCGCAAGCCGCAGCATCGCGTGCATCTCCTGCAAAGCGAGAGCTAGCCTGCTGCTCTGCCTCACGGAGCAGCACAGCTGATCTTCCTGAGAGACTGGGGGCAGAGGTGGGTAACCCGGCTTCAAAGAGGAAAAAGCCTGACCGTGTATTTGCTCCACCACCGTGCGCTAAACCAGCTGACTCTATTTAGCACAACTCTTCAGCATGATGGGAGACCTAATTATTGTAATCAGCTGGTTTAGTGCATGTTGGTGGAGCAAATACATGGTCAGTCTTTTTACTCTTTGAAGCCGGGTTACCCACCTCTGACTGGGGGTAGGGGGTGGGTGAGATCTCAAACTTGGGGGGGGGTGGGGGGGGGGGGGGGTGGGGGAGGCTCAAGTCTCTTTTGGGAGAGCCCATGTCTCTTTTGTCTGAAGTCCCCCCTGGCTCCCCCACAATTCGAACCCTGTTCTGCAGCCGAATCCGTCACACCATTACACCTTTGCTGGGTGTAAATCGTGTAAGAGCGCAGGGTAAAAATGGGCCCAAGACTGTGAAAAAGAGAAAAAAAGAGAACGCACACCTCGTTCGTCGAAGTGCGGAACAACGGACTTGAAAGTTAAAAAGCTCAAAAAGAAAGGTCACACGCTTGCTTTTTATTAACGCGCCGCGAAGGTCAGCGGAACACAAAGCTACAAAGCATCTGAAAATGGTATCCTGTCCTCTGCTGACACACAAAGCTTCCCCCTTACACAATCTACACCAAACAAAGGTGTAAACAAAGAAATCCCCCCAGTACCCTTCACTGTCCTCCGGTGCAGTTTTTTTGTTTTTTTTAATTACCACCGGTTTCGGTAGCAAACGGGGGCCCGAGGCCGGCCGCCTGCCTGGACAGCCCGGCGTGCAATGGGCTGCGTCCCTGTTCTGCGTGGCCCGTGTCCGCAGTACGGACCGCGTGACGAGCGTCAGTGGGTCTGAGGCTGACCGAGTCGCGGGAATCCGTGGACCCGCTGGTCCGAGGAAGGCCAACACGCCCGGCTGCGTCTGCGTCTGCGCGTGCGTCTGCGTCTGCGCCTGCGTCTGCGTCTGTGTCTGCGTCTGCCTCTGCGCCTGCGTTTGCGTCTGCGCCTGCGTCTGCGTCTGCGCCTGCGCTCTGCGTCTGCGTCTGCGTCTGCGTCTGCGCCTGCGTCTGCGTCTGCGTCTGCGCCTGCGTCTGCGCCTGCGTCTGCGGTGCGTCTGCGTCTGCATCTGCGCCTGCGTCTGCGCGTGCGTCTGCGTCTGCGTCTGCGTCTGCGCCTGCGTCTGCGCGTGCGTCTGTGTCTGCGCGTGCGTCTGCGCGTGCGTCTGCGTTCGCGGCAGTGCAGTGGTTCACCTGCGACACACCTACGTGGGTTTCGCGCAGCACGTCAGGGAAAGTCCCCAGGCTCCCGAGAGGGAGGAGGCCCGAGAAGCAGCAGGGAGAAGATTATCTGACCCAGCCTCCTCCACCTCCTTGGGGGGGGGGGGGGTCCCCGCGTCCAGCTCTCGTTTCCTGTCAGTGATGCCATCGACATCACCGTCTCTAGAAATGATTAGCGCGATGACATCACCTCTCGCCACCTTTGCCCCATCGCCTGCTCGAGAAAAAAAAAAAAAAAAAGTCCAAAAAGTCGGCGACCTTTTTTTTTTTTTTTTTTTCGAGTTGGCGACGAGCCAAAAGGGTGGCTGCCCGGGGGGGGGGGGGGGGGGGGGGGGGGGGGGGGGGGACCAGCTGACAAGCGCACGCAACAACAACAAAAAAAAAAAAAAAAAAAAGCAAAGAGCGCTATCACGGGGTCAAGACTGTGTCGCTGCTCGCCTCGCGTACGCAAGGGGAGCTCGAAAAGAGCAGGGGGGCGAGGGGTCGCCTCCTTCGACCCCGGCGGTGTGGAGCGCGCGGCTCTGTGCAGCAGATTTTCGTCGACGCGATCTCGCCAAAGCGAGGCCCTTGTGGTCGCAAGGCTTCGGGTCAGACGCGCAAGCTCTGATGAAACCTCCAGATATAACATAACCATAGTGTCACGCCGACGCCAAGAGACAATGCGGTCTAATCTCGAAAAACGATCATTGATTAGTTTGTGCGCAAACGTTGCTTCCAGCACGGGGCTGTCGCCCCCTTGCTACGTTCAGGGCAGAACGTTCGACTCCTTCCGAGGATTCTCAATGTGCTTCATTTGCGCCGTTTTAAAAGTTGACGGATTATCGTTTCTTCACGTCTATTTTTTATTATTTTTTTATTTTTATTTTAAAGGGGCAAACTAAATCCATGGAGATTATGAGAATCTGAGCTTATAGCATTCTCAGTCATATTTCTTGTATCGCAGAACTGAATTGAAGTGATGAATTTTAAAATACAATACATATTAGGTATTGGCATTAGTATGAGTACACAAAAATGACAGCATAATTCATTAGTTTTCATGATGTCCTGGTGTTTTCCTGGCAATAAGACATCCATGTTTTTTGAGACATAAAACTCTTTGGATTTTGAATTTAGAAAATGCATAAAAAGATGTTGCTAATAATAATAATAATAATTAATTAAATATTCAAATTGAGTTAACAACAATGACATCAACATCGTAGGGACATCGATAGCATGAAAAACATATGTTTTGAGCAGCGTAAGCTTGGTTTTTCGAAAGTGTGCTCCTTATCAGACCCCCACCAAGGAAAGTAGACTGTGGCCCCCCCAGGGAAAGCAGATTGTGGACCCCCCAAGGAAAGCAGCTTGTGTTTACTGTGCTGACAGGGAGTCAGCAGGCTCCAATAAAGAGACAGCGCTCAGCTGTAAAATAGTCTACTGGATAAGCGTTATGTAAACCTTACGTTCTCCGTGATACAGTGTAATCGTGTTTGGTATTTTTGGAAAGGCGATGTCATGGGGTACTAGTCGGTGTCTTTGGTGGTCTGTATACCTGATCTGTATACCTGTGGGTCAGCAGCCAGACAGCTACAAAAAGTTAACCCGGTGTGATAGGCTTACCGAGATAGCAGAAGCAGGATCACTGATGTACTGCTTTGTAACGATTGCGTCTTTATTTGATGACTTAGGGTTTTCTTCGATCCCTGGGTATGCAAGGGGTAAAGTGAAATGGTTCGAGGAGACTCGTCAAAACACAGTCCCCCGTGTGCCATTCGTGCACTGCCATTCCACTACACACACACAGACACACATTTTGTGCCATTGCGCACATCGCTATTATTGAACATATCATAAAATAATTAGCATTCACTTTAGCCAGGCATTCCTCTTTGACTCTTACCACTGCACATCTAGCAGTTATGTTAAGGTCCTAACACATACACGCAGAGCTCGCGATATCTGCATCCTGTAGCCACTCGCCTATACACTAGCGCCGTAGCAAGATGCACAATTGGCTCCATGCAGTCAGAGACACGTCCACATCTACCAAGATAGATAGCGATCCACTTCGAGCCACGCTACTGGAAGATCATTTGCAGTCTCCTTTTACGTATAACTGGATGCAAAGAGGAAAGGTTGAAACATTATTTTCCATTCAGATAACATTAAATGAATCCCGTTCCAGTAGCACCGGATAAGACTACACATGTTCCTTAGCCCCTGAGCGGGTCCTTACAGCAGTAGTCACTTTTTTTAAATGAATCTATTTGAAAAAATTAACGAGGCTATATTTAAGGAAATTGCAGAATTGAAACGCAACGAACTTCCTCTAGCCTGATGAAAACACGAAGAGAACAAAAGCGCGCAAAAAGATTCTCCATGGTACTTTCTCATGTGTCTAAAAGTGTCTTCAAGTGTACTTCCCCTGATACACGTAGTTCTGTAATGCATTGTTTGTTACACCTCCATTATCTGTTATCTTACACAGAGCATCACTTCCTAGTCAGGCTTTTAATACTTTTAATGTTGGTTTTTAATGCATTAATTCAACTGGGCAGTATTATTATTTCACGTCATGACATGGACTCAGTCAATCGGTGAGACCAAACAGAACCATGATTGCAAGGCTTTTTGATTGTATGCTTTGTTTTGAAATATCGTGGCCAAAGCACCAGTTAGTTAATGGCTTCTTTTCACAGGCCACATTTCAGCCATTTTGTGGACGAGCAATTAATTGCATGAATTGTTCAGGGTCACGGCTAGAGCACATCCCGGCATGCACTGGGCAAGAGGCAGGAATACACTCTGGACAGGTCACAATCCATTGCAGGGCCCACACAACCTTAATTAACACATTCATACCTGTGGGCAATTCAGTGCCTCCTACTGTTGACCTACTGCATGCCTTCGGGAGGGAACCAGAAGTACCTGGTGGAAACCCACACAGGGACAACACAACTCCACACAGAAAGGCCCTCATTCAGGATTCGAACTCGGCACCTCCGTGCTGTGGATTGGAAGATATCGCTGCGCCACCCCGTGTCCAATATTGAAATGAATGAATGCCGTTCAATAACGGTTCTCCGTGAACACAAACCCTTTGTTTTACACCAAAATGCATTTGCATGTGAGAAAACTACCCACAATGCTTTGCTATTTCATATAGACTGTGTCAATAGAATGATAATTCAACGCTGCATAAAACTAGGCCTATCAATTGATGGCTGAAATGTATCACTTTGTGCATAGTACAGGAAATGGCAAATTCATAAACAGCCAAGGCTGTAGAGTGATGGAAATGTTGTCTGTCTGTCTGTCTGTCTGTCTGTCTGTCTGGTTTTGACAGTTGTCTTTTTGGATTCATGTGAACACAAGGTTGCACGGCGCTGTGTTAAGGTTAGCAGGAACACGCAAGGCCTGTGTGAAAATTGCAATTTCACACTGTTTCTATACCACCACCTCACAGGACATGCAATTTTGGAGCCGATCTCTTGACAGGTCCTGGGGTTGGTTTCTGAGGTGCGCTATCAGTGATAACGATCTGAGATAGCTTCAGACTCAGGAGTCTGTGTAGCATTGGGTTTCTCACTGGCCAGAGGAACGCTACCACCGTCACAACTACTGCCTGCCCCCCAACCCCCCCAAAAAAAAACATTCTGTTGCAATAACAGTGATATTTCAGCCTCACAAAAATGACAATACGAGTGGAGCTGAGCCCTCTGCTTGAGATTACCAACTGCTCAACCTCCTGCTTAAGCTGATACCGATTTCACAGAGTGGAATCAAGTTCTAAGATTGCCCTGTGATAGATTGGCGGCCTGTCCAGGGTGTATTCCTGCCTCTTGCCCAATGCATGCAGGGATAGGCTGCAGCACCCCCCGTGACCCTGCTCAAGATAAGCGGGTATAGATAATGGATGGATGGAAAATAACAATACAAATATGATTAATTTTTACTTTAAAAATGAATGTTCTGATCACAGAAGTACATAGCGCACTGCACACTAGTAGTATTTACTCAGCTTGCACATAATGAAATATTTTCTGAATGGTCAAAGACTCAGCACCAAAAGTACATTTGAAATTTAAAACACACACACACACACACAGAAAAACTGAAAACAGACAGAGGGAAGATGAGTGGTAGGTTGGAGATTAGATGGGACAAGTTAAGGAAAATAAGTAAATAAAAGACAAAATGGAAAACAACCATCATGGAGCATTTCAGTGCAAAATTAAACAGAAAGATTGTGTTTGAGAGAGAAATGGAGAGAATGAAAGCATTATATGGAGAATTTTTTTAGTGTTATTCATTGAGGGAAAAATGAAAATTACACATTGAAATGTATGTCTTCAGTTTATGACCTTTGACCCCTTTAACCCTTCAGTATTTTTGGCACAACCCATTCGATCGGGCCACTAATGTGTAAAATGCCATGCACCCGGGCGCCTGGTACCCCGTCCCACCCGAGGAAAGGGATCACGGAGCTCCTCCACCCTAGCTCCCCAGTGGTGGCACAAACTCCCTGTCCCTCTTCAAACCTCTCCCTCACTACCCATCTTCCACCGTGGTCTGAAGACTCATCTCTTCAGACTATGCCTGGACTACCATTACTCTGTATATTTCACTTTAAACCCCCCGCCACCCCCCCTTTCATGACACTTTCCAGCATTTTCGGTAATTTGTATTTGTCCTAATATTGTAGCCTGTTCTTCTGCCTAGTTGGCAGAGGTTAGGTCAGAATAGTGTTCACTGTGTGAACTAAACTGTGCTCTTGGCTAGAAATAGCTGTACTAAATAAGTATCGTATCTTATTGAACCTGTGTTTTGTAGTTGTCCATGACCATGAAATGCACTTTGGTGCGACGCCTTGGATAAAAGCGTCTGCCAAATAAACGTAATGTAATGTAATGTAAAACGATGTGGCCGCATGGGGTTCAGCCTAACCTAGTGTGCATACTCAATATACTGTAATTACAGGACAAGCAAAAGAAAGGTTTTCCTTCTCGTGGGAAACCTCCCCGGT
The DNA here is from genome assembly GCA_025169545.1 of Anguilla japonica. NCBI lineage: Eukaryota > Metazoa > Chordata > Actinopteri > Anguilliformes > Anguillidae > Anguilla > Anguilla japonica. The sequence goes on from CM045886.1 coordinate 7,063,784, forward strand.
CCACGCAAGGCACTGTATTAGTTTGCTCAGCTTTTCCTTGGTATGATCAGGCTGTTTCTAGCAGGACAGGAGGCCATAAAACCAACTGCCACACAGGCCTTGTAGTCGTAACCGTGGACTTGATTTCTTGCGTGCGTATGTTTTTTTACGTCCATATTTCAGCATTTTTCTAATAAATAGTTACAGTTATTATAGTTTCATTATTTTTGTTCTGTATATAAAAGCAAGTACAGTTATTTCATATGTAAGACTATGATGATGATATTCAAATATTCCAGCACTTATAGTTTGACTTAGCATTGGTTAGGTCAGAGTACTGCTCACTGTGTAAACTAGACTTAATGTGTTCATGGCGATGAATGACTGTACAAAATGAGTGTTTGTACCTTATCGGACCTGTGTTTTGTAGTTGTTCCAATGACCTTTGGTATGCACTTATTATTGTTGCCAAATAATATGTAATGTACTGTAATGTAATTCATTAGGAAACTATTTTAAGTAATGCCGGACTGTTATTCATATTTCCTGAGGTTGGAGTGACATCACATATCACTGAAATACCATCAGTAAAAATGCTGATGCATGAACAGCCCACCATTTTTCCATCTTGATTATGAGTAATATCCATATAAAAAGTGTGTCAGAATATGTGCCGAAGAAGAATAACATCTGCAATGTAGCGATGGCAGGTGAGATTAGCTAGTTTAGGGGTACAACAGTCGACCTACGAAACCAAGATGGCATTTATCATGCTAGCATATCTGCCAAAACGAAAATTGTTGAAAAGGCCAGTATATCACGTCACAGTGGCATCTTCATCGCCACGGTGTCACACCATCGTCAGAGTAGATTTGATCGCTACCTTATTATCATGTTACAGGTTATTTTCAGAATAGCAAAAGTTGATATTCTCCTCAGGATTAGAACAGTCAGACATCATCAATCATATTCTGCAATGTTTTTTTACCTCGTGAAACCAATAGGTTACAGTAATATAAGCAGTATAAGAAGTGGGCCATTTTGGGAATGATGTATTTATATAATATTTTTTAAACCAACAGGACATTCAAAAAATGTCGACTGTCCCCCCTGGTGCCCCCATGGTTGAAAAAGTGTTGAAAAAAGGTACTCTTACAGGTGAGAAAACATCATGAAGTGCCCAATTAGGTGCTCCTCTAATGGAGAAGTGCCCCTCCAGTGGATAAAATGTGATGCAGTGCTGTAAAGGGTGTCCCTGCATGCGTGAGAATGCGGGGAAGTTTCCTAATGGATGCCCCTCCAGTGGAGAAAATGTGATGTGGTGCCATATAGGTGCCCTTACAATGGGATAAACTTGAGGTTCCCTACAGGTTCCTTTCTGATGAAAGAAAAACTCAATTTAAATGCCCTTCCAAGTGAGAAAACACGATGCATCACAGCTTTTCGCGCGCTGGTGGGGCCCCATGTCGTGCAGTAGGTGGCCTTTTTACTTTTTCGCCCCTGCCCTTCAAACAGCCTGAGTCCGCCACTGATCCAGGTCTTCACGTAAAATCTTGTAAGACTGTCCTCTAGTGGTTGTCATGAAACTGCAGCACTTCTTTGTTTCTTTGAAAATTGTTGGCGCTGCTATCTGATCTAACTTACAAAGTCATAATCACACACCCCTTCAATTTTTCTTTTCTTTTTTTTTACAAAATATGGTAAAAGAACTAAATGTCATGTTTTAAATCGACCCTTTTAATAAATCAATAACAGTTTCAGAGCATACATATGGGTGTATTATTACAATGGTTTGTGAGGAATTGAAATTGTATGATTTAACTTTTTATTTTTATTTTTTTAAAAAAAGAAAAGAAAACATTTCTTAGAGGTATCAGTGGTCAAGATTATCCATGGCAACCATGGCAAATAACGACTTCTTAGGTGTACCAAGTAGGCCCACCAAGCTGTCACCATAGATCTTTAAATGAGTGCAAGGAGACACAGATAAAATGCCACTGGCCGCGGTGTGACATGCTTTTATAAATAAAACACAAAGTTCTTCTTTTACCAGACAAGCGGTGTAAACCAACGAGAAGAACAATAATAATTACTACTTAAAGAGTCATATAACGTAGTTCTTACTGAACCTCATATTTGAATACTTTGCTGATTTAAAAAAAGATATATATATATATATATATTTTTTTTTTTTTTTTTTTTTTTTTTTGCAGCACCTACATTAGGGGTTCTTGGGAAGGTCAATATACCAATTGCAGCAAATTGCCATAATGAATGTTCATTTTCTGATAACTATTAAGACATACAGTAGCCATGTACTGCAGTTGTTACTGTACCTACTGTACATATTTGAACATGTTTATGATTATTACAGTGCAATCCCTACCATAACTTTGAGCATTTTAAGTATAAACTGAAGCAATTTTTAAAATGCACCCAGTCGTGTAATCATATGTGATTATGAATTGCTAGGTTTTTATTAAATTCTATGATATCTTTACTCAATTTTAATGTATTTCATAATGCTCTAGTAGTTTATTGTATGTGTTTTATGATTATGTGATTTTGTGCTGTATGTGTATGTGTTTGAAAAGCCCAGCTAGGGACAAGCATCGGAAATTAGCATATGCTATAAATGCTGTGACACATTGCATTGGATATTGTTTGTCAATAAGCTATGTTTAAATGTATCTGTCCCTGTCAAATAAACATTAAATAAATAAATAAATTGAAGGGTCTCGGCCAATCAGCATGGAGGCGTGTGCCCATTTTACAAGCGCCACTGAGCAGAGGTGAGGTGTCTTTCCGACGTAAGAAGGAAGAACAAAGAAACATTTTCCATCCATTGGAGCTATATATTTAAAGATGTGCTAAGAGGGACAGCTATAGGTGTTGCTGTGTAGGTAGGACCCATTCTGAGCTACCTTCAGATGCCTCCTACATGGGAAAATGGCTTGAGAACCACTGCTGCTGCTGCTGTCCGGCATCTGCTGTGTCAGTCAGTTGACCTTATCACCCTGGTAGGTGGCCGCGAATAGCGCGAATAGTCTCGCTGTTAATGGGCGAAGACGACGCCGCGCGCGCAGTGGGAAGCCGAGGCTTCAGCGCCGCACGGCTATCTCCCCTCGCCGAAGCGCTGGGCGGAACCCTGGCGAGCTGTCACTCGCATCGGGGTTCTAAATTCCTCTGCCTGGAACCGGAGGGGCTGGCTGCTATTGAGAACGTGCACGGGAGACGCCGCGTTGACTCAGACCTGTCGTGACACATGCTGCACAATACGAGGGCTGCACAGACAACACGATCAGATAAAGCAGCGGTTGAAAAAAAAAACTTGGTCCTGAGGACCCCGCTGTGTATGCTGGTTTTTTTGTCATGGCTAATACCTTGATCACTTAAGGCTGCTGAAATCATGCCTTTAAGTTCTAGCATAATTTTGTACTTATTCACTTATTCGCTTATTCTAAAGTGCAGGTATTGCTCATTGCCATTGTCTCTTCATCGTCACTTCTTCTGTGTGACAAGGTGACCACACCTTCGTCAGTTGGCGACCACAATTTCAGCGTGCGACCACGATTATTTCACCATTCGGTCTATAACTGAATCAGCTTGTGACAAATGATTCATTTCTGAAAGGCAACATTCGTCATACAGGGCAAAGCAGAAAATGACGGCACCTGTTCGCCTTACTGAATAAAGGTGGGATCTGAATATTTATTCTTCATGACAAACAGAGCTATTTCTAACATAATGTGACCTTAAGAGAGTATCATCATCCTTCAGTAGACGTTATGTGTCTAAATAAAAACAATTAACGGATCATTACTATTCAGAGGTAAAAAATATGGTAGGGACAAACACCAGCATACACAATGGGTCCACAGGATCAATTTTGCAAACCCCTAGAAGTCTCTGGGATTAAAATGGACTAGCTGTATAATAGATTCTAGATAATAAATCAGAGCATGTATTAATCCATTAAGCAATCACAGGGAGCAAAAACCTAACCTATATACAGCTATTTCTAAGCTCTAGTGAGGACTGTCAGTGGGTCTTTCTTATAGTTAGTAATTAACCCTTTGAGGAGTATGTTTTTTGGAATGTTTTTTCAGAGGGTCAGTGTGCCATTACAAGTAGTGATTGTGACATCAGCATTGGAATGTTCAGTTACTGTAAGAGCATTCTAATCATAAACATACTTGTGATCTTACACCTCACAGCAGGCGTGTCAAACTGAATCCCAAGGGGGGCTGCAGTGTCTGAGGATTCTTGTTGTTTCCTTTCAATCAGCTGCCAATGAACGCTTGGGAACAAGGCATGCGGGTTCCTTAGCCAGCCAACGGCTTGAATATCGCGAATATCGGCAGACGCCGCAGCACCTCCAGGACCGGGAGCTGAGACGCCCCGTTGGGTTATGCAGCGACGCGCCGCAGGGGCCTAGCGCGTAACCCTGGCGATGACAGCGACTGCGGCCAGCAAACCCACGAGGGGGCGCGTACCGTAACTGTGTGCATCATCACACACCGTCCCCGATTCAGGGGGCGTCCCCGATTCATTCCGCGACTCTGACTCCTCCGGTCTACTGGACGTCTGCGGCCTGCCCGCGGGTGCCTCGTGGCGGGGTTACCGTAACAACACACCCCGGCGACGCGACCCCTCGTAACCCTGACGACGCTGCTGGCCCGGGGGGTGGCGATTCCCCGCCCTTTAGCTGACTGGCACTGGTGGTGGTAAACGCCAGTCGAGATCTCTGGACGAGCGCGAAGGGCCGGGCAAACCTCGTTAGCTCGTTAAACCCGGTGGTTCTCAAACTCGGTCCTGGGGGACCCCTGTGCATGCCGGCTTTCGTTCCAACCTCAACAGCAATCCCAGAATTTTTTAACGAGCTGTTAATTTTTCTTAATTAGGTGCTTTTCATGTTTTAGAGCTGGGGTCCCCAGTCTTATCCAGAATGGGCCAGTGTTGGAGCACACACCTGATCCTGATTATACTAATCGAGGTGCTTAGCGATGACTCTAGTGATTGATTAGTGGAATCAGGTGTGTGCACCCACACTGGGCCTTTCTGGAGCCCCAGCTCTAAAACATGAAAAGCACCTATAATTAAGAAAAATTAACAGCTTGTTAAAAAATTCTGGGATTGCTGTTGAGGTTGGAATTATGAGGACCAGCATACGCAGGGGGTCCCCCAGGACCGAGTTTGAGAACCACCAGGTTAAACAACGCACGCAGTGGCTGCGCAGAGCGTCTGAAGGCGTGTGTTGTGGCGGAGGTGTGTGTTCCGTGCCATTCCGGTATTTACAGACGGAATGTCGGTGAGGAAAAGGATCGAGCGTTACGACTGGGAATTTCCAGTAAAGCACGTATAAGGTGATTTTTTTTGTTGTTGTTTTTAAATAGGCTAAAAAGAAGAACTTACAAAAAGTCCTAACAGGGTTTCTCTGTACAAATATCAATTTATTCAACAAAATCTTTATTTCAGTTCCCATATCGGTGCCAATATTCAGTTCCATTCAAAGTTAAATGTAAAAAAAAAAAAAAGCATCCATTTTAAGTTACAAAATGTGTCAAATTGACTGCTGTACCCTTTTGCCTTCATAAATATATTACATTTAACCCCGGAAAAAATATGTTGTGCTGCTGAGAACAAACTGTAATCACGACTAATATACATATTGTATGACCTCAGCCTATGAAGTGGTTGTCACCCAATCCCATTATAGCAGCTGGGATGATGCTGTCCCAGATATCCACAAGACTGTTTGGCAAGATCAAGAATTTTTAAAACACATGCATAGTTTAAGTCTTCTCATTCACAGGAAAGAAAAACCTATTCCAGGTCTAGAATATCCAGAATTCCATAATTATTATTAAAAAATCAGTTATCATTAGCGTTACTGCCATAAGCAAAACCTGTGGGACATTAGAGGCATTTTTTGTCCCAGAGGTTTATTTCACATTGTACATATAAGAATACGCATCTTGCTTCAGGTCTGTACACAGAACAACAGGTCTCTCAGCTTGTATTTATGACTGTGAAAATGTTGTGACTGAAATTACAGTGTATGAAGGTTGCTCAGTTACCATGTACAACAAATTGAGAAAATCAATGTCAACGAAGTGTAAAAACATTGGCAAACACTTATCTCGTTGTCAGGATTATAGTAAATGGTCAAATTCTCAAAATTCCTACCGGATACTGTAGAAACTCTGGAATTTAAGTCTTTCAATTAGACACCACC
>CM045886.1:7075000-7077500 GCA_025169545.1 Anguilla japonica
TACTCCACTGAGAAGTTGTTCTTGTGTTGCCCGCGGCCGCGACTCCACACAAACAACAGCAGGAAGCAGAAGAGCACCACTCCCAGGAAGGTGATGCAGCCCATCGCCGTGGAAACCAGGATGGTTTTCAGGTCCAGGGTAAACTTGAGGAAGACGCGCGTGTCGTTCAGGTTGGTGTCGTTGAGGTCGCCGGCGTAGTAGGTGCGGTTGGCCACCAGGGCGGCGTCCGGCGGCAGGCCCCTGACCGTCAGCGTGGCGAAGTAGGTGTCGTTGCCGCCGGCGTTGCTGGCGATGCAGATGTAGGTGCCACTGTCGGTCACCTGGGCGTAGCGGATCTCCAGGGTCCCGCCGGGGAGCACCGTCACGCGCCCGCCGCTCTTGGCCGTGATCCGCCACCGCTGCGGGGAGATCCAGAAGATGGCGGGCGCCGGCTCGCCCTCGGCCCGGCACACGAAGGAGACGGGCTGGCCCTCCCGCACCGTCACCTGCTGCAGCCGCCGGTTGCGGATCTTCGGCTTCTGGCAGGTGAAGAAGTCGAAGAGCGCCGAGTCCGAGAAGGTGCTGAGGGTGCGGCCGCGCACCTCGGCGGGGCCCGCGCACACGGGCGCGCGCCCGTCGAAGTTGAGCGTCTTGCGCCGCTGCAGGATCCACAGCAGGCGGCAGTCGCAGGACAGCGGGTTGCCGTCCACCCGCAGCGTCTCCAGGCTGTTCACCGAGTGGAAGGAGGCCTCCTCCAGCGTGCTCAGCTCGTTGCCCGACAGGTTGAGCGTGCGGATCTGCCGCAGGCCGCCCAGGGCGTGGCCGGCCACCGACGCCAGCCCCGTGCTCACCAGGTGCAGCTCCTTCAGCCTCACCAGGTCGCGGAACGCCCAGGCCTCCAGCGCGGAGATGGGGTTGTAGGAGAGGTTGAGGGAGGTCAGGTGGGCCAGGTTGCGGAAGGACGCGGAGGGGACGGAGGTGATGTTGGTGTTGGTGATGGACAGCCAGTTCAGGTTGAGGCCCTGGAAGCTGAGCGGGGAGACGTACTCCAGGTAGGGCCAGTTGTCGATCTCCAGCCCCCGCAGGCTTCCCAGCTTGCGGAAGTTCTGGTCCTCCAGCGCCGCCACGTTGAGGTGCCTCAGCCTGAGCGTGACCAGGTTGCGCAGGTAGGACAGCGACTGGCCCGAGATGGAGGTGAGGTTGCAGCGCTCGATGGTCAGCTCCTCCAGCCCCAGGAGGCCCACGAAGGCCTTGTTGGAGATGTAGACCAGGTCGTTGTCGCCCACCTCCAGGTGGCGCAGGCTGCGCAGGTCCTGGAAGGTGAAGTCCAGCAGGATGACGATCCGGTTCTCGCTCAGGTCGAGCGTGGTCAGGTTGCCCAGGCGGGCGAAGGCGCCCATGGGCACCAGCTTGAGCTGGTTGCCCCGGAGACGCAGCACGCGCAGCCCCCGCAGCGCGGCGAAGGCGTCGGGCTCCAGCGCGCTGATGACGTTCTCGCTCAGGTCCACCTCCTCCAGGCGCGGGTAGGGCGCCAGGTCGCCGCGCTCCACCCACCGCAGGCGGTTGTGGCTGAGGTCCAGCACCCGCGTCTCCATGGGGACGCCCTCCGGGATGGCGGTCAGCCGCCTGCGTTGGCACGCCACGGACCGGAGCTGCGGCGCGCAGTCGCAGCGCTGCGGGCACCCCTGGCACAGCGAGGTGGCCGCCGTCATCAGCAGCTGCAGCAGGGCGGGCCACCAGAGCCCCGGGCTGCCCGCCATGCCCCCGCTCTACCCCTGTGGGGCTGGGTCACGGTGACGGGCACCTGCACACAGGGACACAGATGGAGAGGGAGAAGGACAGAGAGAAGGATTAGGATTCCTCTCGTCACGCACGTTTGCGGGCATTCCAGCTAACGCAAAACGTCCCCACAACGTTGCTGCCCTGTTGTGGCAATGCTGTGACATTGACGGAACATTCCAGTAACATTGTGGAGGACATCGTGGGTTAGCCTGGAATTTGTCAGGGCGTCTCAAGCACGGACCTCAAAGAATGGCTCCAATCCAGGAAGTGCAGGAGGCATTTTTTGATTGAACTTTTCCGACAAAGTGCCACGACACATATTCACCAAGCGAGATCAAATGTTTGCTTTTTCGATTAATCTATGCAAGAGAGCATGAAAAAATGCAAAGGTTTCCAAGGAAATTGAAGGTCATTTCTACAGCATTAATTTTGCAGGAGATCAAGATCAGACTTTTGCCAGAACATACAGTACATACTGAAATGTGCACATACTGCATTTATGGTAAGGCCAATCTATGCTGGTACAGTATTGCATAATGCACAACATCATATTTATCTATCGAAAAATCTGAAGGTAATTCCTACAGTTCCAATGTAATCGAGTGGTTGGTTGCATAACTGTGAACGTATGCAACTACAAAATTAATTATTTAATTTTTTTTTTTTTTTGCAGAGTGTGCCATGATTCTATGCACTGCAAAGCATGCAATATGGCATTCCCTAACACGTGTTATCTTCT
>CM045886.1:7082500-7127500 GCA_025169545.1 Anguilla japonica
AGCGTACATTTCTTACAGTGCAATAAGACTAGGGTGACGCCAGCCATCGGTTCACATTGTCACAGCTTCCTCTCAGTCACATCTTAGTTTACTGTAGATCTCCTACATCTCCAAAGTATGGCACAAGCAACGCTATAATATTTATGGTCCATTAACAGTGTAGACCAGGAGTGTCAAACTCCAGTCCTGGAGGGCCGCAGTGCTTGCAGGTATTTGTAGTTTCCTTTCAGTGAGCAGCCAATTAAGGCCTTGGCTGCAAGGTGTGTGAGCTCTTCGGCCAAACAATGACTTGTGCTGAAATGCAGCAAAAACTAGCAGATACCGCAGCCCCCCACAACTGGACTTTGACATCCCTCCATTTTTTGACACTGGACAATGCAGCATTGAATGAATCCTTCTCGGCTGCACAAATATTTCTGCAGTGGTGACAAAATCGCAGGTTATTTTATTTTATTTTTTTTCTTCCTGTTACCATGCAACGAGACTGCGCTGGAGAAAAATCCAATTCCGGATTTTCAAAAACATTCCAGCAAAATCCCTGCTCTTCAAAGGGTTGAACGAGTGACAAGAGGGCAGGAATCCACAGTGACAGCAGCCCGAAGCTCTTTCACATACGGGCCCTAATGCCTTCCGTGCAAAGGCAGCAGGAAGGACAGTCCTTTAAACTGGAAGCAAGTTTACTGGACGATAACCGAGGCTAACGCACGCCGTTATATAACCAACTCAGAGACATGGGCTGAGGAAGGCCAGATTTAGCACTGTGCTGGAAAAGCACCTATAAAACTGCTAGCCTGGGTAGTTTCCATTAGCAACCCCCTGAGCCATCATTAAAACTTTAGAGTTGCTAAAAACACAATTCGGTAATTTCGTGTCGCATTAAGCCTTCCTTAAAAGAGCGCTGCAAGCAGGGACGACAAAGGGTTCTTAACACAGCGACGGCAACGCTTTCTGGCGAGCGCGGGGTTTGTGCTGACGACTCCGGTTGAAGAGTTTAGCTCGCCACGGGCGAAACTCCAACAGCGCCGCAAAAAATGAGCAACGCTCCCCGCTCGTGCGCTACTCCAACCGAATAAGTCGCATCGCATCAAAGGAGAGAGAGAGAGAGAGAGAGGGAGAGAGAGAGAGGGGAGAGAGAGAGAGAGAGAGAGAGAGAGAGAGAGAGAGAGGAGAGAGACAGAGAGAGAGGGAGAGAGAGAGAGAGAGGGAGAGAGAGGGAGAGAGAGAGAGAGAGAGAGAGAGAGAGAGAGAGAGAGGGAGAGAGAGAGGGACGGGGAGAGAGAGAGAGAGAGAGAGAGAGAGAGAGATGGAGGAAGCCGCAGAATCGGCGAGCGAACGCGGGAGACGGTCCAGCCCTCGCTCGCCCCTGAAGCCTGCCCAGATTTTACGCCTCCGAGATCGCGCAGCCCGTCCCAAATTCAGGCGAGCCGCCGCCGCCGAATGCTAATGCGCCACAGAGACTGCAGAAACCGACACGTCTTATGCAGCATATGTCCTCAAGCTGCTCCCTCCTGCCAACTGTGCAGTGCAACAACCCCCCCCCCCCCCCCCCCCCCTCACCCCCCCCGAAAAACACATCAACCTTTTAGACACCGAGGGGAAAAAACAGAGTGCTGGTGATTTTAAAAAATATATATAATTCAATAATTCACAACGAAATTCTTATTTCATATGACGGTATGCTCTGGGTTAGTAAAAATGTTGACAAGATTTCTGAAAAATTCAGGGGCTCTGCGCGTCAGGAGTGTTCCAAAACTTCAGCAGCATCAAAACTGCTGAAATATTTAAGATATACCGAGAATCTGTGCACCGCACTGACTGACAGCGCACCGCACTGACACACCAAGCAGCAACTCACACACCACCACTTCCAAACACTGTGCGGGCGGGAAGGCGAAGGCGAACCATATGCTCGATGGAATTAGCGAAGAAAAACATGCACGAACTACCTAATGAGAAGAACCCAGACTGCTTTCTCAGACTGAGAGCAATTATTATAAATGACAAAGATGAATAATAAATGCAGCACATTGACTATTGTATGAGTTCATTGTGAATGAGAACAGCCACTGAGCTGGGTAAGGTGACTGTGGGGACCGTGTGGTCCTGTGGCTCCACCGAGCGATGCAGAGTACGGATGATCGGCCTCAAGAGGGTTAGGGAAGCCTAGCGAACAGACCCCAGCAGTGGATAGAACCAGGGTTGCCAGATTTAGAATGTGTCAAAACTGGACACCGTGCACGTGTACGTTGGGGAAGTTTGGGTCCGCTACCGGGGGATGGTTGGCGTGGGTGGGTGGGTGTGGGGGGGGGGGGGGGGGAATTGGTAGCTAGAACCTTGATCACAAATAGGGTAGGAGGGGGTTGGGCTGTCAAAACCAATCACAGACCGGGGGTTTGGAGCTTTGGGGTTGAGGGGGGAGGGGGGGCGGTTGTTGGGGGTAAGAAGAAGACAAGCGCGAATCCGCAATAGCTGTGACCGCACACACGCATGCATCCATGTGTGCATGCATCCACACACACGCCCTCACACAAACACGTGAATTATTTAACCAGACATTGATATTGTAGGGTCGGGACCACAAACCGTGGCCGGTACAAATAATTTGAAAAACAGACATTCCGGTCCAAAACCAGCAACCCTTAGAGAAAAGCGTGAGGTTGGCTTGGCTCTTCCACCCCATCAGAACGCATCAGCCCACTCAGCTCACTAGAGGCTCATCAGCCTCATGACGTGGTATCGGAGCAGACAGGGAGACGGTACAGTACACGCAAGGCAATGGGCTCACACACCGAGTCACACAACCTCACACATACACACACACTGAGTCACACAACCTCACGCATATACACACTGAGTCACACAACCTCACAAAGATACACACACAGAGTTACACAACCTCACACATACACACACTGAGTCACACAACCTCACACAGATACACACACAGAGTTACACAACCTCACACATACACACACTGAGTCACACAACCTCACACAGATACACACACTGAGTCACACACACACAGTCATACACATACACACACACTGAGTCACACAACCTCACGCATACACACACACTGAGTCACACACACACTGAGTTACACAACCTCACACATACACACACACTGAGTTACACAACCTCACACATACACACACTGAGTCACACAACCTCACACAGATACACACACCGAGTCACACAACCTCACACATACACACACTGAGAAACACACACACAGTCATACACATACACACACACTGAGTTACACAACCTCACACATACACACACACTGAGTTACACAACCTCACACATACACACACACTGAGTTACACAACCTCACACATACACACACACCGAGTCACACAACCTCACACATACACACACTGAGTCACACAACCTCACACAGATACACACACAGTCATACACATACACACACACTGAGTCACACAACCTCATGCATACACACACACTGAGTCACACAACCTCACGCATACACACACTGAGTCACACAACCTCATGCATACACACACACCGAGTCACACAACCTCACACAGATACACACACTGAGTCACACAACCTCACACAGAATCATACAGAGTCGCACACACACAGTCATACACATACACAGACCCCTCACACACACACACAGTTAAAGGCACACACTTACAGTACATAATTATGCACACATAAACACACGGAACATGCGCACACACATACACACACACACACACGCACACACACAGTTAAATGCACACACATACATAATTATGCATACACAAACACACAGAACATACATATACACACGGTTACCGACACACCCATTTATAGTGATGCGCGCGCACACACACACACACACACACACACACACACAGTGCACAGTGCTCGCTCATCCTTGCCCCTTCGGAGTCGTTGTCTCCTGGGACGAGCGAGTGTATGTGTGAGAGTGAGAGAGAGAAAAACCTCGAGAGACAGAGGGGAGAAGAGAGGGGTGAGGAAGGAGGAGGAGGAGAGCGCAGGAACTTCTCCAGCCGCGGATCTGACTCACTGATGGAAATGCAACATGAACCGCGACGGTCCGCTGCACCCGTCCCGTCTCCTCGGCCCTGATTGGTCGAGAGAGGAAGCGGCGGCGCTCAGGCACAGGGGAACATGCTGAGAGACCTGCTCCTGCCCCAGGCCAGTCAGCAGCCTGAGAGCCCAGGCTTTCTGAGCAGTCACAGTGTTCAGTATCAGTCACAGTGTTCAGTATCAGCACAGTGTTCAGTATCATCAGTTCACAGTGTCACAGTGTGCGTATCAGGCACAGTGTTCAGATCAGGGCACAGTGATCATGTTCACAGTGTTCAGTATCAGGCACAGTGTTCAGTATCAGGCACAGTGTGCGGATCAGTCACAGTGTGCAGTATCATCAGCCACAGGGTTCATCATCAGGCACAGTGTTCATTATCAGGCACAGTGTTCAGTACCAGGCACAGTGTTCAGTATCAGGCACAGTGTTCATTATCAGGCACAGTGTTCATTATCAGGCACAGTGTTCAGTATCAGTCACAGTGTTCATTATCAGGCACAGTGTTCAGTATCAGGTACAGTGTCAGGCACAGTGTGCGGATCAGTCACAGTGTTCATTATCAGGCACAGTGTTCAGTATCAGTCACAGTGTTCAGTATCAGTCACAGTGTTCATCATCAGGCACAGTGTGTGGATCAGTCACAGTGTTCAGTATCAGTCACAGTGTTCATCATCAGGCACAGTGTGCGGATCAGTCACAGTGTTCATCATCAGGCACAGTATCAGTCACAGTGTTCAGTATCAGGCACAGTGTTCAGTGTCAGTGCAAGCTGGCAGTGTGGACAGCAGTCACAGTGTTCAGTATCAGTACAGACTGGCATTGTGGAAAAGCAGGCCAGCAGCCCCTGCTTTCTGAGCAGTCAGTGTGGACAGCAGTCACAGTGCTCAGTATCACAACCAAGCTACAATGTCAGTCAGTGTGTTCATCATCAGAACAGGAGATCCTTGATATGAGCAGTCACAGCAATCAGTCACAGTGTTTGGGACCAGAATAGGGCCTCAATGCGGACAGCGCTCTCAGCAGACCGGGGGTTAATCTTTCCTTTTCAAACAGCCTTCGATAGCATCCGAGAGCTACTGTACCTGAGCTAAAAGAGAAAAGCATCATACTCTTCTTTCTCTGCACTTTCAAAGGAGGAGCAACCTGAGAGCTTTCACCTGCTGAAGTATACGTTGCTCTCCATAATATGAGTGGTGTAGTGGGCCCTGAAATCCAATACTCCAAAGTTATACAGCAATAACACTCACGAGAAGGACTAGCGGCGTTCGACAATAAGCGAGATCTCCTGCCAGTGGCCTAATTCAAACAAACATATCAGATTCATCTCTATGAATATTTTAGCGAGCGCAATTAACTGTGCGCAGAGAACATCTGCAAAGGCCCAGATCCAGCATGCCGTGCCTGTCGGATGCAAAACAACGTCTTGATCAAAGTGATCACCAGTCCAGACATTTTGCTGCAACAGAGCATTTTGGGTGAATGAGAGGCGATTGGCTGAATTCAGGCATGCGAGCAGTATGTGCACGTGTTAATGGGTCACTGCTGGGTAAATGCCTGTGTGTTTATGCGTGCACGTGTGGGTTGGTTGGTTTGAGTGCACGTGTATGTGTTCATACATGTTTGAGGGTATATGGGCATGTATGCACAGATGTGTGGGAGGGTGGGCCTATAGGCATGTGTTCATTACATGTGTGGGTACATGTGGGTGGGTGTCATGGGCAACCAGCAGCACATCAACAGCCCTGGACCCCAAAGCCACCCTCTGACCTGACCCCACTGGGGTCACTCCAAAAAAAAAAAAACAACTACAGAACATGAGAGGGGGAGGAGGAAAGGATAAAGAGGAGGAATGAGACCATATGACGGTCTCATAAAGCAGGAATGACACCATATGACAGCACTGCAGAATCTTCTGTAACAGCCTCCCAGTTCAGAACAACCCAGGGGGCACGCAGACCCAGAGACCTCCAAACTCTCGACCCGCCATGGACAGAACCTCCCCGCACGGCGGCTGAGGGTGGGGGGGATCATCAGTCTGAGAGTAGAGGACTATTTCCCCACAAGCTGCGCTGTTCTTCCACACTCTGCTCTTCTCAAGATTACAACGCAACCGTGTCCCTTTCACAAAAAAAAAATCTCGTCTAGTTCGTTATCACAGTCCAGCTGTAGAAAGCAAGTGGCGATTTTTCCCCCTGGCTGGACTTCTGAGGAGCTCTGTAAGCGTTCCACCTTTCCGCGTATTGAAAGCAATAAAATCATGAGACCTTTGAAATTGATTTCCACAGGTCTCACGAAAGGATTTCACGAATTGTTACGGAACTTATTTGCATTGGAGAAACTGTTGTCGCTTGTTAGTCATTAATTAAACGGGTTCTTAATTAGCCATCAACACTGCTGAGCCAGAGTTGTTTCTAGAATAAACAATGAACAGCCCCTGAAGGGAAGGGAACTGCAATGTGCTGAAGGCATTCAGGCCATGTTTTTGTATATTTCGGATAAAAATGTAAATTGCGAGGATAAGAAAAGGCGGTGATTGACAGTGGCTCGTCACAGGGTGAAATTTAATCAATCACAGATCCACAGCACACAGAGCTGCGAATTGTTTTGTATGTGAGGTTACAGGCATGCGTTTGAAAGCTGTGAGCACAAAATGGTTACTTTTTTTTTCAAAGAGTGTAGACATATAAATATAGATATAGAGAAAATAGATTGCCTCTGTGTATTATGTACGTACGGCATGATTCTAAGCAATAAATATGAAAAAATTGACTTTTTAGTGATAAGAAAAAATAATGTAGATAAGCTATTTTAGTTGAGTTGCAATATGTGACAGACTGAAAGGAAAAATCCCTCAATATCTCTTGATTGAGCGTTAAGAACAGGAAATGCGCTGATTGCATTTTGCATTAAACGGATTGCAGTTATGGTGTAGAGTGCCCCAAAGTCAGTTATAAAATGTAATTCTGTACTTTTAATTACAGCCCAATCTATCCTCATTCAAGGGTTTGAGTTTCTTGAGGGTCAGGTTTCGATAGAGGAGTGAGTCTGTATTCTTTAGTCACGTAGTTGACATATCCAGACGACTTGAGTATTAAATGTGACCCAAAAAAAAAAATAAAGATCTCGATGTGATCGGGGGGAAAAATTAAGATTTGAATTATTAATATAGCCAGAAATGTCATTTCCATTTAATTGGAGGTTAAAAGAAAAGACAGAACAGCGCTAGACTATCAAGCAGCTCTGAAAAAAAACCCTTCTCAGTATAAAGGAAGAGGCCAGGGAATGTGGGTTGAATGTAAAGGCTCTGCGGCAGATTGTTCCAGGTGCAGACCGTGCCCACGTGGTGCCACTGAAACCGATGCCAACCACCGCCAATGCAGGGGGTGCCAATCCGCGGTATATTATGGGCCTCGTCTCCAGTTACCCCAGGACAAAACAGGGATCACCCGATCCTTTCAGCGGCTGAATGGACTCTCCACAACGGTAAAAAATAATAAATAAATAAATAAAACACACAAAGAAAAGAAAAGAAACGCTGTGGAATATATAATCTGGCCCTCTTTGTGTGATTTATTCATCAAATGATACAGCACTTTTCATTTGAGCCCCATGCTTTACTTCTGCTGCAGGGCTGCACTTCTGCATGTGACCGTGTGTGTGATGCGTGATAGTCCCCATGGCAACTCACAGAGCATGTTCTTAGTCCTAGTGACCGTCAGTTTACATTGTAGTTTACAGACACGGTTTACAGATGCTACGGGGCATGCATTTGAAAGCTGTGAGCGCAAAATAATGTAAACATATAAATACAGATATAAAGAAAATAGATTGCCTCTTTATATTACAGATACTCGTATCCAGAGCGCAACTTTACACAACTTATAATTTTTTTCTTCTTTTAGATACAGTAGTATCCAGTCATTCCATAAACAGCTGGATTTATATAGTGAAGCAAATTCGCACAAGGGTACAACAGCAGTGTTCTACCTGGGAATCAAACCAACAGCCATTTGGTTACAAGCCCAGGTCCTTAACCACTACACTACACTACACTGCTACGCCCCCTACAGTTTCCTCTTCTCTCATTGGTCATCTACTAGGAGGAGGAAGTGGACCCTACAAGCTCTGATAAAACAGTTATCTCTCTGATTCTGATTTGCTCTTTCCTTATCCTTCTCATGAGTGAACACTCAGTGGAAACCTCACCTAACAAGCAATAATAAAGGCAGGAAACTAACAGAAGATGTGCTGTTCGTTTAGATTATGGTGGCTTCATTTAGACTACGTATTAGATATATTATTATACGTATTGTTTTCAGTCCCAAAAAGATTAAATGTCTGGGTAAAAAAAAAAGGACGTCTGGTCGGCCTAATTTAGACTGATCTGACAGCGCTGATGAAGCCCTAATGGGCAAAACATCGGTGCAATAAATCAGACTTTTGTTGTCTGCAAACAAGAGTGCAGGCCTTTGTGCTATTTTTATATCACTACATTAGGTCAGCGCACCATCGAATATTCAGGAGAAAAAATATTTTTTGCACAGGTTTTACCCCAATTTTCTCTTCTCGTTTTTGGGGCCCAGACTTCTGCACTCAGCCAGTTAAAAAAACGAGATCTGCGAGGGAAACGCTTCTACACACCGAGTTGCGTCGACCCCTGTTTCTCCTAACGAGCAACCTGAAAATTATCGCTGATGCGCTACATTTTCTGGTGTTGCATAAACACCGACGGTCTATTTCACACCTGGCGGAATACATTTCCTCTCTCGTGACTCCGTACAGGCAGACACAGAAAACACAACCTGAACGTGTTCATGAGCTGCTGTACCTCATAGCTGATAAGCAGGCTAGCTCCCCCCATAGCTAAACTCTAGCTGCTGTGCTGGGTCTATGGAGGCTGAATCTCCTGCTCAGTCAGAAGCAGGGTTGCATTCGATCCAGTCACACTTCTTGTCCAAATACATGGTGTCAACTTTGCCGCCAACAACCCCGGTCTCTTCTCGTGAGGAAGACTGTGAAAGATGAGCACTGACAGCACAAGCCTCTCTTTTTTAAAATCCCCCCTGCCCCTGCCCCTGCCCCTGCAATCTCGCCCCCGCCCCTGCCCCCGCCCCCCCCAACCCCACCCCACCCCAAGCCATTTCATGACAACTTTGGCAGTCATGCATCCTCTTATCTTACAGAGAAAATAAAAACTTCCTCATGGAGAGGGTGAGCTGAAAGAATAAACCTTCCACTCTCAGTTGCTAGAGTACAGGGGTGTCCAATCCCATCCAAAAAGGGCCGGCGTGGGTGCAGGTTTTTGTTTTAGCTCAGCACTACAACACCTCACTCAACTAATTAACTAATCGTGGTCTTTTAATCAAAACCTTGATAAGCAGAATCAGGTGTTGTAGTGGCAGGCTGAAACAAATGCCTGCACCCACACCTGCCCCTTTTCGGTTAAGACTGCACACTCCTGCCTATAAGAGTCAGCACTGGCAGCACATGTGTTTTCAGACAAAGGGCGCCCCCTGGGGGTGTGGTACTGCACATGTAATAGTCTTTACCCCAAGATGCTCCTACAGCAGTGGTGCCAAATCGTGTGACATGGACAGCTCAGAGTATGCAGGTTTTCATTCCAAACCAATCCCGACACGCGTGGATTTCACTAATTACCACACCTTCGAGCAGACAGGAGGGTAATAATTAGTGAAATCTGTAGGTGAAGTGACTTGTGGGAATATAAACCTGCATGCTCTGGAGTCTCCATTACACATGATTTGGCACCACTGTCCTACAGTGTGGCAAAGGATTGTGTGACAGTTGAGCCGGCTTGAACTGCCGCTTTCAAACGGAGCAGCACCAACACAAGATAATGATCCACAAGAACATGCAACTGACCATCAGATTATCAACAAAGCACATCCCTAGAAGTTAGGTTAGACTTATCTCAGATCTGAGTGTCAACTTAATCCAGCTCACAGTTCAATAAGGTTCCTTCTAAAGTGAGGCTACACATATCATTACCCTCAACACCCTCGGCCAATGGCACCGCTGCAAAGGAAGTGTTAGCACAGGAAGAGGCTTGACTGTGGAAATTACACATAGCGCCCTCTGGCTGGCCGGAGGGAGGACGGCTTTACCTGATCTGCCACAGCGGCCCCTGGCGCACAGAGTAGCGTGGTCTGCTGTGGAGAGATCCGATTGGCTGCGCAGTAGAAGGGCCCTTGTCTTCGGTCGGCTGTGATTGGGTGACTACGCCCGAGTCACGGTGCGCTACACGACAGGAGACAGAAGAAAGCAGAGAACCGTCAAAACTGTGGAAAAATCTGCATCTGCTAAATGCCTGTAATGTAATGTAATGCATACAGGTTCAACAATATTTATTCAGTATAGTTTTTAATACATTTTCCAATTCTTTATGTACTTTATTACGCACATACGCATATATGATTATGCATATGTATGTAATAGATATACATACATATACATAGACATTTGCTCGATATGTGTATATATTATATATACATATATACATATCGAGCAAAGGTGTATGCCAGAAAAATGTTTTTTTCTTTTCAGAATATAGTGTATACATGATATATATGTTCTGAATTTATCTCAGAGTTATCTTTTCGCCTGAAGAGTAGCAGGAAGATGAATTCGCACGAGCGGGCCCGTATGTGTAATCTTCCGCACCTGAGATAATTACTCATAGAGGCCCTGGGGTGCACTGGCCTGGTTTCCTCCAGGAGCTCAGTCATGCAAACCCAGCCTCACCCAGAGTCTGCTAACCAGAACTGCACTGTGACAGAGCACCCCCCCCCCCAACCCCCACAACCCAGCCTCACCCAGAGTCTGCTAACCAGAACTGCACTGTGACAGAGCACCCCCACCTCCCACCCACCCCCCCAACCCCCACAACCCAGCCTCACCCAGAGTCTGCTAACCAGCACCGTACTGTGACAGAGCACCCCCACCCCCCACCCCCCAACCCCCACAACCCAGCCTCACCCAGAGTCTGCTAACCAAAGCCTCTCTGTGACAGAACACCCCCCACCCCCCAACCCCCCCCCCCCCCCCCCCACAACCCAGCCTCACCCAGAGTCTGCTAACCAGAGCCTCTCTGTGACAGAAACACCCCCACCCCCCAACCCCCCCAACCCCCACAACCCAGCCTCACCCAGAGTCTGCTAACCAGAGCCTCTCTGTGACAGAACACCCCACCCCCCCAACCCCCCCACCCCCCACAACCCAGCCTCACCCAGAGTCTGCTAACCAGAGCCTCTCTGTGACAGAAACCCCCCCACCCCCCAACCCCCCCAACCCCCACAACCCAGCCTCACCCAGAGTCTGCTAACCAGAGCCTCTCTGTGACAGAACACCCCCACCCCCCCAACCCCCCCACCCCCCACAACCCAGCCTCACCCAGAGTCTGCTAACCAGAGCCTCTCTGTGATAGAACACCAACCCACCCCCCCCCCACCCCCGCCCCCCCTTCCCACCCCCAACCCCAAGGGCAGAGCAGCCACCTTTTTCAGTTTTCCACGCTCCTTTAAGTGTCGTGTAATAGCTGTCCGATCCATTTTCTGATCCCTGGAACGGGACGAGAGGGGGGGGCCAGGCAGGCCACCAGGCAGCCGGAATTTATCAAGAGGAGCAGGCTCGGCTTTCGGGAGCCAAAAAAAAAAAAAACGAGCTTATGAGTATATCCCCCCCTGCTCTAACTGTCCTTAAAGGCACTTCTGCTTTAGAGGGGGAGATTAGACTTCCTCCCTTCTCACCAAACTCGCAGCCGGCCCCTTATCGGATTAATGAGCCTCATCCTGCGCTTAATATTGAGCCGAATATTCTAGCCCATAATAAGGCCCGCAGACTCAGGTGTGACTAATGGGGCTCGGGCAGCTGTAGCACGAGACCGTTAAGTGCAGAAGCGGGATGTTTACTTTTACAAAAAAACACCCCCTCTCGTCATCCTGTGATGCCAGTACCCTCACAACCTATTGTTCCAGCGGTGCAGATCCAGGGAAATTATTTTGTATCACGTTCCCATGACTTGCGGGTAACTTTAAGTCTTGTTACTTAACAGGTCACGGGTTCGATTCCAGGTAGGACATGTCAGCTGTATCCTTGAGTACGGTACATAACCAGCGTTGTTGCTTCAGGATATATCCAGCAGTATGAATGGTTGGTAAATGCTACGTAAGTCGCTCTGGATAAGACCGTCTGTTAAATGCCAGTGATGTAATGTAATATATGGAATGGAAGGGCTGTATCATGGTCCACCTGTAGCCTGCAGAGCATCTCACTGCAGTGGAACAGGATTCCCGTTCATCCTTTATTAATGATAACCTTGATCGTTCACATTGCAGCACAGTCAGTCACCACGGGACACACTCTTTTTTTTTTTTTTTTAAAATAATTTTGTTTCCTGCAGTCTCACCCACTCAATGCTCTGATGGTAAGAAAAGAAAAATATAGGTCAAGCGTTCCCAAATCTCTCTCTCTCTCTCTCTCTTCTCTCTCTCCCTCCATGAGTGATTTTTTGGCAAAAAATGTTTTTTTTTCAGTTTCACATTTTCTAAAACCTCTAATTTAGACTGCAGCTCGACTTAATTTCAAAATATTGAATCTCAATGCTTTTAGCACACTGACAAGTCAAAGAAACTGTGTGCCCATCATGATGAATGCAAAGTGTTTCACAAGTGCAGCCTTTCATTTGCCTGTCAATGGAAGTCAATGGAAATGGATGTCGATATGAATGACAATGGAAAGCCTGTTACATAAAGCTGTAATTTGCATGTGTTCCTTCCCGACCCAACTCAACCCCGGGCAACTCAACCGCACTTTTGGAAGGGCTGGTGCGGGACAATCAGGAGCGATCTCCACTTTTTTTCTTTTCTTTACGGCAGGGCTGCCCACCCTGTTCCTGGAGAGATCTACCGTCCTGTTGGGTTTCACTCCAGCCCCCAACAAAGCACACCTCATTCACCAGCTAGAGCAGGGCTGCACAACCCCTGTTCCTGGAGAGAGGTCTACTGTCCGAATGAGTTTTCATTCCACCCCTAATTTGGCACACTTGATCCTACTTATCCAGAGTGAATCACATAGCACATGGGGCAGCAGTGTAGTATAATGGGTAAGGAGCTGGTCTTGCGACTCACCGGTTCGATTCCCAGTCCAGCACTGCCGTTGCACCCTTGAGCAAGGTACTTAACAAGTGCGAGGTACAACCTGCATTATATGTCCAGCTGTATAAATGGATGCAATGTGAATGCTATGTAAAAGTTGTGTAAGTCACTCTGGATAAGAGTGTCTGCTAAATCCCTGTAATGTAATGTAATGTAATGTAATGGCAACTCAATCAAGATCTCAGCTGTTGAGTGCATCGTTAGGGTTAGAGTGAAAACCTACAGGACGGTAGATGAGTTGGGCTGCCCTGCTTTATGCAAACAGAGCACTCTTATAACAGTGACTTCATTGAGATTAGCTTGCAGTTGGAGTTAGGGTTGGGGTTGGGGTTGAATCACACTAATTCCACACAGTACTGAGGTGCTTCCTGGGACTGTGCCCGTTGCTGTATTTCGTGGAAAACACACATGGGTTTCAGTTCAAATCTCAAACAGCTATGACTCCCACCACGACTGACAGCATCATCGGCACCTTTATAGCGACCTGTTGATTGGACGCCTCCCATAGTGGCCCCGCTAGGGTCATTTTTGCTGACACCAGGCATAATTTGTTTATTTGAATAAACTGCTGCTGCTCATGCTGGAGTGCATTTGATGAGACCAAATTAAGCTGGATAGGCAGGTGGTAATTTAGATTGTTAATGCAATTTGGAGGGCTAGAAAACATCGGCACATGATTCCCTAGGGCGGTTAAGAAAATGAAAAATAGTATAATTGTATTGCACACAATTAATTTGCTGAAATGATTTTAATCATATTTTGGTGACAGCACTGCATGCAGTGCCAAGAAGACCCCTTATTAAAATAGAAACTATCCCATCTGAGACAACAGTGATAGAGAGAGAGAGAGAGAGTGACAGAGAGAGAGAGACAGATTAAAAGAGAGGATGACAAGAAAAGAGAGCAAAAAAAGAGCAAGCAAGAGAAAAAGGCAAAAAGAAAAAGAGAGAAGGCTGAAGAGAGAGAGAAAGAGAGAGAGAGAGACAGCGAGAGGGAGAGAGAGAGAGAGTGAGAGAGAGAGAGAAAAACAGAAGGCCAGAGAGGGAGAGAGAGAAAAAAGAGAGAAGGCCAGAGAGAGAGAGAGAAAAGAAAGAGAGAGAGAGAGAGAGAGAGAGAGAGAGAGAGAGAGAGAGCTAAAAGCACCCAAATCATGAGAGAAGAACAAGCAGGAGAGAGTGGGCAGGAGAGTGCAAGAAAAAAATATCCAATAAAAAGAGTGAGAATGAGATTAGAACGGCAGGGTGGAGATTAGACAGGACACACTAAGATAACAGGAGAACAAAGGAGAAATGCATCCAAAGGGAGGCGTGAAATGTCTATAGAGCGGTTTTCTGCTTTGAGACTGAACTGAAAGGTGGTGCTCAACATGCAAGGAGAAGGGACAGCGTGGGCAGAGATCTGAAAGGGAAAGAACAGCAAGTCAGATTCAGCAGAGAGAAAGTGTCGGTTAGGGACTGAACAAAAAAGACGGAACAGTACGTTGATTCAAAGTGAGGAATGGCGTGGAAACAGGCCTAAAGGAAAAAAAAGAGGGGGGATGTGACAATAAAGGAAGGAGCAGAAGGAGCTGTGGAGCGCATGTTCTCATACGGATGGAGGGATTAAATGATAAAAAAAGAGGGGGAGGGAGAGACTGAGTGGGCTGCAGGTACGTATATGCGGAGTCAGCAAGATATTGAGCGGCAATCTATGATGTAGGAGCGTGTGATGGGAGTGAGGTGGAGGGGGTGAGTGAGGAGTGGGGGGGGAGGGGGGGCAGTGGAGAGTGGAGGGGGAGGAGGGTGAGTGGGGAGTGAGGGGGGAGAAGGAGGGGGAGGGGGTGAGTGGGTAGTGGGGGGGGTGAGTGGGGAATGGGGGGAAGGGAAGTGAGTGGGGGTGGGGGGGGAGGGGGGGTGAGTGGGTAGTGGGGGGGGTGAGTGGGGAATGGGGGGGAAGGGAAGTGAGTAGGGGGGTGGGAGAAGGGGGTGACAGCTTTTCATTCCATTTTCTTCATTCCAACCCCCCCCCCCGGGGTAAGACTATACCGTCTCAATGTGAATAATCTCCCATAAGGCACTGCTGATGTGCGGAAAATGTTAACCGCACCATTCCATTAAATTCAAGACGCATTTGCGGGGAGAAAAAAAAAAATCACTGAGCCTATTACTTGCAGCTCGGGGGGATGAGAGGGGTGGAGCCGGCGGAAGCAGTGAATGATGGGAAGGGAGAAGGGAAGCATGTCGGTGGGTGATGGGGGAGGGGGGATGAAGCGGGGGGGGGGGGGGGGATTGGGGGGGCGGAGCGGGGATGCTCTCTACTCCACTCGTCAAATCGTCACCCAGAAAATCCCCGAGAGCGAGCTTACGGTGAGCTACGCCGCCACGGCTGCTAGCGGCGTTTCGGAAGAACGCGCTCACCGCAGGGTGCGGTGCGCTAGGCTTAGGCTCGCCGGGGTCTGTCACCGAGCCACCCGTCCGTGTGCGTAACACTATGCAGTGCAGTGCTTTCCAACCGGACGCGTTCCAAAAAGCTGGAACCGGATCCGGCCAAAAGAATGCGGAGCGGAAGCAGGCGTGAACATTCCGACTGTGGGGAGCGCTGAATCCGAGCCAGCGTACAGCACGGTACAGTACACGCTGTCCCCCTGGAAACACGGTCCTGAACACTGATGGTTTCCAGGGGGAACCCGCTGAGCACGCATGGCTTCCTGGCACAGCCAGAAAGATCTTGATCAGTTGAGTTTGCTGAAAACACGCCTTTAAGTTCTCACATAATTGTGCACTTTCACTTCATTTTGGCAGTACAATGAGAGGGGACATTGGACTGAGTGAGACCCTCTTTCACTGGTAATGGTTTTGACCAGTTTTTCCTGGCAGCTATGGCCAGCACCAAGGTGAGGGTCACCACACCAAGGACTAGTGCTAGATACACTATCCCAGAGGCCCATTTCCTCTCTCGAATCACACAATCTTATCCTCTTTTGGTCTCTCCCTCTCTCTCTCTCTCTTTCCCCCTTATCCTCTTTCTGTCTTTCGCTCTCTCTCTCTTCCCCTCTTATCCTCTTTTGGTCTGTCTCTCTCTCCCTCTCTCCCTCTCTCCTTCTCTCACATGCACACACACACACACACACAAAACCCTTCATCGCAAGGGGGTCACCAGCTGACAGGGCTGGGTGCAGCTCCCACAATGCCTCTGCAAAGACCAGAATAGAATAGCTCTCCCCCCCCCCCCCCCCCCCCCCCCCCCCCGCGTGCTATATTTGAATAAACAGGACACAGAAACATTCAGATCCCCGTTTGACTTTGGCGGGTATTTAATTTTTGACCTCGCTGCGCGGCGGAGCGCAACGCGCTCGCCATGGCAACAAACGCGGAACTGCCGGTCATTAACGCGGTGTTAATGGCCACGCCCGCGCCCTTTAGCCAGCGAGGCCCTGTACATGAGGCGCGGCGTGACGATCTTACACGAAACGTCTCCGGCAAGAAGCTCGCTCGCAACGTACTGCGCTGTATATTAGCATAGCGTACATTCAGATCTCCACTAATTTTGCACTCTCTCTCTCTTTCACACACTGCAAAACATATATATATATATACTGTATATAGACAGAAAAAAACACATTGCAGGAAATGTACACAAATGTATACATTCAGATCTCCACTAATTTTGCACTCTCCCTCTCTTTCACACACTGCAAAACATATATATATATATATACTGTATATAGACATAAAAAAACACATTGCAGGAAATGTACACAAATGTATACATTCAGATCTCCACTAATTTTGCACTCTCTCTCTCTTTCACACACTGCAAAACATATATATATATATATATATATATATATATATACTGCATACAGACAGAAAAAAAACACATTGCAGGAAATGTACACATCTTGCCCACGCGCAAACATACACATTCTGCACCCACTACACTGAAACCGTATTCAGGAAGTAAAGCAATGCCAGTAACCCAAACTGTCGTATTTTCTTCGAATTACCAGGCTGAAAACTGACCGATTCCTCAGAAGTGACGGGGGAGACACGGCGCGTGAGGGGGGTTTTTCGGAGAGAGAGGAAGCGAGGAACGACTTCTGGCGGCCCTCTGGTTTTAAAAATAGCACGATTGGTGTCTGAGTGAATTTTCGATCTAGGTGCATTTTTTTTTTTTAAATGACAAACTATTCAGCCGAACCGACGATGCGCGGATTGTGAGGAAATGCCCCAGAAACCCCAGATTTGATTTCAACTGACGCAAGAAACGAAGATCCTGAGAAAGTAAAGCGTGTGGGGGCTCTGTACACAACCCCAAGGAGTGCAGAGATTAAGACTAACCCAGCTAACACAAAAACGTTCTCACAGTCATTATGCCGCAAGCGAATGGCAATGTTATAACATTGACAAAACATTCCCGCAACACTGTGGGAACATTTTGTGTTTGCCAGAAAGGACACTGGCAGCAGGGGTGTGTCTAAAGGGGTGGCACGGGGTGGCATGGGGTGGCACCGCCCCCCCCCAAAATATGATTGGCCCCCCTGGTGCCCCCCTCCCAACCCCATTGGGCTAGAGTACTGTCAATCTGACAATGCCCAGCCACTGCTTGTGCAGTGCCACTTTTCATGTAATACCACCTGTATTAGGGCACAGGGCACTTCACAAGAGCCTGAAAATCATGCCCAGTGTTTTTCAACGCTGTATTTATTTCTGATAGAATTTTGTGATTTCCCATGGGCCCCCCCCCCGACTGGTTCTCGGGCCACCTCATTTTAAAAATCCTGGAATTGCCACTGACTGGCAGGAAGTACAGACAGATCTCCTGCTGGCATACAGACTGGCAAATGAACAGCTCCCACTTCAGGTTTGGAGCGCTTCTGTGTAATGTATCTGTTACTATTTGAATTAGAATTATTTCCTGAATCAACTGAATTGAAAATGGCACATTAAATAACCTCATGGACAGGTGAGTAGCTGCTTCAGTTTACCCAACATGCATCAGCTGCATTTTCTTAAGGGAGCTCATAGTCTTTTTTTAAAAAAAATGGTGCCTACATGGAAAGCGCTATCTGCATAAATATATATTATTTATGAATAAGATGTATTGTACATGTGCATGATCACAAAGTAGGTGCCTTAAAATATCATCATGCTTATTATTCTGCCTCTGGTGGGAGATATGCAGACTCAGCAGATGCACATCGGGGGGCGCGGTTACAACTCGGGATCATCGTCTGAATAATGATATTATTTTTCCCCGTCGTCAGAGGCCAAGCCCACGTGTTAAGGCGGGGCGGTTCAGGCTCCCGCGCAGCCACTTCTGCAGGCTTCCTCTTAATCGTAAACATTACGAACGATGATGGGATCAATCGGACCCGCGCCACTGGGTCCTGATGAAGGCCGGCGAGGCTTTTTTAGAAGGCGCGCGAGCGTTCGCCCGACTTCTCCTCCAGCATCTCGTTTATGAACCGCGGTTATTTCCCTCTCTCTCTCTCTCTCTCTCTCACTCTCCCTCTCTCTCTACCTCTCTCTCTCACTCTCACTCTCAGTCTCTCTCTCCCTCACTCTCCCTCTCTCCCTCTCTACCCCTCTCTCTCTCTCTCTTCTCAAACTTCGTCCCCCTGAATAAACCTCTCCCTCTCGAAACCCCCACTCTCTCGCTCTCTCCCTCCCCCCTCCCCCTCTCTCTCCCCCCCTCCTCCTCTCTCTCTCTCTCTCTCTATCTCTCTCCCCCTCTCCCCTCCCTCTCTACCCCCCCCTCTCTCCCCCTCTCCCTCTCCCCCTCTCCCTCTCTCCCCTCTCTCTCTCTCTCTCCCGTCCCCCTCTCTCTCCCCCTCTCTCTCTCTCCCTCTCCCCCTCTCTCTCTCTTCTCTCCCCCGTCCCCCTCTCTCTCCCCCTCTCTCTCTCTCTCTCCCTCTCTCCCCCCTCTCTCTCTCTCCTCCTCTCTCCCCCTCTCTCTCTCCTCTCTCTCTCTCTCCCTCCCCGTCCCCCTCGCTCTCTCTCTCCTCTCTCCTCTCTCTCTCCTCCCTCTCTCTCTCTCTCTCCCCGTCCCCCTCGCTCTCTCTCTCCTCTCCTCTCTCTCCTCCCTCTCCCTCTCCCTCTCTCTCTCTCTCCCCGTCCCCCTCGCTCTCTCTCTCTCCCTCTCTCTCACCCCCTCTCTCCCTCTCCCCCTCTCTCTCTCTCTCCCCCCTCTCCCTCTCTCTCCCTCTCTCTCAGGGCTGGGTCCCGGCCAGGCCGAAAGCTCATTCCGCGTCCATTAAGAGAAACAAGGGCGCCCGTAATTGAGCCAGCCTACGAGGAGACGAGGACGGACTGCCAAACCGATTTCAGCGCGCGGTAAGTAATTGGGTGTATCGCTGTTTTAGATGAGGCACTTCTGACGAGAGGAACGAGAGGGTGTTGGGGTGGTGTTGGGTGAGGGGAGGGGGGTGGGGGGGGGGATTGGGCAGGTGGGGAATTGTCTGTGGGGGCACTGTGAAGGTGGTGCGCTGTTCAAATCCTTCCCCGTTGGGAGCAAGAGTCAGCTCATTTTTGCTCTGAGAAACGAGAGGGTGTTGGGGCTGGTGTTGGGTGAGGGGGGTGAGGGGGATTGGGCAGGTGGGGAATTGTCCGTGGGGGCACTGTGAAGGTGGTGCACGGTTCAAATCCTTCCCCGTTGGGAGCAAGAGTCAGCTCATTTCTGCTCTGAGAAACAAGAGGGTGTTGGGGTGGTGTTGGGTGAGGGGTGAGGGGGGGTTGGGCAGGTGGGGAATTGTCTTTGGGGGCATTGTGAAGGTGGTGCGCTGTTCAAATCCTTCCCCGTTGGGAGCACGAGTCCGCTCATTTCTGCTCTGGCACTCGTCACCTTGAAGAGAGAGCGGTACGGGGATTTGTCGTAACTCCCTCCTGTAATGAAAACCCCCCCCCCCCCCCCCCCCATTCAGACTGTGCCTGCTCCCCTGCTCATCTGTCTCTTTGTTGGATGACGAGTTGTAGCGCTGCAGCGTGTTCACACACTTAAATCATCCAGGAAAACAGGAAATAGACGAGACCTTTCTCCGTGTGTAAATATGACGCTCGTCGATAATGCTGACGCAGAGGTATCAGCAGATGCGCCGCCGCCAAGCGACGTGAAGCAGTTTACAGAAGACACTTTCGGGTGGGCGGGCGGGTGGGTGGGTGTAGATCTGTCAGACGTACAGTTTTCCTCCCCCGTAGTGAGCTAATCCCTACTACGGTATTCTGCTCACAGAGAGAACTGCGCTGAGGAAGACTCAGATACCGCAAACCTCCCCCCTTCCTCCTCCTCCTCCTCCTCCTCCTCTTCCTCCTCCCCCGAATGGCTGCGTTCCCCTCTCCCTCTCTGCTACTCCCGCTAAGCCTCATAGTCATCATTTCAGTGTCGGAACGTCGCTCCAAGCCCAGCAAACCCGCTCGATGCCGGGAAAGATATCTTTCTTTTCCGTCGTCTTTATATTTCGACACCCTTTCTCGGCGCATTAATTAACTTTGGCTTTTGAAGCAGCGGCCTTATTCAATTATCAGCCCGGTTATTTCTCGCCGAGCGACGACGCGGCGAACGAAATGGAAATCGCTCCACTTTTCCGTTATTTATTTTTTTTTTCCCCCCTCAGACTCAAGCGCAAATACAAACACCGAGCGCAAACTCGCTTCGCACACACAGGCCTCCGCCTGCTCCATCAGCCTTGGGAAATGACAGTTATTGATTTTCTAGGCGGAGTAGTAGAAACACAGCAGCCGCCCGATTTGTGGTGTGATCTCCGTGCTTTCAAATATGAGAGGCAAGGAATCTGAGAAGTTTGATTTTGTCGACGGAGACGCCAGGTTTACACCTGCGCTGTTAGAGACCCCCGTTCTTCTGGGCGCTGTTTACTTTACGACGAATCCGTTTGTCGCCGTGTTACAAAACCGTATCAAGATAGATCCGTTTCCCTAATCTCATCGCTGTACACTGTACATGTCAAAAATATGGTAGGGGGGGGAAGAGTGTTTTAGATGACAGCTTTACCAGATAAACCTCAACTACTGTTGTGCGGCAATTTTTTATTTTGAAACTACACTTTTACCTGCACTGCAGGTGTTTGATGACAGTGTGTTCTCACGAGTTCTGAACAGATGGTGCAGAGCACTGCTGTTCGTACCCTTGAGCGAGGCGCGTGACCCGAATTTCTTCAGCGGCACATCCAGCTGTAGAAAACCGAAATTGCTCACTGTGTGTCAAAAGGCTGGTGTGATAGTTCCACGGTCCCCACGGCCGAGGCCGGCCGCTGCCTGGGGCCGCGAGGACTGAGGGGCCCCCCGAGGGCTGGGTTTCTGGAGTTTTTTTTTCGGTAACACGGTGACAGTGGAAGTCTGCCTGAAGGACCCCAAGGGAGTTTCTGCCAAGGAGCCCCCCCCCCCCCCCCCCCCCCCCCCCCCCCCCCCCCCAGTCCCCCCCCAGTCCCCCCCCCCCGTCTCTAGAATCAGCTCTGCATGCAGACCAGGTACAGAGGGTCCCTGCTGGTGTGCTATGAACAGTACTGACCAATACTGGAATGCTGAACTAGAGAGTCACAAACCTCACTTTTCAACAGTGTGTACAACACCATTTAGTCCACTTAGCTAAACCTCATATACCTCTGGTGATAGCCTTGATTGAGATATGGGTTAGAAATTCACATATCTATTCACAAACTGCCCCTACTACTATTATTATTACTTGGAGAAAAACACTTTATTGAACAGGTTTTTTTCCCCCCATAAGGTATATGGCACAATTATTATTAACGGATGTTATGGTCAAATGACACCAAAACTGTGCTTTTTGGCCATGTACTCCAGCACTGGATTTGGAGTTAGGAAAAAGGACTCATGTTAAAAACAATGTCATACATACAGTGAAATATTGTGGCCGATCTTCGAAGTTATGGGGTTGTTTTGCATCCCCCGGTCCTTGTTAAAATTAATGGAATCATGAACTTCAGCATCTATCAAGACATTTTGGCCAAAGACCCGGTTTCCTCTGCCAGAAAGCTTGGAACTTGGCTGCAAATTGATCTCTCGGCAAGACGACGATCCCATGCATAAATCAATCAAGAAATGGTTAGCTGACCACAAAATGATTGCTCTGCAGTGCCAATTTTAGTCGGCAAGGCTTGAGCCCGAATCAAAAACACTGCGGTTTGAATCGAAGACAAGCAATGCATGGTCACGGACCAAAGAATCTTGACAGATTCTATGTGGAGGATGGAGGGGGGGGGGAAACAGGAACGAGGGGTGTGAATATTTGTGACACTTTTTTTCAGGGAGGGAATACATTGACAATGTGGGGAAAAGTGTTATTTTGGTTAATTCCACTGAAACATTCTGGAAGTAGAATATTTTGTTTTTGAGAATTAAGATATAGTTCAGCACCTTCCCTATTCATTTCACGCAATCTTTTTTTTGTTCATTTATGGAGGGTGTGAAATAATTCAATAGCGGAGAGCTTCTAACCAGCAATAGCCAAACAACCTCTCGTTGCATTAAACCAGGAGTATGACTGGAGTTACACAAGCACTGAGGCACTTACATAAGCCTCCACGAGGAAAGGCTCGGTATTTCCGACTCGTGAAAGCTATTCTGAGCAAACATTAAAAATTCAATTTATCCGATACCGGCTGCTGACAGTTTGGGATTCCATTAGGAAGTCTGGGCAGATTCTGTGGCAGGTAATGAAATCCCAGACCTTCAAATCCAGAACATCAGAGGACGCCGGTGAGGGAGCCGGTTGCTTGTTTGACTAAGCTGAACCTTAAGTGGAATGACTTATTGAAGAACTGGCTAGAGAACAGATCTACATTGGGGTAAAAATTAAAGATCTGGAAGTTGACACCCCCCCCCCCCCGCTCCGCCGTCTCCCCCGTGCCCCCCATCCCCCGTTCCAGAAAACCAGGAACACGGACCTGTGAACACTTGAAGAGGGCTCATCTGCTCAGAGACCGGTGGTGCCTGCCCGGTGGCCAAATTTCTCAGGCCGCCAAACCCACTCGTGTGCAACAACAAAAATATAAAAAAAGATTAGGCTTGTTCTGCCCTTAAGACTCTTTCGGTGCGAAAGCGGGAGCCAAGAAAAGAAACAATGCGCGCGGAGAGTGGAGACAGACTAGATTATGAACTCCCTCTCAGCCACCTGTGCCCACATGATTTCCTGCCTGACTCAGACACGTAGGGCAGCTAAGCTCTCTGGCCCAGGAGGGGAGATTAAACCTCCCTGTGGAGGGGGTGGGGGGGGAGCCATTGTTTGTTCCGCGTTAGCTCTCAGACTTTAATAACGTCTTACGTTTTTTTTTTTATCTTCTTTTTTTCCCTCTACAGACGCCTCTGGATGAGGTAATTTAATTAATAGAGGATTTTGCGGGGTAAAGATCTCATGCAGCGCGTAATTTGGTGACCTTCAACTGTTATGTGACCCGGAGGGCAACAGCTAGCTGGGCAGTTGCCGTCCCAGGACTTGATTTATAGGGGCGGTCATGAAGACCACAAAATGGAAGGTGCCCTTCACAGAATCAGACTCTTGAGGGTCTGATTTACCAAGACCATTAGCGCATGCAAAACCGTAGAACACGCAAAACTAATAACGCCACCAGCGATTGGTGCAATGCAAAGATCATGACCAATCATTGGTGAATCAGACTCTAAGTGTATTCCCAGGTACGGTTGCAGGGGATGGGTGGAGCTGCGGGTTCTTGTGGGCCTAACTGCCCCATGGTGTCTGTCCCGGTGCCTCCATCATGGCTTTCAACTGGGGGGGGGGGGGGGGGGGGGGTTGTGTATTTTGTGTATTTCCTGGCCCCAATGCAACACGGAGATGGCTGCAGCAAGGTAGGGTTTGAGCACAGAATGCTGCTGAGATCCTCTACTCGCTCTCTCTGTCTCTCTCTCTCTCTTGCTGTCTCTGTCTCTCTCTGTGACTCAGTCTAGAGAGACTGTGTTTCTGTCTCTCTGTCTCGCTCTTGCTCTCTCTATCTCTGTCTCTCTCTGTCTCTCTCTTGCTGTGTGTGTGTATGTGTGTATCTGCCTGACTCTCTGTCTCTCTCTTTTGCTGTCTCTGTCTGTCTGTGTGACTCTACCTATCTATGTCTCTATCTCTGTCTGGCTTTCTGTCTCTCTCGATCTCTGTCTCTCTGTCTCTCTCACTGTCTCTCTCTCTGTCTCTTGCTCTGTGTGTCTCTCTTTCCGTGTGTGTATGTGCGTGTCTAGCTGTCTGACTCTCTCTCTCTCTCTCTCTTTCTCTCTCGCTCTCCCTCACCAGCTTCTTCATGCTGTTTTTTGGCATGCCGTTAATTTATCAGAATGGCAACAGGCAGTTGAGAGCGGAAACGCAAATTCACCATTCGAGGAGCCTCGTTAAGACAGGGGGCCGTAAGTCACCCCATTAAGCTCCGATGCCGAAACCGCACACGCCCTCCTGCTTCCTCGAGCGCTGCGTTTCCACGAGCGCGGAGGAAGCAGGGGAAACGCAGAGCGGCTGAGAGAGGAGAGAGGGGCTCGTTCACGAGGGGGCTGAGCGCTTCGCGAGAAACCGGCGCCGCCCGCCTCGATTCCACGGCCGAATGTCACAGCTCGTTAGAGCCCCAAAGGAAGACGCAAAGGAGGAAGAAGAAGAAGAAGATATACTTTATTGAGCCCCGTGAGGTAATTTGTCCTCTGCATTTGACCCATCCTTGGTTACCTAGGAGCAATGGGCAGCTGCCTCTCTCGTGCTGCGCCCGGGGGCCAACTCCAGTTCTGAGGCCGGTGCCTTGGTCAAGGGCACCTGCAGGAAAGCACCTAACATGCATGCCTCTTTTTGAGTGTGGGAGGAAACCCACACGAACACGGGGAGAACATGCAAACTCCGCACAGAAAGCCCCCAAGCCGAGATTCGAACCCACGACCTTCTTGCTGTGAGGCGACAGTGCTAACCACTATGCCACCGTGCCCGCCCTCTTCCGCCAAAGACACGTTCGGCCAGATCCCTGTCTGCATGACCTTCCTTGAGACTTAGGATACACATTCGAAAAGCGAACGCTGTTTACACGACAAAGAAAAGGTACGAAACTAAAATGAAGCGGATAAAAAAAAATATATATGTTCTTCTGTGCTACACACACTCCACTAGTACAACTGCATGAGAGAATTCTATAGACACTACTGCAATGTTCACTGTGATTTCATTCCAGCTGAAGTGGAAAATAATTGAGTGTTGCAACAGATACACGTTACAGAGGAAGGACAAGAGTAAGCCAGAGTACACATTCTCACCCAGCCAGGGGCTGAACGCCCTGTTCAGACCAGAGGAGATGAACCCGATGGAGCTCCTTGAGCACACCAGGATTTGTACCCTAACAGAAAGCACTGTCTTACACCAGCTAACCTGTAGCTCACTATCAACACTGTTCTACTCTAGCAAATCTGTAGCTTACTAACTGTACTGTCCTACTCTGGCTACTCTGTAGCTGACCAACAACACTATTCTATTCTAGCAACTCTGTAGCTTACCAACTGTACTGTCCTGGCGGCACTATACAGTTCTACTCTGGTTACACTCACAGCACTGTTCTGTAGACACTGCAAAAGCACACTAACAGCACTGGCTACTCCAAAGCACAGTAAGCAACAGCCTGCCTAGATCCTCTGATCTCCAGATCTCAGTGTTACCAGGCTGGTGCCCCCTTGACGATAGATAGTGTTCTGCTTTTTTTTTTTTTTACAGCGTTAATAAATCCATACTGGAAACCCGACTACAGCAGCACTCCCTCTGCAGCCAGTTCTGAACTAGAGCTGCAACATCGTGTTTGAGCACTGAGGACAGGTTTATAGCCACAGCAAAGGCTCATAATATCTGTGTAGCCAGAGACTGGGTAAAAGGCTTACCCCCCACAGGATTATCTTCAACTGTGAATACGTTTTTATTTATTTTATTTTTCTTAAAGCAGGCATCATCCACTAAATTCATTCCAACGGCTAAAAGAAGCCTTTCCCTACATCGCTGCTCAAGTACTCCCCAGGAAAAGCTGAAAGGAACATAATAACATGCCAAATTATAATTGGAAGCAGAACGAGGTTGGGGAGAAAAAGTTCTTCCCCCCCCTCCCCGGATCCTGTTCCTCCCTCCCTTCCACCCCCCCCCCTCCCCCCCCAAAAAGCATGTTCCCTTCTCCGAGTTTCGGGTGTCACATTGCGATGGGGATCACGGGACAGCCCGGGGGGGGGGAGGGGGGGCGCAGGACGGCGCGGGCGGACGGCGTCTCGGCATCCAGCGTTCGTCCGATGCGGACGCCGCGGCTCGCTCCGCCAGCGGCGGGTTAGCGGATAATTAAGTTCCGCTAATTGCAGGGGCTGCGCCCGGAGGGGGGGGGCACAGACTCAGAGCGGGCGCCGCGGTAAACAGGTGGCGAGCGCGGGCACGTTCACAGGTGTCCTGTCTGCACTGCACTGCCCTGTCCCCTGCTCCTCTGCTCCTGCTGCTGCTGCTGCTGCTGCTGCTGCTCCCATCCCCCCCCCCCAAAACTCCCCCAAGCCCGAAGACTTCCCCCCCCCCCCCCCCACCACCGGACACTTCCCCCCTACCCCGTCTCGGCACCTGGCCGGTCAGGTGGTACCCCTGCGTTAAACGGTGGGAGAGGGACGCATGCATTCCAGAGCTCGTTCGCCCAGAGAGAGAGCGAGCGGGACTCACCTGGGACTGAAGCCGGGTCGGCTGCCTCTCCTCACACCCGGGGTTCCGCGTTCGGCACTTCCTCTCGGCGCGTCCGTGCGTCCCGGGGTGTCCGTGGGTCCGTCCCAGGGTGTCTGTGCGTCCCGGGGTGTCCGTGGGTCCGTCCCGCCTCCTCTGGGTGCGGGTGTGGGTGCGGGAGCGGGTGCGGGTGCGGGACTGCGTTGCGAGCCTGGCTGCTCGACTTCGCCTCCCTCGCTGAACGCACCGCTCCCTCGTACCGCCACTCAGCGCACCGATCTCAAACCCCCCCTCACCCCCCCTCACCCCACCCCACCCCACACCAACCCCCCCCCCTCCCCTCCTCCTCCCCTTCACTCACTGCCTCTCTCCTGTGTGCGTCCCACCGCTTCTACCTGCACAACACACAACGCGCGCTCACACACACACACACACACATACGCACACACACACACACTCATGCGACCAAAAACAAAACAAAAATCCCTCCCTACACCCCCCTCCTTTGTCTTCCAAAATTGAGCCCGAGGGTGGTCTCCGGGCGGGCTGCGGAGACAGCTGTCTCCAGAAGACAGCGTTCGGCGGGAGGCTACCGCGCGCACGCTGTCGCTCTCTCTCTGTACCAGAGTCTGCGCCCGTGTGTGTGTGCGCGCGCCCGCGTGTGTGTGTGTGTGTGTGTGTGTGCGCGCGTGTGTGTGTGTGTGTGTGAGAGAGAGAGAGAGGGAGAGCAGGGCTGCTGCCTGCCGGAGCTGCTCTGTATTTCTGCTTTTGCTGCCTCCTCGGCTGCTCTGGCCGTTTAGCTTCACAACTCGCTCCGCTGACAAGGCGAGGGGTCTTAGGGATCCTCTCGCAAGTGCGCAAAGGGATCAAAGGTGTAAAAAAAGAAAAAAAACGGGATCAGTGCGGTTAAGATGCGGGTATGAAAATTTAATAAGTGTTGCTGAAGCAGAGGCTTACTCTTTACTTCTAAACAAAAAGAGTACATATCTAAAAATGTGCGATGTTGCGGTGCACATTTCCCGTGGTTGTAAACAACATTCTCACACTCCCTTTTCCCCAAAATTCCACTCCTCATCCATCCAGCACCACACCACCATCAAGACAGAGTTCTGGCTGAACACAAAAGGAAGGACAGATAAATACGATTGTGAGAGTGAAAAAACAACAATGGGGGAGCGAGGGGGTGGGGGGAGGTCACACAAGATTATAAATGGGGGAGGGAGAAGCCTCAGAGTGCTATAACCGCATATTACAGATGCAGATTAACAGTGAAATGTGTCTACATGCTATCAACATTATCAAATCAACATTTGAACTGAACAAATATAAATATTGCATTTACTATTAATTTCTGCGAATTACAGACATGGTGCTTCAGAGTCTGATTTTTTCTGACTCGACCACGAGAGGCGAGAGGACAGGAATTTTAAAGGAAAACGGGGGGGGGAAGATCATGTTTTTGTTGCAGAACAGAGTGTATTTTCACCCCTCATCATGTGCATACCAACAGCAGCATCGAATCACTACCCCGCCAGCAACGTGCAAGAACTGCAGGGAAGAACAAGGGACAGACTCTCCCTTCTCTCACTCATCTGTCTTTGGACCCTTTAAGATGTGACATCACAAACGTGTGTTTAGAATGTTCTTAACTGAACGTTCTGATGCTGATGTAACAATCCCTGCTGGTAACTGAAAGCAGTTGAGTTCTGGAACGATGACTTAAAATTTGAAAAAGAAAATTCCAAAAAAAAAAAAAAACCAACTAAGGGTTAAATCTGAGTCACGGGTGTTTCATTTTTCCTGCGATCACAGTGCGGCACTTTAGTGAGAGTCCCAAGGAGTGTCCCACTGAGCTTTGAAGGCGAAGGAGATGACTTTCCTGAAGCCAGGAAGGTCACCAGCCACCTGCCCTCCCCCTCCCCCCTGCCCCCCCACTGATCACCCAGTGGGACATCCCGACGGCCATTCCATACTCCTCCCCTTGCTCTGGGCCACAAGAGAGCTGCCACTCCTGACCACGCGTGCTCTCACGCTGTCCCACAATGCAAAGCTGGAGTTTATATCCGTTCGGCCCCTATTAATCACCGTCAGGTCATTCACACGTATGCGGCATGAGCCGCTTCCTCCTGACCCCCAGTGCGACCTGGGTAATGGATAGGCGCAGAGGCACCATTCTGCCTGAATTCTTATCATCTCATATGCACTCATGGCATATTAATGTCCTGGGACACACACACACACACACACAGACACGTACACACACACACACACACACACACACACACAGGCACATACACACACACACACACACACACACACACACACACACACACACACACACACACACATACAGTATGCATACACTCATGCGCACAGGAGCAGACGTTCCCGCAGGAGCACAGATTAAACGGAATGAGAGAAGGGGAGAATAAAAGACTTCAACAAACAAGGGAGATAGAGAGACAAAGAGAAAGAGGGAGAGAGAGAGAGAGAGAGAGAGAGAGAGAGAGAGAGAGAGAGAGAAGTACGAGTTTTAAAGACTCAGGCAATTATATCATGCTGACATGCAATCCGTCTGCCTGTTGCCAGCTCACTCCTGCAGGATTAATCTTCCTGCGGCTCTATTATACCTACCGCACGGCCTGGAAACTTACAGAAAGCAGCCAGGTTTCTACCCAGTAATTATTTTTTGTGCAGGATTAATAATGGATGTGCTGCTCTGTGGATTAGGAGCAGCTGGGGTAATTTCTCAGATGTGATCAAATTGTGCCGAGCAGCGGCGTCTGCGCCGTTCTGAGATCAACGATGCGTTCTGTCTCGTGAAAGAAGAAACTAGACAGAACTGAGACAAAGCAACAGGGCACGGAAACAACGCTGGGTTCTGTTTACCACCCCTGTCTTTCGGTCCTGCCCAGTCTTGTGTGTCACATCCTCTTCTTCAGCTCTCTTTTTGGGTCACATCCTCATCCTCACCACTCTGTGTCCACGTCCTCTTCCTCACCTCTCTCTGTATATCACATCCTCTTCCTCACCACTCCGTGTGTCCACATCCTCTTCCTCATCTCTCTCTGTCACATCCTCCCTCCTCAGCACTCTGTGTCGCATCCTCTTCCTCACCACTCCGTGTGTCCACGTCCTCTTCTTCACCTCCCTCTGTGTTCACATCCTCTTTCTCACTTCTCTCTGTGTGTCACATCCTCTTCCTCCTCTTTCTCTGTGTCCACATCCTCATCCGTTCCTCTTTCTGTGTCACATCCTTAACTCTCTATTTCACACCAATAATTCTGTTTCACATCCTTAACTCTCCTTACGGCACATCCTCAACTCCCCAAGGTCGCATCTTCAGCTCTCCCGTGGTCACATCGTCGTCTCTTCTGGCAAGTCACATCCATGCCCGTCCTTCTTCCTCACTTCCCTACCTTGCGTCCCATCCTGCCCGTCCTTCTTCCTCAGATCCCTACCTCGCGTGCCACATCCTCCCCCCCTTCTGTCTCACATCCCTACCTTGCGTGTCACATCCTCCCCCCTCCTTCTGTCTCACATCCCTACCTTGCGTGCCACATCCTCCCCTCTCCTTCTTCCTCACATCCCTACCTTGCGTGTCACATCCTCCCCCTCCTTCTTCCTCACATCCCTACCTTGCATGTCACATCCTCCCCCCTCCTTCTGTCTCACATCCCTACCACCTTCCTCTGTGTTTCATCCCCTCGCCTCTCTCTCTCTCCCCCAGGGCGTCTACGCTTTCACTCTACCCGCAGTGTGAACCAGACTGCGATTCAATTCAATTCATACTAGACCGCACCTGCTCCCGCGTCGTGTCACTTCCTGTGCTGTGCTGGTAGGAAGGGCTGCGGCCCTGTCACTGCGCCCAGTCGGCACCCCACCCCCAGCGCTTGGGTTTAAATAAATGAAATATTAAAATGCTCTATGGCCAGTGCAAGCAAACATAAATTATTCATTTCCACATCTTTTCCACAAACTCAGTCACAGTACACAGCAGCATGTCTGTAGAATGCAGGTGCAGGTTAAGCCCGTTTAGTCCGTGTGACACAGATGTTGGGAACAGCACGGGCGTGCACTTTTGAGACGGTCCCTTGCCTTGTGGCGAGGGTCAGCCTTGTCCAGAGAGCCATCTGTGAGTGGCATATCCATTCAAAACCCTGTCCCATATCACAATCTCGCGTGACAACATCACATTGTCTTTTTTTTATTTTATTTTTTTTTTAACCTTGCTAAATTAAACACCTCCAGCAGGAATCTTTTTTAAAAAAAAATTTTAATCTCATTTTCAGTGAATGTATTTGAACAGAGAGGAACAAGTTTGGCTCCATATGTTCAATTCAGGCCTAACTGTCATTTCAGCACTTTGGTAATTTAGCTGAGCAGTGGCCTCTGCACTGTTTGAACAGCTCATTTAAAATGGCTGCCGCCCTGCATGACATTGTCACTTCATCAACCGATTTCTTATTTGAATTTTCCATTTTACAATGAACACAAATATGTTGGCACTGTCTGCACGGCAGATACAATCAATCAACTCCGAAAACTGAATCAGGGTATTGTCAGTTGTAGACAGAACAGTCAACCAAGGATGATGTATGAAAGCACCCAAAAAAATGAAGAACAAAAGAAAAACATTTTCTCAGCCAAGAAAAAAAATGAAATGGCGGCGTGTTTCACTACTTTTGGAATTTTAGAAATTGAAAGAATTTGCCTGAGAGGACTCTGGCATATACAGGCTTATTTTCAGACAAAATTTGACAGTGGCAGTGGGTATGCCAGACTGAGACTTCATTTGAGGTGGCAAAGATGGCAGCTCTAAAAAGAAATTATATCTAAGGACATAAGCAGACTCTGAGAGGTGAGACTAGCATTTTCTCACTTTGTGAAGGGGAGGCATTCAGATATTTGTTCTACTGCATTGGTCACCCCGGAGGCATATCTGCTTCTCTAACATAGGCCAAATAACGATTTTAAAATGCAACAATTGGAAATACTTCAACCCTAAGTACTTCAACTGTAAATACTTCAACTGTGAGGATTTCAACTGTAAGTACTTCAACTGTACATACAACTTTAACACATTCCAGCAGTTCCCAGAGAATTTTCAACCAAAGAGCATGCTGCTAACCAAAATGTACGATTACAATGAGAAAAGCTTCTGAATATTGCAGAAAACAGATGTCCGGGTGTAGGAACTGCACAGGTCTAATGGTGGATACAGGGAGACCCGCAAGGAGGAAATTGCAGTAGGCCAGGAAATGAACAGCGTATGGACCAACAGCGTGGTTCAGTAGGTAGCGAGGAAGGGGTTAGATTCTCCAGATTAAAAAAAAAATTGTGTCTAATTAAGAACAAATAGCAGCTCATTACAATAGGGTGCAGGTTACTATGGCTGGAGCAAAAAAACCAACACACACAGTGGGTCCCCAGGAACAGGATTGAGAAACACGGATCCAAGGTGGATGAAAGGCCAAATTTAGGGTGACAAAACATCCCTTTTTTCCCTTGACAACCCCATATTTCAGCCACTTTACACGTGTCCCGACATATTCTGGGGAAATCCTGACTGTCCCCATATTTCAGTCGTACCTTATTTCAGTGGGTTTTTGTGACTGCAGTTGCCATTATTGTAGGTCCTCCCAGCATTAAGCACAAAGCCCTGCACGGGTGAATCTGGTCACCCCTAGTCAGACTGGTGGGGGGGGGACCTGGCCCGTGAATTTGAGCGCCTCTCAAGCTGAGTTTTGGGCGAGGGTCTGCCATCCTGAACCGGCGGGGCGGCGGAGACGTGTGCCGAGAACCTGCTGAGACCGGTTCTCTGAGTTCAAGTGCTTTCAAATTTGCGAAAAAAAAAATTAAAAAAAAAAAAAAAAAATGTTTGCAGGCTTCGAAAGCAGTCGCGAAGGATGACAAATTGAACTTAAAGCAAATGTGCAGACAAGCCCGGCGGGGTCTGTTAAATGGCAGTTGTAATATAAATTACCCAATTTTCCACAGAACGGCGCTCTCTGGAAAAAGCAATCAGCGGGGCGGAAAAAAAGGGCTTGATGAATGAGCGCGGCGCCAAACAGAGTTAGAGCAGTTATGCAGAAGGTTTGCGGGAGTTGGGACTCCTCGTGCGGCCATTTTGTTGGCGTTTAAGGCACACCGCCCTGTATACTTTAGCATTACTTTTCCTACATTAGCGCGAACATGATGATTAGGCGACACAGCACGGTAATTACGCGTATTTCGCTAATAATTCCCACCGACGTAAACATTCAGAAGACTCCCACTCTCAGTTGGAAATGCTAATTTCCTGAGTGTGGGTGACAGACTGATTACCCTCCCGAGGCTGTGGTAGAGGAGTTATTAAAACGGCCTGGCTGGCATGTAGCACCACATTTCGTTTGCTTCGACGTTAGTTTGCAATTTCCTCCCCCTCCCCCCCCCACGTCCAATTTCCTTCTGATATAGCAGCGGCGATGATGCACTGTCTGTCTGGGCTGGCCCAAGTTTAGGCACTCCACAGCCACAAACTACATGTCCCACGTTGCACCTGCAATCCTGTTCGTTTGCACACTGAGCAGCTCATCACACAAATGTCACACGTCTACTTTGTTTTCACATCACACAGATAGCAGGATAAAATGCGCGGCTCGTTTGCAGGAGAGTGACCTTCATTTGACCCATCCAAAATCACCCCCCATTTAGTTCCAGGGTGCAGCCTCCACGCCGTGACCCTTGGGTAACCCCGTCATCAAGCGCTGTTCCACAAACCGAAAATCACAGGACCAGACCGACCTCATAAACACAGACTGACCTCGTAAACACCGGCGTGAGGGCTGCTGTTAAAACAGTTTGTGGATGAGCCCTGTCCCAAGACAAGGCAGTTCATTTGTGTCCCCTGCAGGGGACATGACTCAGGTCTTAACCTTAAGAATCATACATTCTTCTATGCTTTAACTTAAACTACAAGGACCATACAATAATGGTAAAATAACATATATTTTTTAAATTTCTCTCCAACATGTTTTTTGTCATCCAAGACACTTGCATTATGCCAGGAAAGATTTTTAAAAAACTGACACAAGTTTTTTTTTTTTTTTTTTTTCCCGCTGGGTCTCAGGGAGGATAAAATCCAGACTGTGCCGGCGCCCACTGCGGCTGACAGCCCTGCAGGGCGGGACTCGAATGGGTTTAGTGCTGGGCGGAGATGGGAGGGCTCAGCGTGCCCGGATAATTGCTTCTCGTTGCACACAGAGCGCCCCCCACTGGTCAATCGGGCACCCGCGGTTCCACCTGTGGAGCTGCGCGGGAAGTGCCTCCGCCCCACCGTCTGTAGCGCGGTTTCCATTAAAGAATCGTACCGCTGCAAGTTTGCATCAGAACGTTACCGCGACGACGCTAACGGAAAACGAGTCAAATCGACGCGCGACGCGCTCGGCTAATTAGCTCGCTAGCGGCGGATTAGAGTGGATCCTAATTCGTTTTAGCGTAAGCTGAAGCGCCGTAGCGCGAGCCCAACTTACGAACTGCCGCGTGACGTCACACGTCGTCAGAGGAGAGCGTGCGCTCGTCTGAATCGATAACAGAGGCGACAGCGGAAATATGAAACTGGGCGTCCCAAACAGAAGAGAAAAGGGGGAAAAGTCGTATTAAAAACAAAAAAAAATAAA
Source organism: Anguilla japonica (assembly GCA_025169545.1). Taxonomy (NCBI): domain Eukaryota; kingdom Metazoa; phylum Chordata; class Actinopteri; order Anguilliformes; family Anguillidae; genus Anguilla; species Anguilla japonica. The sequence continues at coordinate 7,117,057 of CM045886.1, forward strand.
CACTAGTTTGAGGGAGAAAGCACATGAATATGCAGCATAGCATAGTCAGGGTAATATACAGCAGTAACACACAATGCAGCTGCTGAGGGTATGTCAGCTGATTTCAGCATGTGTCCCTGAACAGGAAGAGACAGAAGGGGCAACAACAGATTTTTATAGCGGCAACAAAAATCTGGCAACAAGTGAAGTAAGCGAACAGCTGATTTAACACCGCTGAAGTGTTCGCCTTCTGCTAAAAGACACACACGCACACACACACGCACGCACGCACGCACGCACACACACGTTTATTCCCAACGCACGCTTGCAACAAGCGGAGGAAACAACCTGCTGATTCACCATGGCTGAGTGTGCTCACCTCCCGCCAGCACAAGCGGCTCTTACTCTGGGCTCCCGCAGAGTTGATTTAGCAGCGTCTTATTCTCCCCCCCCCAGCCCCCCCCCCCCCCCCCCCCCCCCCCCCCCCCCCCCCCCCCCCCCCCCCTCTCCTGGGGCACCATCTGCAAGCACGTCTCATTCCTCACCAGCTTCAGCTGAGCCACCTGCTCCCACTGAGCCCCTCGTTATGGCCCAGACCCCACCGCTCGTTATGCCCCAGTACCCACCGCTCGTTATGCCCAGGACCCCACCGCTCGTTATGCCCCAGACCCCACCGCTCGTTATGCCCAGTACCCACCGCTCGTTATGGCCCATACCCCCACCCCACCGCTCGTTATGCCCAGGACCCCACTCCACCACTCGTTATGCCCAGGACCCCACCTCACCGCTCGTTATGCCCCAGTACCCACCGCTCGTTATGCCCAGGACCTCACCGCTCGTTATGCCCCCGTCCCCACTCCACCGCTCGTTAGGCCCAGGACCCCACCCCACCGCTCGTTATGCCCCAGACCCCACCGCTCGTTATGCCCAGTACCCACCGCTCGTTATGCCCCAGACCCCACCGCTCGTTATGCCCCAGACCCCACCGCTCGTTATGCCCAGTACCCACCGCTCGTTATGCCCCAGACCCCACCGCTCGTTATGCCCCAGACCCCACCGCTCGTTATGCCCCAGACCCCACCACTCGTTATGCCCCAGTACCCACCACTCGTTATGCCCCAGTACCCACCCCACCGCTCGTTATGCCCCAGTCCCCACTGCTCGTTATGCCCCAGACCCCACCGCTCGTTATGCCCTGGACCCCACCGCTCGTTATGCCCCAGGTCCCCACCGCTCGTTATGCCCCAGGTCCCCACCGCTCGTTATGCCCCAGACCCCACCGCTCGTTATGCCCCAGTCCCCACCGCTCGTTATGCCCCAGACCCCACCGCTCGTTATGCCCCGGTCCCCACCGCTCGTTATGCCCAGGACCCCACCGCTCGTTATGCCCCAGTACCCACCGCTCGTTATGCCCCAGGTCCCCACCGCTCGTTATGCCCCGGTCCCCACCGCTCGTTATGCCCAGGACCCCACCGCTCGTTATGCCCCAGACCCCCACCGCTCGTTATGCCCCAGGTCCCCACCGCTCGTTATGCCCCGGTCCCCACCGCTCGTTATGCCCCAGGACCCCCCCCCACCGCTCGTTATACCCCCAGTACCCACCGCTCGTTATGCCCCCCACCGCTCGTTATGCCCAGGTCCCCACCCCACCCTCGTTAGGCCCTCGTTACCCAGGTCCCCACCGCTCGTTATGCCCCAGTCCCCACCGCTCGTTATCCCACCGCTCGTTATGCCCAGTACCCCCGCTCGTTAGGGCCCAGGACCCCACCCCACCGCTCGTTATGCCCAGGTCCCCACCGCTCGTTATGCCCCAGTACCCACCCCACCGCTCGTTATGCCCAGGTCCCCACCGCTCGTTATGCCCAGTACCCACCGCTCGTTTTGCCCCAGACCCCACCGCTCGTTATGCCCCAGTACCCACCCCACCGCTCGTTAGGCCCAGGACCCCACCCCACCGCTCGTTATGCCCCAGACCCCACCGCTCGTTATGCCCCAGACCCCACCGCTCGTTATGCCCCAGACCCCACCGCTCGTTATGCCCCAGTACCCACCGCTCGTTATGCCCCAGTACCCCACCGCTCGTTATGCCCCAGTACCCACCGCTCGTTATGCCCCAGTACCCCACCGCTCGTTATGCCCCAGACCCACCGCTCGTTATGCCCCAGTACCCACCGCTCGTTATGCCCCAGTACCCACCGCTCGTTATGCCCCAGTACCCACCGCTCGTTATGCCCAGTACCCACCGCTCGTTATGCCCCAGTACCCACCGCTCGTTATGCCCCAGTCCCCACCGCTCGTTATGCCCAGGACCCCACCGCTCGTTATGCCCTGGGACTCCACCCCACCCGCTCGTTATGCCCCAGTACCCACCGCTCGTTATGCCCAGTACCCCACCGCTCGTTATGCCCCAGTACCCACCGCTCGTTATGCCCCAGTCCCCACCGCTCGTTATGCCCAGGACCCCACCGCTCGTTATGCCCTGGGACTCCACCCCACCGCTCGTTATGCCCCAGTCCCCACCGCTCGTTATGCCCAGGACCCCACCGCTCGTTATGCCCTGGGACTCCACCCCACCGCTCGTTATGCGCCAGTCCCCACCGCTCGTTATGCCCCAGTCCCCACCGCTCGTTATGCCCTGGGACTCCACCCCACCGCTCGTTATGCCCCAGTCCCCACCGCTCGTTATGCCCCAGACCCCACCGCTCGTTATGCCCAGGACCCCACCGCTCGTTATGCCCCAGACCCCACCACTCGTTATGCCCCAGACCCCACCGCTCGTTATGCCCCAGACCCCACCGCTCGTTATGCCCCAGGACCCACCCCACCGCTCGTTATGCCCAGGGACCCCACGTACATTCAGGCAAACAAATTTTCTCTGGACCCTTATTAAAATGTAGGCACGAATGTGTTTAAACATGAGATAACTGTTTTCAACATAACATATTCCTACCCGAGGCTCCTCTGGACCAGCCTTAGCTACTCTGTTTCTTCTCGGATTTCCGTTTGGGAATTGTATTGAAATGTTTATTGGTTTAGCTGCGGAACGAGGTTATCTCTACAGCGGTATTAGCTTTTGGGCTTTTGTTTACAGTGCCAATGCTTGGTTTGTTTAGCTCAAGTTATGCTTATTGATTATGAACAGGCCTTCTGTACGTTCTCAGTGATATTGCACATATGTATTCCTGAGCCTAGCACTATTGTTAACATTTTCCACTCCATTTTTTTTTTTTACTTGCATTGAACAAAATAGTCTGGTAAAAGATTTCCACATAATGAACTTGGTGTAGTGCATACAACAGGTTTAGTGTCTAATTTGACACATGTTTGTGTGTGTGAGAGAGAGAGAGAGAGAGAGTGTATGTGTATATGCATCTCACGACCCAGCACAGGTCCAAACAGGTTATAAATTATTAGAAACCCAATTTTACAAGTGAGGCCAAACTAAGACTATTCATAGCCCATGTCTTTCATGTACTATATAGAATGACTTCTGACGATTTTAAGGCCTTCAAGCTGACTGGAAAGACCCATAAGCAACGCACATATGGCGGCAAGGTAGAAACAACACGAGTGATGCCTTTGATTTCAACAGGAACGGCACCGAGAGACATGTTAAATTAGACGCCTTCCTCTCTCTAATAAAGTGATGTAGCTTTCGCGACCGTCTCGCTGCTTGATGTAACACTCCAAGAGCTCCCGAGCTGGCACGTATCCAACGCGCCACGCGTCCTCACTCTCGCGGTCCCCTGCGGGAGCTAATCAATCTCTTTACGGGGGGCTTCTGCTCCGAGCCCCCCGAGCGCTCGACGGACTGATCATCCCACGTCCGGCGGGACGAATGTTCCGCCCGCCGTCGCCGCCGCCGCGCGAGAAAAATTCGCTGCCCCCTCCGTCACTGTCAGTAGCAACAGCCGCCTTTGAAAAATGCATAACGCAAGGAAGAGCTCCTTTAACCCTTCAAGGTGTGAGATCACAACCGCGTGATTAGAACGTTCTCAACTTAAACATTCCAATGCTGATGTCACAATCGCTACCGGTAGCTGATTGAAAACGATGGAGTTCTAGAACCCTGACTTAGAATTTTGAAGGAAAAAAAAAATTCCGTAGTACAATGGTTCAGGAACGGGGCTGGTAACCTAATGGTTGCAGGTTTATCTCTCATATAGGACACCACCATTGTAGCCTTGAGCAAGGTACATAACCTGAATCACTTCAGTATATATCCTGCTGTATAATGTACACCATGTAAAACGCAAAAAAATAATAGATGCTCTGCATCAGGAAGTACAAACACAAGGTTGTACCCTTGAGCAAGGTAGTTGACCTGAATTGCTTCAGTAGCAGCCTATATTTCCAGCTGTATAATGCGCACTCTGCGAAATGCAAAAAAAAAAAATGTAATAAAAATAGATGGCTTTGGGTAAGTGCGCCTGCTAAATGCTTGCTCTGTAATGTAACGCCACCTTCAGCAAAGACGAACAAAGCATCGGCCGGGATGGGGTACTGCAGAGGGTCAGTTCTCCCGATTCAGAGGCAAATGCGGGAGTTAATCAGCACATGAACTCTGAGCTGTGGGTAGAAGGAGGGGGGGGGGGGGGAGGGGGCAGCTGCTGCTGCCGTCACAAATAATGGCGATATAATGAGCTGACCGTCGCGCCGACGTGTTCCCGCACATCTTCGTCTCTCATTACCACACCGTCCGTCGCGCCGACGGAGCCAGGGAGCGGGGAACCAGGAACTGGGTCCGGAGTTTTTTTTTCTGTGTACTCCTGCCGGCGGGGCGAGGCGGAGCCGAATTCCCCGACGACAGCCACGTCCATCTCTCTGTTTGCGCCCGAGAGTCGGGCGCCCCGAACGGGGATTTAACGAGCCCTGCCAGTCGCGGGGGGCGGGGTTTCGCCCGCGGCTCTAAATCAGAGCTGTCTGCGGCGGTCAGCCGGCTCTCCAGGAAAAACTGGCCGCTCTGAAGCGAGCTCCACGCCGCCTGCTTCTCTTCCGCTTCCGACCGATGACATGCCGCGGCGTAGGTTTCGTTTGAACGTTGGTGGGGACGCATTAAGCTGGGGGGGGATCTGGGGGTCCGCCCCCATGAAATTTTGAGCATCAAACACTTCATTTCCTGCATTCTGGTGAATTTTTATGCCCCGATTTGTGCCTTTTCTGCATTAATTTATGGAGGAAAACACAAAATTCAGTTCTTATTGGGAGGGGGGGACAAATGCACGTGTTCCAAATATTGAGGGGGACGTATCCCCTGCGTCCCCCCCAAAATCTACGCCTATGACTCTCCTTTTGCGCGCGTGCACGTCTATGTGCGTGTGTAATGGCTACTCTAACAATTGGCCTTGATTTATGAGGGGGTGGGGGAGTGGGGGGGCGTGTGGGAGTGTTTACGCTACACCCTTGATGTTGATTGCCTGTGTAAAAACGCTTTCCTTGACAGGTAATGAAAGCGCGGCGGTCGCTGCTGCATACCAAGGCTCCGGTCTATAACTTTTTTATCTTGAGTGCCTGCCCGAATCAGGGAAAATAAAAAAAAACCGGAGCACATAACACCAAAATCTACTATGTTTTTCTTCCCCCATTTTCCCTCGTTTCTATCAACACCTCCTCGATGCTTAACCCAAGGATGAGCGCTGTCTGCGATCGCTGTTCAAGCCGCTGCAGAGTGTGTGTGTGCGCGTTTGCACCTGTGGGGGTCAGTTCTGCAGAAACGTCCGTTACTGTGTGGAGAGCTGACAGGAAGAGACATCAGGTCTCTGCTGTGAGGTGTGCAGCATGGACGTCCTGCTGGGGTGAAGTGTGTGTGTGTGGGAGAGCATGTGTGTGTGTGTGTGCGCGTGTGTATGTGGGAGAGCGTGTGCATGTGTGTGTGTGTGTGTGTGTGTGTATGTGGGAGAGCGTGTGTGTGTGTGTGTATGTGGGAGAGCGTGTGTATGCGTGTGTGTGTGTGTATTTGAGAGAGTGTGTGTATGTGTGTGGGTCAGTGGGTGGGTGGATGTGTGCACACATGCATGCACATGTGTTTGCGTGTATGCGTGTGTGTAGGAGGGGGTGCGCATGTGTATGTGTATGCGTATGTGTTTGAGCATAGTGTGCATAGACGTGTCCATGGATGTGTGCGTGCGCATGTCTGTGTGCATCGCACATTCACAGTCACAAGCTAACATGTTACAGGCTAACATGATATGATTAGCTTTCCCTCTGCACTCCAGCACTACTGTTATTTTCACGGAAGTAGATGAAACCCCATAAAAATAAAATATTGCTTTTTCTTAAAGTACACAAGCCAGCTAGGGTAAAAGATAAAGAAAAAAATCATGGGAGGGAGGGAAATCATGCATTTTTTTCTAAACCTTAATGATGATAACCATAAAAAAAAATCTGATTTTATATTTAAAATTTCAGCAAATCACACGCTTGAGCGAGCAGTGAGTCAGACACTGAGCGCGGCATTCCATGTAGGCCGGACAGGAAGTGACATTATTGGGCTACGCGTCGCACGCCAGCGCGTGCAACAAAGAGCCCGATCGATGTGAAGCAGAAAGGGTTAGTGGCAGCGGGGGGTTAGAATGGAGAAAATCATGTAGTATGTATCAAGTATGGAGGCTAATACCACCAGACTGTGAAATGCCTGAATTAAACATACATCAGCAATGTGCACACGATTCGTAAAAAAAACCATTCTGTGCATGAAATGAGGAGTGTATCGGCTACCCCCGTTCCCCGGTGTTAGATGTGTTCTGGGGAAGGTCGAGGGCGCAGTGGGTGAATGGGAGGGTGGTGGGGGAGTGTGGGGGCGGTGGGGAGGGTGGTGGGGGAGTGTGGGGGGTGGGGAGGGTGTGGGGGCGGGGGGGGGGGGGGGATTAATTATCCGGTTCTCGCTTCGGAGGCGTCGGTTGAATGGGTGGCTGATGCGCCGCTGTCCACCGCCCGTGAGCGCGGCTAAAGGCTTCGCGCCGCACCGTTTCCCGTCAAAGAATACAAAATGGCGGCAGTTCACTTGAGACCAGAGACAAGCACCGAGAGTTACAGGGACAGCGAGGGTGTTGCATGAGGTCAGGGCTGGCGACATTCCACTGGGCCCATGGTGACCGTACTGGAACCCAAATTTAGTACTGCGGGTTATTCACAGCAGTTTTGGGTTTGTCGGTCACCTCCTTTGTTCGACGCTAACTGTCCACCACTGATTGTTTAAATTCGGGCCCTCCCAACAAGAGACTTCACACGCTTGCGCATCCATCACTGGCTGTCACAGGCTCACAAGGATCCGCCCAAACACCGACGACCTCACATGTCTCCAGGGCGAAACCAGCCTCGGTTTCTAGGACAGGAGCGCAAGCACCCGTTCCTCTGCTCGCTAATGAAACAAAGCGGTGAAATGGATTTTAAACACGGGGGGTGAGGGGGGAGGGGGGCGGGGGGGAACCAACCTTGTTCTGCCCCCCACCCCCTTGAAGGGTTGGAGTTAATGGGGGGAAAAAATAAATAAATCAGCGACTGGCTTGGCGCACACCAAAATACTAAAAGTGGAACCCAGGCAGAGTAAATACAGCATTTGTTGCAGCCTGCGCACAGCTGAGGCTGAACGATGCCGTTTTTCATCGCATTCGTGGTTTGTACGGTTTCCCTTTCAAAGCACCTGGATGTGGAGTGGCTATTCGCAGTGAGCTCCGAGCCTACACAAAGGCCACCCACACCTTATGCAGATTCGCGCGGAGCAGAGGCGACCGGAGGTGGGTTCGACAGCGGGAGGATTATGATATCTTTCGCATTTGGATTAGCTCTTTTTCCCCACAATCAAAGTCACGGGTAGTTGTCTTAAAAAAATGAAGGCTTGCCAAGATCACAAGATCGCAAAAAAAAAGAAAAACCCAGAGCATGTTTGAGCTTACCATCAAGGAGCCGCTTTCTAGATGAAAGCGTTGCGTTAAAACATACATGTGTACATTAGCAGGCATGCTGCCACAGTGACATGCGTATCCCATGATGCTCTTTGTGAGATCAGGAAGCTTCCACGGGCCTGTGAGCGTGAGATAGCAAAATCCGTGTCCGGATATCTGTCAGTGTGAGGGTGCACTCCTCAGCTGAGGACTGGCAGGTGGAGATTTATAGAATTATAGCTCTACTGAGAGGAGATGTGTGTGTGCGTGTGTGTGTGTGTGTGTGTGTGTGTGTGTGCGCATGTGTGTGTGTATTTCTCTGTCAACGGAAAGATAGGTACATCCCCACACTTCACTGTGTTCGCGCCCCCCACACTCAACACAGGAGAGGGACAGAAACACACAAGCATGCGAGCGAGACACCAAGCACAACACAACCGATTAAACATTTCCCTCATGCAAATATATTTGTTATTTGTCGAAATAACAAAAAAATGCACGATTCTGCAACCCTTCAGCGGTTAGCCACCCAACAGATTGCGCTAGCGATGGGAAATTCATGAGCTCGCCAGCCGCTCCAGAATACCAAACTGAATTAAATAACGCGTGCCGATGAAGCGAAGGACCCCGTGTTCGTAGCAGGAGACACCGAGGCGTGATTATACGCCGCTGACTGCCGCAACAGCAAACATGTCACTGAACGTTCGACGGACAGACGCAAGCTGTGCCTCTGTTTTGCGGAGCTAACAAGGTACATTTACATGAACTCACAGCGGGGGGGGGGGGGGGGGACGAGGCCTAATTGGTTCTTATTACAAGACATCTGAAGCCTCAGCCTCAAACACAAGGGTGATCGTGTGTTTGGCTGTCTGCTTTGGAAGGCACTTCGTGCTCTATGCTTGAAAGGGTGCTATATAAATAAAAATATGTTATTGTTATTGTTCTGTGCAGCTCCTAGTACACATACGCACGTATGCATGTATGTTCTCAGGCCACATCTTCTAAAAAATTGCATTCTCACAGATATTGCCGTTTTAGTCCTTTACGAAACGTTGTTATGCAACACACACTGAGATGAACGTCGAAAGTGAGCTGCCAGTCGGCTACACCGATCCACACACTCACACTGCAGACAGACTCAGTGGAAAGTTCTCTGCACCTTGTGGGCATGTGGGCGGTGGGGGGGGGGGGGGGGGGGTTGGGGTCAAGTAATATGGGTCAGGGATCAGGTGCGGTGCATGGAGACAGAGGTGCACAGAGAGCACACCATCACCCCTGTCAAACTGTCACAGGGTGGGGGCGTGGGGGGGGACACACGTCCTCTCCACAGCCCCCCTGCCCCCGAATTGCCAATTCCTTTCAGAGACGGGAGCGGGAAGAAAAGAAAATGAAAGGATAAGAACAACAACTCCTCTGCTATGGGACTGATCGTGTCACTTCTCACTCATTTATTTACGAGAGTGAGAACCACAAACCCCCCCCCCCCCATCCTCCCTCCACATACTGTCCCCCGCCCCCCCCCCAAACCTTCCCGCGGCTGTGACTGCATCGAAAAGGCCGCCTGAGTCCGCCCCCCCGTTCCCGTCTCCATCCCCGCCAGCGCTTACGCAAGCCCCCCCCCCACAGAGGCGCGGGAGTTGCGTAAGTTTGGACGCGAGTTAAAGCGAAGACTCAGCCGCTTCGGTTCTCCTCATACATCCCCCTCATGGTTTCACCGCTACAGAAGAACCAGAAGCCTGGAGCTAGCTAGCATAAAAATATGAAATAATAAATAAATAAATAAATAAATAAAAAGCTCTCTCTGTTCCCAGCCACGTCGTTGTTCTACGCAGACGTTGCTGCTGTGATTTTTTTCCGTCTCGAAGGTGGGGATTTTTGTCTGCGTGACTGGGAATGATGTGCAGCAGGTACCCCGAGGGCAGGGGGAGGGGGATTGGGGGGGGGGGGGCACCGTACACGTTTGCCAGGAAGCAGCCAATTAAGTTACGCGTCAATCAGATGTCACGAAAAACTGAGAAGACGACATTTTGGACCTTCGGGCACTGATGTCTGGCAGCAGCCTGCACACACACATTGTGATCTGAATCAGTGTAAAGACGGAGGAAGGACCGTGACACGGAAGAATGGATAGGATAGCGATGTAGCACAACTGGGCCACAGCTCCAGCGTTGCAGGTTCGATTCCTACATGAGGCACTGCTGTTGTACCCTTGGGGGAAAAAAGGACTCATCCAGAACAGCTTCAGTAAAACATCCAACTGTTTATACATGGATCGGATGCAAAAAGAACGCAAGTACTGTTGTACCCTTGAGCAAGGCACTTAAGCTGCATTGCTTCGGTATATATCCAGCTGTATAAATGGATGCAGTGTAAAATGCTATGTAAATGTTGTGTAAGTCGCTCTGGATAAGAGCGTCTGCTAAATGCCTGTATTGTAATGTAATAATAATAATAATAATAATAATAATAATAATAATAAAATAAAAATAAATAGCGTTCTGACTGAGGTTATACTATCCGGAACGTTCTTTCCAAAGAATGTTTCCAAAGAGGAATGAGACCCGCTCAGTGTGAAAGTGTTA